>JAWNKV010000354.1:0-600000 GCA_035041805.1 Amiota mariae
GGACTTATTTCTTACAAACTCTCCAATTAATTTGTCTGAACCTATTGCTCGCTCCGACCTTTGTTCACACCACCTCCCAATTGTATGTAAATTCACTACAAAAGTTGTAACTAATGTTGAAAATTACCTAAATTATGGTAAAGCAAATAGAACAAAATTCAAACGGTTTCTAGGTAGGAAGGCTCAATACAGACTTGATAACCCTCTGGGACTACATACAACGCAATATATAGTGGGCAGGATGGTTGATTACCTCAGACAGGATATATATGGGGCTATAGTACAGTCCATACCTAGAAAGCAAAATAAACAATTTACCCGAAAACTGCCAACCAGCATCACAAATCTAATGTCAAACAGAAACACAGCTCAGAGACTTTGGATTCGGACTAGACAACCAATTCATAAAGCCAGGGTTTATTACTTAACTCGTGAAATTCTTCACAAAATGTCTGTACTTAATAATTATAGCTGGAATCTCAAATTTTCGAAACTTGAAAAGAACACAACTCAGAATGATAAAGTAAACCTTCTAGCAGACGTTTTTGAATTAAAACATCATTTAACTGAGGACTACTTTGATTCTGATACCTTACGAATAGTCAAACTTCACTGAGTGACTTTTTATCTCAAGAAATTAACACAATTGATCCCCCTCTAACAGTAAGTGAAGTTCGAGATATCATTAAGTCCTTAAAAAATAACAAATCCCCTGGTAACGATCAAATTCCAAATATCTGCTTTAAAAACCTACCAAATAGTGCGCTTGTATATGTAATGCAAATATTAGATAAATGTCTAAAACTTGGCTATTTTCCCTCGGCTTGGAAAATTGTAAAAATTATTCCAATACTTGAACAAGGTAAACCGCTTAACTCTCTTGAGAATTTTAGACCGATCAGCCTGCTGTGTGGTTTCTCAAAAGTTTTATAGCGAGTAATTAAAACCGGATTACGTATACATTTAGAGGATAACAACATACTCCCTACTGTACAATTCGGCTTCCGACCCCATCTTAACTGCATCCATCCATTACATATACTAACTAACCTTGCGAAAGAGCAGCTAAATCACAAAAAATCAGTTGGAATGGTAACTTTAGATGTCCAAGCTGCTTTCGATACGGTATGGCATAATGTTCTGTTACATAAACTTCTTGGTATAAACACACCTATATATCTCACTAAAACCATCCAAAGTTTCTTATCTGAAAGGTTTTTTAATGTATCCATGGATGGTTTTCAATCCGCCAAAAAATCAATTTGCGCTGGTGTCCCTCAGGGATCTGTTCTAGGGCCTGTTTTATACAATATTTACACTCACGACATTCCAATGTTTGTAGACTGCATAACATCAGTTTTCGCTGATGACAAGGCTTTGTACTGCACAGGTGAATCCTACAATGCGATTCATAATAAGCTTCAGAGTGCTCTTATATCCCTATCTAGTCATTTTAGACGATGGAAAATAAAATTAAGTGCTGAAAAAAACTAAAGCAATTTACTTCACTAAGAAGAGAAAACAATGTTTTCTATCCAATCTTGAGTTACAACTAAATGGATTTTTCTTTTCAACTAATCAACTACATGTTACAGCTGATGTTAGATCGATAGATGAACGAATCTCCCGAGCAATAAATAACTTTGCTCACAAGAATTCTAATATTGCTCATTTAGTGAGCTGATTGGTCCTTCATATGTTTACACTAAGTTGAGCCATATTAAGCACCACACAGTTATAGTTCTAAGTTGAAGTAAGTTTAAGTTAGTAAGGTTTTTCTTCCATTTTTCCTTAATTCCTATACAGGTATAATATTAAAAATACATATAAATCTAAATTTTTCAGCTGTAAAGATAGTCACTAAGATCTAATTCTCTGTATAAATTGTAAGTTTTATCGCTAGCTTTAAGTGATATTTGTAAAATTAGGCAATAAAGCAAATCAAAACTAAAACTAATATTGAACGATTTGGGAAACAAGGATATGTAGGGATCAAAGTCCGTTTGCGATGAGTTTATTCTCTTGATGGGTCGTAAAGTCTTAAAACAGATTGGAGACGAGATAAAAAGGGCGAAATATTTTTAATTAATCATCAATTCAACACCAGATATAGCACATCTGGATCAACTTACTCTTATCATTAGATACGTTTTGGGATCAAGCGAACTGTGTAAAATATTCCTTAAGTTTTTGTCGTCAGTGGGACATAAAGCTGAAGAAATGTTATCTGCCATTATTTCGCAACTCAAAACACTAGGCATAAATATTTATTTATTTATAATATTCACAAAAAAAAACTGTCAGTTTCAAACAAAAAAAAATGTAAAAATCAGCCAAGTGTGAGTCGGACTCGCACACGGATGGTTCCGTACCATCGTACAAGATTTGCTTAAAATATTAAATTATGTGCATATTTAATAGCATAAAAGTATGCTATAATTAACAACTTAAAAGTATACTACAAAAAAAAATTGTTAAACAAAAGGTAAAATTAAAGGACAATGCTTCTAAAAATGTATTTTTAGTATTTGTCGTTCTACACCCATTACACACTCTGTGAAAATTTCAACTCTCTACCTATTACGGTTCATGAGATAGAGCAGGAGACGGACGGACGGACATCGTAAGCTTAGTAATAGGATGCCGTTAGCTCCCTATGGGTACGGAACCCTAAAAAAGACTAACTTTGGCAATGCCGAAGTTGTAATACTCTTCACGCCCCAGCTAGTGGTCCGAGGGTTGTGGGTCAGACACTTATAGTGTCCAAATTTGAAGTCGATAGTACAAAAAACAAAAAAGTTTTTCTAAAAAGAATTTTAATTTCGATCCCGGTCTGTATGGGGGGTGCTCTCCTAGAAGTCCGAGGGTCTTGAAATTTTCATGGTTTGTGGATAAGGTCCAGAAACTTATAGTGTCCAAATTACGTCAGATACGTCAAAAAACAAAAAACTTTTTCAAATAAGAACATTAATTTCAAAAAGGAGGTTTGTTTGGGAGGAATTAACGTGAAGAGTAGAAAAATGCAAATGAAATAAACTAAAATTCATATTAAAGCTTTGTTAGCGAAAAATTTTTTCTCAACACATAAAATATATTGTATTTCTAATAAAAAAAGTGATTTAAAATATTTGTAAAATCACTGTTCACATATTACAAATTATACAACTCATAATTTCAAACTAAAAACCAGGTCCATTAACCACATTCAAGTCAGTGGACACTATCATGAATCAGGATAAGGTGAATTTTTAAATTCACTTCAATTGCCAGGAACACCACCACACACATCACATATTGCAACTAAAAATTGGAGCGCCGATTATTATGCTTCGCAACATTGACCAACCAAAACTTTGTAAAGGCACCAGGCTTGCCATCAAAAAATATTGAGAAATGTGAAGGAAGCAACAATTCTGAATGAAAAATTCGAAGACGATGATGTTTTGATCCCACGCATACCAATTATACCAACTGATATGCCATTTAAATTATGGCATTGTACCATCCCCAATTTTCAACAATTGTTTTGAAGATTCGGCTGCTGGTGAATCCTTCTTCGTTATTGGCCATTGCACATTCATCCCAAATGATTATTGCACATTGTTGCATGACTTTTGCCATTCCGGATGTTTTAGCGATTTTACATGTAGGATTTTCATTTGCCTGCATATTCAATGGTAGCTTAAGTGCAGAGTGTGCTCGTCGAACGCCATCCAATCCAGTGGCAGCAATTCCAGAAGAATATAATGCTAGAGCTATTTTGCGTTGCAATCGTATCGTTGCTAGCAGTACCACAATCATGAATGTTTTTCGAGTTCCACCAGGTGCGTCCAAAAAATACATTCCACCACATACATTGTTAACAGCGTGCATAATCGTATCGTATGCATGCTTTTGTTCATTGTTGAATTTTGGAATATTTGCTTGAACAAATGCATCCAATATGCTACAATCTTAATGAAGTTCACGCTGTAAATCTCGGTTAAACAGATTTTGCACTGGGCGATTTGGTGAAACCATGCCAAGTTGTATTAATGTTTTGTGGGCAATTGTTAAGCAAATGTTGTCAATATTAATCAATGCTTCATTACGCATTTCCGGTGTGTACTATAAGTGTGGATTTGATATGCTACGACGAAGTCGGTACAAAATGTCTCCCGTCATGAAATCTTTATAACTTCTCCATAGTTCAAGTGGTTTTGATGGGAAACATGATGACAGAATTATTGCAAATAGTGTCCTTACTTGCTGAGGAGTAGATGAAACTGCAGCATCGGCAGGGGTAGCCTCCCACTGTGCATCATCTTCAAGCAGTTGCAATCGTTGACACGCCTCACGATATGTTTCAGACAATTGTCCATCAACTGTTATTAGATTTTGAAATGATGTTGGACCACGAACGTTAAGCAACAATAAACGGAAATAAAAACACTCAGTATTGTTGGGGTGCACTGTGCAAATACGTCCCAAAGCACATGTTGAGAATACATTTCGGGACCCTTCGACTGGTTTGCCTTCCTTACGCCTTTGAAACAGTTTTTTCGATTTATCCCATGTATAATAGTGCGGTACTTCTGAATATAACAACGTGCTTGCGAATGTATCTGATGCACAATATTTAAAAAATTTAGTTAATGTTGTGGATGGTGGTGTCGCTGCCCTTTGCTCTGCGTTTTCAGTGGTAAAAAAAACCCGTTGACCTTTTCAAAATGTACAGCTAAATAAACAACAGTTGAATGTCTCTCATGAAATGCAAAAATCCTCTACACCTCCTCATTACTGCTGACATATTGCCCTAATTGAAGTTGAGTGATTTCGTCATTTCTATTTGGTTAAGGTACACCAAACAACCATGTCTCTACCTTTATTTACATATTTACAGATGTACTTTATGGACTTCACCGAACTACAATATTCCACGTTAATGTGTGCTTTGTACTTTTTGGACAAAATTGGTGAATACGGCACGATCCAACAATTATCAACTTCAATGTCTTGATGTTTTATTTTGATTATTGTTTTGCCATTATTCTCTGTCGACCAGCGGCAATACAACGGGTATCCGTCATTATCTGTTACTGTGTCTGATATCAATTCTTTGGGATAACGTTTAGAACATTTACCATTAACATTAATCATGCACGGTGAGTTTTTGTTTAATGGTCCGCACGGACCATGGATCGTGTTCTTTGTGATCACTTCAAACAATTCTGGGTCGGTGGTTAGATCTGGAATTTCTGCTCATATGATGTCATCAATTTAATTTTGTGAACCAACCATATCAATATGTGTGTGTGATGGAGTCCTCTTTTCTGCCATTAAACATTATACATCCAGCATTGTACTTCACCAAATACTTCTTGTTTGACTTTGAAATTCATTAATGATATCAGCTTTTGTTAAACACACGTCGTGGCGATCAGTTGGCGTTTGTCCTGGCAATAAGCATTCTCGAATCTCAATCCATTGTCGAATACAGGTGAAAGTGATAAACAGGTCTGGTCGACCATAAGAACGAACATATGCCAACGCATCCTGTCCATACTTATGCATATGACGCGGGCTACCAGTGTATGAAGCTGGCAATATCGTTAATTGGCCAATGTCATTTGGATTTCCTTGCTATCGTTGTTAATAGTATCACGAAGATGTATGTACTCTTCAGTGCGTAGCCTTTTCTGATGGAACCTAATGTAATTCAAGCGTTCAGTCTCGATTTGCGCATGTCGACAACATATTGGTGGAAAAGTCTTTGACATTTCAGAATATGATTGTCTTGATTTTGGCGAATCATCAATCTGTACACATAATAATTCATTGCGCTAACTGTTTTATTTAATAACTCATTTGCAAGAATAATTTTAACGAACCTATTGACGGATTGACCTTGGTTAATCTAATGTTAGTTTGATAGCAGTATTCTTCTTGCGGAAACAAAATCGGATATTGAAAAGAATCATAAGAGTGATGAAGTTGAGAGACACGTTGAAGTTGTTCATTTCTACGATGAAGGATATCATCCATCACGTGCATTAAATTCTTCTCCAACGATTATTACTGCTACATGGTCTATTGTTTGTGCATTGTATCTTCTGACATGCTGTCCAACGGGCGTTTTGACAGCTCTTATGATAATTCTGTGATTATCAGAAGCCATTCTATCCAATGCCGTTTTGAACAATGCCACCAATTCAAAAAAACAACAATTATCTCTTTTCGTACGTTCGGTTAAATGGAACACCGCTGCTGAATTTCATCATTTGAATTTCCAAGAAAATAAATTTGTAATAACTGATGATAACTATCCGAAATGGGAATAACGATCGAACTCTGTGGCACACCTGACCTTGAATCTTGATATCAATATTTGTGATGTTAGAAATTTTGTTAACATTCCAATTATCGCTAATTTCTTCGATTACCTTATGTTGCCATGAAATTATTTGTGATAATTTCTGTTGCACCAAAAGAAGTAATTTGAAAGCAGGGGTTATATGCCTGAATATTCTTCAAAACTTCCTTCGATTCTTGTGACGTTCTAGAAAGCGATGAATGCAATGGTTCTTGTGGACAATTTAATGCCAATCGAACTTTCCCATTTGCACAGCACAAACCTTGTGTTTCAGTACCGAATGTGAGTGCTGTGCAATGGCTACAAACTTTGGTCATTGTTCCAATGGTCACTGACTTGTGTGAACTATAATTCAATTGACAGTTATAGTGGAATGCTGGACAGTTGAAATTTATCCGTTCTTGAAAATCACTGGCCATTTCTTCTCGTAACCGAGAACGTGACCGCGCATTGCGTTCTCGTGCAATTTGATTTTCTTTGCATGACTTTTTGGGAAATACTGTCAAACAAAATTAGGTGTTTGACAAAGATTACTTAAAACGACTTATAAAATCGTTAAAAATTAGTTGATCAAAATTTGCATATAAAGCTTAGAGACATATTTTTAAATCAATTTTGTCGTTTTCAGTTCATTAACTTTGATTTTCCATTTCTCAAACCAAGAGCATATTTCGTTCAAAATTTCCTGCTGTTTAGTTGTTGCCACAGCTAAGTTTTTGTGCGAATACATTAAAACTGTATCGTCAGCGAAGGTAGACACCATCGAAGAGTTATCTCCTGGAGTTGAGATGTCTGATGTATATAAAGTGTACAGCATAGGGCCAAGCACGCTTCCCTGAGGGACTCCTGCTTTTATCTGTCTTAGTGTTGAAGATTCGTCTTTAGATTTTACATAAAAATAGCGAGTGTCAATAAACTTTTAATGATTTCGCATAGATTACTTGGTAATGCGGTTCTAATGTTCCTAAGTAGACCGTCGTGCCAGACTTTGTCGAACACTTTTTCTATGTCCAGGAAAACACCAATACAGAACCTTTTTTCATCAAGATCCCTTAAGATTTTGTGAGTTACTCTGTGGAATTGCTGAATTGTGGAGTGTCTTTGTCTAAATCCGAATTGGTGATCAGTTATGATTCTGTTCACGTCCAGTATTGGTTGTATTCTGTCAAATAGAAGACGTTCAAACACTTTTGAAAGTAAAGGCAATAGGCTAATTGGTCTGTACGATGACTTCTTATCAATATTTGTTAGTTGGCCTGATAAAAATGTAATATAATCATAAAGTTAACAAAAAAATACATATAGTTAATATGATTGTAAACTAGGGTATAGAACTACAGAGGTCATTAGGGACGGCGAAATCTAAATAGCCGACGGGCGGTAAATGTGTAAATCCGCCACTGGCGAGGCTGCTTTCCAAAAGAAACGATAAGATTGTAGTAGTAGCCGAATTGGAGTCAACGGAGATAGCAGGCGAGGTCAATATACATAAAAAGAGATCTAGATGCCGAGAAACATCAAGATAAAGGGGTTCTTATTCATCTGAAAAGTGATCACTTACTATTAAAGAAGAATGATAAAAAATTAGGAAAAAAAGGCGACCGAATGAACGGTGGTAACAAATGGATGGCATTTAATAGGAATAAAATCTTGATGTGCGGAGGGTAACCAGCTGAGGAAACATTAAATGAGCTGTATAGTAATAGGCAATTTACATTGAGCACAACACACTGAGTTCTGGTTTAGTGTTTACATTGTCATTTTGTGTTCCGAACAGCTGTTTTTTGTTTTGGTTATACTCGTACATACAAATAGAACATTGTGGCTAATTGTAAGAAATTAAAATGGAAACTATGTGAAAAATACATGATTGAGAACAATTTGCATTGCATACAAATAATTCTTGCGGCCTCCTTTTTTATTCCTGCTACTTATTTTATTAAGATTTAAAAAAAAAAAAAAATTTAAATTTTCTTCAAATTGTTTTGTGCATAATCAGCTGTTTAATGACGAGAATGACCAAAACAAGGCAGACATGACCAAAAACTTGGCAGCACTGCCGCAGAGTGACCGGCATTATTACTGAGTTCAAATTTACTACAACAACAACAAATTTCATTCATTTTTCCTGTGGTTGTTGTAGATTTGAACTCGAGTTTCTTGCGAGTTCAGCGAGAACTCGAGTTTAGCTCAGTGAATAGCCTATTATATAGTAAACACCCTATATAAGTGAATTGCGATTATTGAAGATTGAGTTATATTTGTCGATTATTTCTTCAATTTTTTTAATATTGGCTTTTACGTGTAATTGACTAGTCGAAAAATAGTATGGTAAATTCAGTAATAATTTAAGCAATTTATTCTGTTCAATTTGAAGTTTTTTTATATGTGTGATAGCACAATGACCCCAAACCTGTGAACCATACATTAAAATTGGATTAAATATTGATTTAAAAATAATGAGCTTATTGTGCAGTGAAAGTTTGGATTTACAATTTATTATCAGAGTTTTCCCGATGTGTACATTAAATGTGAGTTTGTTATCTAAACGTAGCCCAAGACGTATGTTATTTATCCAAGGGATGACAGTATTGTTGATCTTTTTATTGTCACTTTTCCTCTTTCTTGAAAAAAAATTGAATTAGTCTTATAGTGTATTCACACTGACCTGAACCACGGCAAATCAAAATTCAGACTGATTGATAGGTTAGTTTGGATTTGGCGGCCATTCGAGAAAGACGTGTTTCGTGATTTTCACTAAGATGGAATTCGATTTATGTTTTTGGATGGAAAAAAATCATAGATGGTGAAGTGTACCCATAAATAGCATCCAACTTTGCTTTTATCTCCTCGCATTTTGCCGTCGTTTGATAGATGGCAGCACACGATGATAACACCAACTTAACACAGGATCGCCCTCTGTCGTCAAACACGGGTACTTATTGAACCGCCCTTGTATATATAATTAATACCTGCACAGTAAAGCGCAATATCGTCGTAAAGATAGAAACAGTGCAGTTATTAAGTACAGGTACATAATAGGTGTATAAGTTGTATAATATCGGTCCTAAGACCGATCCTTGCGAGTCCCCAGCGTTAATGATTTTAGAAGCCGATTGCCGTGTGCCTCTTCCCACTGCCTTTCGAAGTTTGGAATCTCTCAGATCTGCTTCAACGACTCTGCTTTTTAGCATTTTGTCGATGAGTTCCACTAGGCTCGATTCCGTTCTCAGGTCAGTGAGTGCTGCAGTGATCGCACTCGCATTGACGTTGTTGAAGGCCCCTTCTATATCGAGGAATGCTGCTAAGGTGAACTCCTGCCGATGCAGTGGTCCCTCCGCAGTGGAGATGAGGGAATGTAGTGCTGTTTCAACCGATTTCCTCTTGGTATAGGCATGTTGAGATTGAGAGATCAACCTCCTGTCCTAAATAGATTTCAATCAGCCTTTCTAGTGTCTTCAGTAGAAAGGAAGATAGAGAGATCGGTCTTAAGTCTTTTGGATGGGTGTGCGAGCTTTTACCTGCCTTTGGAATGAAAACTATCTTAACCCGTCTCCATCCCTGAGGTATGTAGCCAAGCTTGAGACAACCTTTAAAAATTGCCATTAACTTGCCAGTCAAGTGTCCAATGGTTTTCTGTAGTTCCACTGGGTGAATCCCGTCTGGCACCGAAGACTTAAAAGGTTTAAACCCGTTAATTGCCCATAGTAGTCGGTCCTCAGATATCGCATCTATTCTGATTTCACGACCATTCACTAGACTGTCCGCGTCTTGCTCAGTGTTGTCCGAGCATCCCGGAAAGTGTGTGTCTAGTAAGAGTTCTAATGACTCTTTGCGTGTTGTGGTGAACGAACCGTCCACCTTCTGCAGTAGTTCCCAATTTTGGGAGCTTCCTGCCAGAATTTTGCGGAGTCTAGAGTCCTCGGATGCACCTTCCACTTCTTCGCAGAAAGATTTCCAAGATTGCCTCTGCGCAGCTCGTTTACTTTTTTTGTAGACCTTTAGAGATTCTTTATAACCTCTCCAGTCCTCCTCAAGGCGGGTGTGTTTTGCCTTGTTAAAGGCATGTCTGTTACTATCCCGAAGCTTACTTAGCTCGCCTGTCCACCACCGAGGTTTGGCTATACCTCTCGGTTTTCTTATCGGACAGGCTTGCGCCAAGGCTGCGTTTAGGTTTGCTGTTACAGACTCTACCAACGTTTCTAGCTTGCTTACACTATCTGGAGTGCTGCATGCATGGGTTTCAGGGGTGTTCCCTACTAAGCCTACATATTTATCCCAATCTGTTTTCCTAATATTCCGGACGGGCTTGGGATTTGGTAGGGTTTTGCTAATTTCAAAAGAGATATACCTATGGTCGGAGAAGGAATGTTCTTCCAAAACCTTCCATTTACTTATTTTCTCATAGACGGAGCTAGAGGCAAAAGTAGCATCAATTACCTCTTGCCTATTACTAACAATAAAGGTTGGTTTATTACCTTTATTACAAATCTGGAGATTAGAACCAATAATGAAATCAAAAAGACACTCACCTCTAGCATTGATGTCCGTGCTGCCCCACACCGAATGGTGCGCGTTGACGTCTGCACCGACAATTAACTTGGCATAAATGCAGCTAACTCCCTTTTTACCAGTTCACATGCTCTGGGCTTACCTTGATTGTGTACGTAACAGATTTTGTAATATTTGTCCCTGAGCCCGCATACAAGACCATGGACTACCCATGGTTCCTGTATCAGGACAATATGGTATCCGCTGCTTGCCAGACGGAGTAAAAGGTTGGCGGACGCAACCTTTGAGTGATGGAGGTTAATTTGGAGTATCCGGATCGTCATTTCCAGACTCCACCTCCAACGTTGATTCAGCATCCTTGTCTGATGCCAGTAGCTCCTCTTCATCTGTCAGAGTGGCTTTCGACACTCCATCCAGAAGAGAGAAGATACTGTCACCATCCGATGCCCTTCTTGGCGTTCCCGCTTCTGTTGCAGAACCTAGAGGTTCTTTCGCAGTTGAGGATGTGCCCGGATCTATGTTGGTCGGAGGCACTCCATCCTTTTTGTAGATTCTAATCTTTATTGATGAGAAACCGTAACTAATGACCCCTTCCGATCTCGATAGAGGTTCCAGCGAGTCCTTACCGACCACGAAGGTTGCAGTATGGAACTCAGCTTTTGGCTCCTCCAACTTGGTGATCTTCCAGGTCTTAGTTGGTAAATCAGGGTTACACACCCTGATCATTTCAAGTACCATCTTCGGGTCTGATGGTTCGGCTGGGATCCATGCCCTTGCTCTTGGCAAACAAGGGATATCCTCCCTTGATATAACCTCGAGCCTTGACCCTGGCCATACCTCACCAATCCTGGAGATGGCTATCTTGTAGAGATCAGTAGATCTCTGATCAGCACAGGCGATTAGTTTGGCGTGTGGTTTTGGTGCCACCCCCCATCGCGGCAGAAGGGAGCTGGGCCAAGATGTTCTTTCAATATTTGAAAGAACACGCTTGTTAGCTTGGCCTCAACTTTCCTCCAGCTTTCTGGCGTGATAGTACCTTCATCTTTGCTTCTGTCAACGACCGCCCATATTTGTTTGCCGCTGACCGCCTCGCTGAAGGTTTTAACAGCCCCCGATTTCTCGGTCTCTTGGCTGAGTTGCTGCTGGAAGGAAGATCGTCCTATCTCTGTCTTTTGGGTGGCGGATTTGGTTTAGGAACTTGTACAAGTCCCCCCGTTATCCGCGTGGCCCATCGGATAGATGCCTTCTGCCTTTCCGACCTTTCAGCATCAGGAACGTTTCTCAGGCGTTCCAGTAGACGTAAAGTCGATCGCCTCTCCTTGAAGATATGGTTAGCTACAGGAGGGGTGCTGACATTACTCCCTGCACCGGTACCTCCGATTACACCAGGTTTATTCCTGGTTTCAGCTGTACCCGTGCAGGTGGTAGCCTTCTGAGGCAGTGCAGTGCTACTACTTCCGCTAGGCTCGGTTGTCCCAGCTTCGGTAGTAGGCACGTGGACCTGGATTGAGCGAGGTTGTGATTTTGCATTTAGGGACCGCGTGTCCATACTTTTTTTTGTGTTGGTAGGATTCATGTTCATAATTGACCTCCGCCTGCCTAAGCAGTTGGCAGTCCTTTGGTTGAGAGGGGAAGTTAGTAGTCCACCGTGGCAGCGCCCCATACCGCGGTAAGGTCATAGATACACCTCGAGGTGACCCGGTATCGAAGCAGCTCCGTTATAATACAGCCGGTTTGTTCCCTGGCTGCAAACCACCCAATAGGCATGGGACGCATAACACCTTGGGTTAGGGAAGATTTTATTTAAGAGGGTTTACTCCCTCCTCGTGATCTATCTTAGCCAGCTTGCCGCATGACCCAACTGAACATGTCTTAATGACATGTCCGGTTTGAGACATACTGCAACTGTTTCCAGCCGTCACCACGTGGAGGTGATAGACCAGACATCCTTCAGCACACTCAATTACGGCACAGACCTAGGTATGCGTTTATCCCCTTGAGTATACTGAAAGCACGACGGCCTGGGTCTTTGAGATATAATAATTAAAAATTATCAATATGGGATGATTCATAAAGAATGTTTCCCCAACAGTTTGCTCTACTGCAGTTCTATAGACTATTCTTACAATTGAAATCACCACCTAATATATAGTGACCGCATAATCGTGAGAGCTTAAGTAAATCTGCCTTGAATAAGCTGTCCTAACATTTTGCCGATGCTCTCGGGAAGTAATATGAAATTATTTTAATAGAATTTTGTGAATCAAAAATAACTTCAACTCCAACGTTTTCAATAATATGCGTTTTTATAATCGGAACATCTTTATGTTTCAAATTATTACTTATAGCTAAAGCTACGCCACCTCCCCTTCTTGCAGTGCTGTCTTTCCTATAAATTGTATAATTTCGAATTACTAACCGATCCTTTGATATCAACCAAGTGGCACTAAATAAACACACATGAATATTGTTATGGTTCAAAAAGTTGTTAGTTCAGTTGCTTTGGAAAGGACGGCACGTGAATTCTATGCCATAATATTAAGATAGTTATTACTTGGTTGCATAAACGTAATGTAAAGCTAACTGGGTTATGACATTAAATTGTTCGCTCTTACTGATGTAGTTCCTCAATTTCTGAAGCAGTTCAGTGGTAAGCGAGTTGATTTCATCAATAGTAAGGAGATCATTCGAGTTTGATTGCGTGGACGAATTCAATAGGACATTTCTGTAGTCAACCATTTGCGGAGGATTGTTGCTGCTGGAGTAGATGTTATCTCTCAAGTCAATAGCAGGATGCGTGGCGTGTGCAAGCTATGTCCAACTGCACTGCTCGTTAAGTTCGGATAGTCTGATCCATAGTTGTCGTTTTTGTATATTCAATGTATGGTGTCGTGATGATTATTCCTCTGTGGTCTGATGACGTGATTATTGTTGGGCATACGTCTTCGAAGAAGAGATAGATACAAATTACAGCATGGATAGTTAGGATCAGTGGATCGATGTTTACCATTGCAATTAGCACAAAGTGCCTTGGTTGGTGACGTACAGAAAGTTGTTTGATGTTGACCGGCATAAGAGGTTCTCACTTTACAGCTTTTTGAGCTGTGGCCGAAGAATTGGCAATTATAGCATTGTGTTACCTTGTTCAAGGATTTAATTTTATATTCCCATCTCACTTTCGTGTCATTTATACAGGAATAATTTTGTTTCAATTGTTGAAGGGTAATAGTTCTATTTTCGAAATATACCACGTATACTCAGACATGAGTTTGTACTCTTTTCAATAGTTTTAACCTCTGTACATTTTAAGCCTAGGTGAATTAATAATTTCTTCACTTCATCCTTTGATTGCTTATCTAAGCCTGACAGAACCGCTTTATATGGCTTAGTGAATTTAGTATCTTTCGAATAGAATTCACATTTCTGTTTTTTAAGTTCTTAAAAAAAAATTGTATACCAATAGAAATTATTTTTATAAAATTTCCTGATATCTTTGCCACTTTTAGGACGTCGTGAACAAATTTAGCACTTTTTTTAAGCACTGTAATTGGCGTAACTTTGATTTTAATTGTTTCAATATTTCTATCAGTATTAGTTTCGTCCAAAGTCTGCAGTGGACGAAAATAATTTGAGTAGTGTTTTTGTACTTTAGCCTGTGACGTTTTTTGTAATTTGCCTCGCTGCTTTTTGTTTTTGTTTTGTGTTTGTTCTATCGATTTGTCTGGATATTGTTATTTACGGTTTCTCTTATTATTACCACTTTGTACTTGCGTGAATGTTTTTGTTGTAGGCGTAGCTGTCGCATGTTGGATCTATGACGCGATCAAAGCCTGATTGGACGCGTTGTTGTTATTGCAATTATAGGTTTGCGTGTTTGTTGCTGCGGTTACTGCAAGCGATGACGGGATAGATACAGTTTCTGGGTGCATAGTTGCTGATGTTGATGCAGTATTGACTGTTATAGTATTAGATGTGCTTTGTTTTGTTGATATTGTAGTTGTTGAAACAGTTGTCGATGGAGTTTTGCAAAAGGAAGATTGGGGGGACGGGCACTGGGCGCTCCATGGTAATGAATGTCTGGTTGCGTTATTTGAGCATAAAGCAGGAGTGCAAGGTCTTGCACTTAGCTCAGGCGACCTTGTGCTTAAAAATGAAGCTTTGTTTTTATGCTCAGCAGAGACGAATGGGAAATATGCGTTACTCGTTGTCTTTGTTCATGGCTTTTGGCCGAGTTGTTGAGCAGAGCTCATCTTGGCATTTTACATTAAGTTTTTAATTAATATTTGTAATGATTATTATTATTTTCACGATTATTTAGACACGTCTTCAATGCTCGAAAGTTCGACGAGAACGCTCCAAACCAACATTATAATTGTGTTCTGGCTGAGTTCAAGCAGAACTGTTATTAAAATCATCAATAATAAAATAGTGAAATATTAACCAGAGCAAATTAAAATAAACCAGTAAAAGAGAATGTATTTTTAAAAAATAGTATTAAGACAGGGACGTTTTGGGTAAATGGAAATGGAAGGGTTAGATATCATACAAATTCATAAGGGAAAAATAGAAATAAACCTGATACCACTGTATCTAAGCGGTAATAGGTGGAGCCAAGATTTTGAAATTGTGAAAGAAAATTTTAATTCATACGATATTGTGAGCCCTATTGTTATGGGGGATGTAAACGTTCGAATAGGGGAGTTACAAGTATGTATCGATGACAATTTTAAACACCAAATTACAGCTGGAAGAGTCAATATGGTTTCAAAAGATAAAATAGTAAATAGGGCTGGGAGGCAGTTTTATAACTTTTGCGAAAATATTGGATTAATAATCCTAACGGAATAACTAACAGCGACGAGTTTGGGAGTTCACATTTATAAGTACTGTAGGACAGACAGTTAATGAAATTTGTGCAATATCACTCGACATTGTGCAATTCGCTTCTGACTTTATGCTAGATCGTATAGTCTGGTCTGATCATATGCCAATTATCCTGACATTAAGAATTCCTATAGGAAATAGCTACAAGTGTAACAACAATATATTGCCAAAAGTGTTGTTGCGTGATTGAAAAGTAAGATCATGTATGAAAGGTTTTTAAAAAATCTGGAAAGGAAAAATAGAGCAACATATACAATATATTGTAACTTGATGATTTTATCCAACTTATAAAATCATTTGTTATTTGCATAAATTAGACAAATTAGAAAAATTATTTTAAAAATCGGAACGGTTCGATTGGAGATACCAGTCGGCCAGAAAATCATTTCTAGGTTACCTTAGAAAATTCAACAGCACACGGAATAGTACAGACACTCTTTACCGCCCTACAGGCGCCAGCTTTAGACGGCATTCAGCAAGCCACCACCAGGAGGCAGTACGCTGGTGGAATGATGAAATTGCGTTAGAGATATGTACGTAACTACATTCTAGCGAGTAGGGCCTACCAGCGAACCAGGCGGTCAACTCGTTTCCTTCAGCTGCGGGAGAGTTAACACTTGTGTAGGAGATCCTTATAGCGAGCAGTCAGGGACAGCAAAAGTCGTTGTTGCGACGAGGCAGATAATGCTCCGTGGGGGAAGGCGTACCAGGTGATTGATCAAAAGCACCAAGTAACATAAGCCGGACTCTCTCTTGGACCCCTAAGAGAGGTTTCACATATGGCAACTCTCTTCTCGCATAAGCAACAAGTAAGTCGGATGAATAGCGGCGGCGAAAACCGGGAAGTGGGCACCTTCTTCCCGGTCACCACGGAAAAGTCTTATCTGTAACGAAGTGGATCAGAAGCGGAAAATAACCAGGACCCAACCAGATTCCACACAGCGCCCTTAAGCTGGCGATGACCCTGCGGCCTATCCAACCTTTGCCTATCTGAGGGGGTCTTCCCATTCTGCTGGAAAAATCCTAAACCTGGGAAACCTCCAGGCGAACCGTCTTCATACAGACCTATTGGATACGGCAGACAAAGCACTAGAAAAAATCATAGCGAGCAGACTGGAGGAAGAATTACAGCTAGGAGGGGGCCTCTCCACGTTCCAGTTCGGTTTTAGGAAGCGGCGTTCAACCATCGACGCTGTATTGGAAGCGACCAAGATTGCGCAGGAGGTGGTCCGTGGCAGACGTTGGGCAGGCGGTACCAAGATATACTGCCTACTGGTCAAGCTCGATATAAAGAACGCCTTCAACTCAGCAAACTGGGATAGAATAATGGAGGCACTACTGACTACAGAGTTGCTAGGTACCTGCTAGGAAAAATTTCAAGTTATTTTACTCAGCAGATCTTTCTCTACGACACTTCAGAGGGAGAGACATCATACCGCGTAACCGGAGGGGTATCCTCGAGCCTCTCCTCTGTCCTCGAGCCTCTCCTCTGAAATATAATGGCATTTTTAGACTCTGTTTCCCAATTGGTGTAAACATTGTGGGGACATTCTCGTTTTCGAGAAGCACATGAGTGAGTCGGTGGAACGATGCAACCAAATCCATGATGGCAGTTTGGGTTAAAGCAATGGACAAGATCTCATACAGGAGATAGCTTGAGAGCGTCTACAGGGCAAAAATCGAAGACGAGCCAAAACACGTGAAAAAACAAAACAGCTGTCAAAAATCAACTAAACATTCAAAATGGCCGACCTTGTCAGCATAAGTGAGGGACATGAGTACCAACATAACGCCACAAATCTGAAATCGCATATACGTAACCCGCGGAAATTCAAAAATCATGATACTTTTTGAACGAACCTCGTATAAGGAACAATGTGAGAAAATAAAGAGCGCATATTATGAAGACTTAGAGAACAGAATAAATTATGTGAAAGATTGTAACTACCGGTGGGACGTAGTTGGAAGCCTACGGAGTCAAAACTTAACTGAACTGTATCGCAAAAGTTTTGAAGAAAAAAACATTATATACACAATTTGTTATCAATAGATCACCTTAAATTTGAAGAAAAGAAAAAAGTATACGCTTTCTTCGTAGATTTTAAAACAGCTTTTGTCAAGCTCTTTGATATGGACTGGAGAAGATATATCAGAAAAATTGTGTATATCCGGTGTAAAAGAACGATGTTTGATGTCCCCGTTGCTTTTTTCACTCTATTTAAATGATTTGCATGACTGGCTTAGGAGGGGGAATATATATTGAAGACTTATATATTAGGCTTCTTTTATATGCAGATGACATATGAGTAGTTATATTATAAGACAATATAGGTGTCTTGCAAAGAATGATGAACCACTTGGAATATAGAAGTAAATGTTGCGAAGTCAGTAATAATGGTATTCAAGCGTGGGTGTAGTTTGAACAAGAATGAGATTTTGAAGTTTAGAGGCGAGAATATTGAGATTAGGTCAGAATATAATTATGTTGGGGTAATATTGACAACAGAACTATGTTTCAAAGCGCACTTAGCAAATAGGAATAGTCTGTCCAAAAGTCAAATAACACTTACCGCAAAAAAAAAAAGCTATTTTTAGCAGTCACTAGGAGCGTACAAAGTTATGTTGCTGAAGTATGGGGTTTTACTTTGTTCGAAGAGGTGGATAAGTTTCAACTTTATTTTCTGAAATGATTTTTGCACCTACCAAGCAACACACCATCGTACTGCATATATTTCGAAACAGGTATTCCAAATGGATATTTATAAACGCTGGATCTGTTCTTGACATACTTATACAATATTAAACCTAATTTGCATTTACTGGCGATAGGTTACCGTACAAGTTATCTAGGAAAATAATAGAACGATTTAAAAGAACAAGAACTTTTTAGCAGTATAAATGCAAGGACGGAAACGACGATATATAATAGAAACTCATGGATAGTGAATACTGGGTTGGATATAGACCAAGAAAACCTAAATAGAGAAAAAAGTGAAACATAGCAAGTCAAAGTGAACGTGTATAACGTTAACGTAAGCCTGGCAAGGCTAGGCGCGTTTGCATTAGACACAACGACCAAAGGAGCTGAACTCAGATCAGTTGGAGTTTTGAGCTTGAAACTTGAGCACTTATGCTTATGTTATCGCACCGAACTCATGAAATTATTATAACTGGCGCCCAACGGGAATAACTTAAATTGTGAAACCGCAAAATCAGTTATTACACTGAACAGTACCACATCCCATATAAGTAAATACAGAAAAAATATTATAATAAAAATATAAATAAAATTATGATAAATTTGTAAAATATGTACAAAATTAATATAAGTAAATACAGAAAAATTCTTACAGACATTTTCGGAATTAAAAGTTGCAACACATATGGACCCTAACCGAATTAATGATAATCAAATTGAGGCTATAGTTACAGAAGCTGTATCAAGCGCTCTTGAACAACAAAAACTTGACTCTTTGACGTCGAAATTAGCGGCATTAACAACTGAAAAAGTGCCGACTGTTTATGAACCTGTATCAATAGACCTAGATGTGAAATGTGAGGAGCCTTTGGATTTAATAAAGTCCCTTCCTGAGTTTGAAGGAAAATTTACTTATGTGTCTTAGCGACAAGCGGCACTCACAGCATATGAGCTGTTTAGACCTTATCAAGGTAGTGGGAATAATACCGTCCGACTGACGCCGTTTTACCATCATTTAACACAGTGCTAAACTTTGACGCCATCATAGTACGTTTAGATTTCACCTATGCGGACAAACGTCCGATATACTATACTTAATAGATCAGCGACTTTCCACCCTTCTGCAAGGGAATCTTGCAATATTATGATGAGATCGAAAAAAAACTAACTCACCTTACGAACAAGACCATCATGACACAAGATGGCATTATAGCGGAATCTATCTCTGCTAAATATAGGTCGGATGCGCCCTGAGAATACTCGTGTCCGGTTTAAGGAGTCCACTTTGCGATATTCTCTTCGCCTCACTCCCAGACAACCCATCGAGTGCGTTAGAGGTAGAGTCAAAGGGAAAGATATGTTTTCGAAAACAATTTTACAAACCATGAAGAGGAACAGAACAGGGTTAGGAATGGCAATAATAATGGCCACATCTACACTGATCATCAGCCACTAACATACGCAATTTCGAAAAAAAAAAATCCAAATGCGAAAATTAAGCTTTGGAAATCGCTCATTTATAGCTTTATTGTGAAAATGCATTACAAGGTAGAGAAAATCATGTTGCACATGCATTGTCAAGGCAACACATCAACATGATAGAAGCAAGCTCCGACTGCCCCACAGTCCACAGCGAAGAATTGTTTACCTACACTATTGAAGTGGTTGACAAACTAGCTTCAGGAACCAAATAATACTGCAAGAAAGTGAGACCTTTTCATATTCTGGTCATGTCGTGAAGTCGTCAATGACGGTGTGGTAAATGCGATACATAGTAGCCTGCCAATTCTGGCACAGATTTAAAATCATTTGGTGGAACTTCATCCAAGCGTAAAATTCCGCTATACTAACAAAATGGTGATGGATGTCCTGAATATACGTATGTGAACAGCAAGAAATCATAGTCACTGAGCACAATCGTGCCCACAGGGCAGTACAAGAAATTGTGAAGCAAATCTTAAAAGATTATTTTTTCCCAAAGATGGAGTTTTGTCAAGGGAGGTAGCAAAAACTTGTCGAATTTTTTCGAAAGCGAAGTACGAGCGGCACCGGAAAAATCATTCCATTGTGGCAACACCATGGACCAGAAACATTTCCTCACATCCGTGGAAAAGTTTTAAAAATTCGCCATAGTACAAGAACCATTGTGGATGTAAAACAGGCAGTCCTACAGTTGGTAAATTTTTTCCCAAATGTAAGAACTATATTCTGCGACATCATAATCGCTAAATTCCCAGACAATTAAAACAACACTGCGAGACCATAACAACGTAGAAATCGCAAATACCCCACCTCTTCATTGAACCTCAAATGCGCAAGTGGCGATTTCACAGCACAGTGATATCAAGGTGCCTCAAGCTCCAGAAAAACCTTAGCGACACTATAGATCTTTACTACTGGCGTTGTAGAATATAACAAGTCCATCCATTCGGTCACAAAAAAAAGACCAAATGACATGGCGTATAATAAAAAAAACGGCAATACAAAACGTATAACGCTGGTGAATAAGTTCTTGTGAAAATATACAAGAGAGTGGGGAACAAGCTTTCAGACTTGTTTGATGAGGAAAATGTTGACCTCTTTGCCACCTCTGGCTCCACCGTTCTTATAGAGGAGAGGAGCATTCATAAGGATAACATTCGGACCCATTAATGAAAACTAAATTCACTAATTTAGTAAAAAGTGGGAACGGCACCTTGAGAAACATCTAAGGTGTTTTTCTGCTGATCTTCGGAACGCAGTGCAAAAAGGGTCGGCCAACGCAGTGATCAGAAGATCATTATCAGAACCGAGGACGCTTCTCTTTTAGGAAACGAGGAGTTAACGTATTCCTGGCAAGGCTAGGCGCGTTTGCATTGGACACAACGACTAAAAGAGCTATTGCACTGTGGAGGGAGTGTGCAGGTAGCACTAGACAACACGATTTGTCTGACGAAGCACTACCTGACTGATAAAATTAGGTCGTCTAAGGCTAAGCTATACAACTGATGCTGAGCTCAGATCAGTTGGAGTGTTGAGCTTGAGCCTTGAGCACTTATGATTACATTGTATTATAAATCTAAATACAGTTGCTGGGAGATTTAATAGCCCCAGCTAGTGGTCCGAGGGTCTTGAAATTTAAAAGGTTGCTGGATATGGCTCAGACACTTATAGTGTCCAAATTTCAAGTTGATAGTATAAAAAAAAAAATTTCTATTAAGAACATGAATTTGGATCCAGGTTTGTATGGGGGTACCACTACTAATGGTCCGAGGGTCATGAGATTTTCATAGTTCGTGAATATGGATCAGAATCTTATAATGCCCAAATTTTAAGTAGATAATATAAAAAACAAAAATGTTTGTCTAATAAGAAAAAATTCAGCTCTCTAGCTCAAAAACTGAGGGAGTAGTTTGCATACATATTTAAGGACAGACAGAAGAACGGACAGACGGACATGTCAATATCACCTCGTCTTGTCGTGCTGATCAAGAATATATATACTTTATGAGGTCTCCGATGTCTCCTTCTGTGTGTTACAAACTTCATGACAAACTTTTAATACAATACACTAGGTGAAGAGTATAAAAAGGACAAAAATATAAATTGGAATGTTTAAAATTAGACTTAAATTAAAATAAATTAATTAATTAATAATAATAATTAAATAAATTGTCATCAAAGATGAGGGTCAGCAAAAGAGTAGCTTGTCTATACTCCTCTCCATTAACGAAGATTCCGTTAAGGAGCTGGAGAAAACTGACCACAAAATGATGTTTGGCACAAGGTACGCCAAACTAAAAATTTTCCGGTCATCAGACGAAGATTCAGACGATTTGAAGATTGCAAATAAGCTGATGGACGATCTAGCGCTATAGGAAGAAGCAACAAGCACTCCTAAAAGACCTTCCGATGCTGAAAGTCGTGCAGATTAACCTCAAGCATTCTAAGAATGCCTCGGAAAATCTTACCGTTTTCCTAGGTGAGGAAGACGTTGACATCTGCATCGTTCAAGAGCCCTGGGTAAGAGGCACTGACATTCTGGGGCTCAAGAACAAAAGGTACAGATTATTATGCAATAAGGTATGTCGCAAGGCGAGAACATGTATTTTAGTCAAAAACAATATCAATGCTTTCCTTCGTCCCCAATTCTGCACAGGTGATTTAACAGCGGTAAAAATTGAAGTGTCAGATAAGAAAGTCATGCTGGTAGCATCCGTCAATATGGCGCACAATAGGGACGCACCACCGCATGAGGTTGTCCAGTTGACCGCCAGTGCAACAACCACTTGCACTGCCCTACTCCTAGGATGCGACGTCAATGCACGCCACATGCTATGGGGAACACCGAGGATAACGGACGGGATGAGTCGCTTTTTAATTTTATTAGAAGTTCAAATCTGTTAGTTTGCAATAGAGGAACTACACCCACTTTTATATTTGCAAAGATGTGGCAACTGGCTCTGAAGTATCCGTACGTTTACGGCAATCTTCACAAGACCTTGACTGGATCTTTACAGATCAGAAGAGTTTCTACTCCATCAATACTTTTTCACCCTATAAATCGCGTGGCATTGATGGGGTTTTGCCGATAACGCTACAGAAGCTTCGGGATAAGGTAGTCCCTTGGCTAAGGACGATTTTTAGAGCGTGCATTCTTTTTAACCATACACCAATCAGCTGGAGAAGAGTCAAGTTAGTCTTTAATCTTCATATCACAGACAGGGAAAAAAGCAGACATTATTAGCAATACACAATTTGGATTCATACACAAACATACCCTATACGCAATCAACTGTCTATTGTCAGAAATCAATCAATATTGCGTTGGTGCATGCCTTATTGGCCTGGGAAAAGCATTTGATACGGTATTTATTAAAGAACTAATTTTTAAGCTAATCAAATATAAATTTCCTAAATGTTTCCTAATCCTCATATAAAATATGAGTAGTGAAAAGCAATTCAAAGTTTATAATGCAGAGCATATGAGTACAAAAACATTTAAAATGGTTAACGGACTACAGCAGGGTACAGTTAAATCACCAGTATTGTTCAATATTTATATACACGATCTTTTAAAGAAAATAGACAACATAATTGCATTTGCGGATGATATCGTAATTTACAGCGCAGGCAAAACCATAGAAGAAATTAATCACAATCTAAAAAACAAATTTGACATGGTGAAACGCTATACAACCAACTGGCATTTAAAAATCAATACAGGGAAATATGAAACGATGGTGTTCCGGGCTTCTGTAAATAAATCCAGCAGTAATATTCGTAAAAACTGAACAAAATTTAGCATGAGATCTGATCCAAACGGAGACATAATTAAAAACATGGATACAGTTAAATACTTTAGAGTGTTTCTCGACAAGTTTCTGTATTTTGCTACACATAAAGCAACAATTGATGAAAGCAATTAAAGCACTCTTTATATACTAGGTGGGGTGAAAAGTAACCTCCTTGACCGCCAGAATGCGCTGCTACTGCAAAAAAGGTCATGGTGCCTTGTAGTCCATTCATATTTAGGCACACATGCCAATTCAGTGCGATACTGCCCTTAGTTTTGTTTTGACAGCTGATTGTTGTTGACATGATCATCATGTCGAGTATCGACAAACACGATTTTCGTTCTCTCATAAAACATTATTTTTTGAGAAGCAAAACGGCGAAGGAAACAAAAGAAAAGTTGGATAAACATTATGGGGTTAATGCTCCGTCAGATTATACCGTCAAATATTGGTATTTCGAGAGTTTCGTGGTGGCCGCAACTCCACTACCGATGAAGTCCGCAGCGGCAGGCCCTCCGATGCGGTTACAGAGGAGAATGTCAAAAAAATACATGAAATGGTGTTGGCTGACCGGAAAGTGAAGGTGCGCGAGCTAGCAGATGCCACAAAGATAAGTACTGAGCGCACACGCCATATTTTGGGTGAGATTCTGCATATGAAAAAGTTATCTTGACGCTGGGGGCCGCGCAAGCTCACTAGGGACCAAAAACACGAACGCGGGAGCACTTCGAAAGAGTGTTTGAACTTGCTGATGCGGAATCGGGCGGACTTTTGGCGTCGATTGGTAACTGTTGATGAAACCTGGATCCTCTATTACACATCAAAAAACAGAATGAGTGACCGGCAATGGAAAGAAGCCGGCACGAGTGCTCCGAAGCGGCCAAGGGAGGCTCGATGGGTCAGAAAGGTTATGGCGTCGGTTTTCTGGGACTGTCATGGCATACTCTTTGTGGCCTACCTCGAAAAAGGAAAAAAAATCTACAGCGAGTATTACTGTGCATTATTGAAGCGATTGAAGGACAAAATAGCTGCAAAACGGCCTCACATGAAGCTAAAAAAAATTTTGTTTTTGAAAGACAATGCACACAAGAGCAACCACGGCTAAAATCAATGATTTAGGGCTCCAATTGCTTCCGCATCCACCGTATTCGCCCGATTTTGCTCTCTCGGACTATTATCTCTTCCCAAACCTCAAAAGATGGCTCATCAATAAAAAATTCAGCTCACGCGAGGAAATCATCGACACCGCGGAAGAGTATTTTGCAGACCTTCCGGAAAATTACTTTTCGGACGGGATCAAGAAGTTGGAAAATCGGTGGGATAAGTGTATCCCTCTAGGGAAATCTCGCGCTTTTTCGAGCTATATTCAAATATGACACATAGGGTTTAGCACTTTTTAAGCTCATAGGTGGCAACAAAGACAAAGGGGGGTAAAGTGTAAAAAATGGGTCACGTAATATGGGTTGGTTCCCTGAGTTATAGTTTTTTTATCTTAATTAAAATTAAATCAAGTTATGTTTTTGTTCATATTTTTTCATGACGAATTATTAAAAAAATGATTGCAGTATTTATTATTGTATAGCATATAAACAAAATTTCGGAAAACGAAGAATAGAAGTATGATGTACAAGAGTGTTCAGAGACAGTGAAAATATAATTATTATTAACTAGCGTTTATAGTAGTTAAAGAAATTTTATAACTTTTTTTCCCCTTAATAAAGAAAACAAAAGGGAAAATTGGTCTTGAATCAATTTAGAATCTGTAGTTCAAAGAGAGCGGACGTGTTTATTTTTGTTTTAACAAATATTTAAATTTTTAAATTTTTTTACTTTAATTTGTAATTAATACTGTTTTTATTACAACTTAATTTGATCGTGTTTTCGGGTTAGTTAGTGGTGCATAAGTTTCAAAAGTTTTAAATTATTTAATTATTATCATTTATTTAAACTTTGGCTCGGCTCTGTGCAATTTGTTGCTTTTCCAAGTGCTTAACGTTTTAAGTAAATTTATTTTTTCATTTTTTTGTTGTAATCTTTGCTTTGCATATACTTTTGCTTCTCTTTAATGCTCTTTCATTCTTTCTCCCTCTAAAAATACTCTTTTTTTCTTGTGTGCAGTGAGATTTAAATTAATTTGCGCGAAATATTTTGATTGTAGAAAACATAATTACGTATCAACTTATTTTTTTACTTATTGTGCATTGCATTTTAAATTTTTTGGAATTTTATAAATGCAAAATTTCCTTTAATTAGCGTTTATAAATTCTTGGTCTTGTTTCTGTGCATTTTGTTGTTTTTTGGTTTGCTCTCGAACTGGTTTTGGTTTACATTTGCTCTTATACTTAGTACAGTGCCTGCGCAAAATGTGCATTTTTCTTTTAAATTTCATTTTTGTTTTTTAATTATATTAAACATTTATATTTTTAATTAAAAATGCATTGTTGTATTATAAAGAGTAAAAATAAATCATTTACTCCTAAATGCCGCACTGTAGCTTGTTGGTTGTGTGATAATGCGGCCCATGTTGCCTGTGCGGATATCAAAGGAAGATTTGCTGATATTATAGATCAAAATATCGGCCTTCGCTGGTCTTGTCGTAATTGTCGGTCTGATGAGATAGACTTTCGTAAATCTATTACGTTAATGCGTAATGCTTACAATGATCTAGCGAAAGACTTTCGGCGCTTGAATGATAAGTTCACAGCTTATGATAAGTCTTTTAAAGATATTAAAATCTTTGATATATCGTCTAATCGAAAACGGCGTCATTCGCCCAAATCAAAAACTTCTTTGTCACTTTTAAACATATCACCTCCATCAACCCCCACTATTTCTATACCTTCCCCCACTATTTCTATTTCTACCCCCACTTTTTCTATACCTACCCCCACTATTTCTACACCTACCCCCACTATTTATATACCTACACTTACTTTTACTACACCAATGGGGCAGATAGAACTACCGGTGAACTTTCATAAGAATTCTTATGCATCTGTTGTGCAGCATGTTGCGTCAGAAATAGCACCTACTAGCTCAACCACTCGAGCTTCAATTGGTCCTAAGCAACTTGTCGCTGTTCCTCCTTCTAAATCTATTTTTGTGTCTAGATTAACTGAAGATACTTCGGAAACCGATAATAATCACTACATTCTATCTAAATTGCCAACAATTACAAATGTGAATACCACTAAGTTTAAATTTTCTTTTAAAAGGACCATTTCGTCTTTTAAAATATCCGTTCCCCCTGAATATTGTAGTGAACTGTTAGGTCTGAACTTTTGGCCGGGCGGCTGTGCTGTTCACGAATATAACTTTAAAAAACATGCAAACACTGGTATCATTGCCAAACTTCCCCCAACAAAGTCTACAAAAAATTGATTTCTAGTCTCCCTCAAGCAGCCCTTTCTATGGATCCATCTAACCTCAGTTTGATCATACATTTTCAGAATTTCAGAGGTTTAAACTCTAAAGTGAATAGACTTTTCACTAATAGTTTCTCTTTTCATTCAGATGTAATTGTGTTTGTAGAAACATGGCTTCGTCCAGATGTTCTGAATTCCGAATTGTTTAACAATATGTACTTAACGTTTAGGAAAGATCGATTTGATCGCGTTGGTGCTGGAGTTCTGATTTCTGTTAGAACTTCTTACTCTTCTGACTTGGTGTCAATTGATAATATTGATGACATTGAGTTTATTTGTGTAAAGATTTCATTTTCTAATTCTAATTTATTTATTACATGTTCCTATATACCACCTGCTTCTGTTTACTTATCACATCTGACAGCTATTAAGAAAGTTTTGTCTTTTATCAAAGATACTGATAAGGTCTTAATCATGGGAGATTTTAATCTTCCAAATATTTGTTGGACAGCCTCGGATAATTGTAACTCTGTAATATCATCAGTAAGCTGTGAGTTTGTAGACTCATTGCTGGATCTTTCCTTTTAGCAAGTAAACTACATAGCTAATAACATTAACCGAATTTTATATTTGGTCTTTACCGACAGCATAAATGATGTTTCCTTGTTTCGAAGTAATCCTCTTTCCACTCTAGAGGATGCTTATCATCCGACTTTGGAATTAAACATATTTCTGAATGGGTTTGGATTTCGTTCCAATTATCCTCCTAATTTGCTTTCTACATCAAGACGTGTTTTCTGCCTTAAACAAACTGACTTCTTTAAGCTAAATTCTCTTCTTACAGCCACTGACACTGGTCTTATTTGTATTCATGTGATGATGTTGAACTAGCTGCAAAGTTTTTTTATACAACTATGAAAAATCATTTCAAATTATGTGTTCCGAAAATTTAACTGAAATATAATCCACATACGCCACCTTGGTTTTCTCGTGATTTAATTAAATTAAAGAATTAAAAAAATAGACTATTTAAAAAATTTAAAAGGTCCGGTTTGTCTGCTGATTATACTAAATACGCTATATCCCGCTATAATTTTCAACACCTAAACAATTTCTGCTATCAGTCATACGTGACACATGTCAAAGAGGATATTAAAAGAGATCCTAAAAAGTTTTATAACTTTATTAACATGAAGCGCAGGTTGGATATATTCCCATTCTGTATGAAATTAAATGGTGTTGAATGTTGCAGCGATGGAGAAATTTCCAATCTTTTTTCGAACTTTTTCCAAAGCACTTACACAAATTTCAATAATGATTGTCCATACCCATATCATATTCATCAATTTAATATGCCAGTTATTGATTGTGATACAGTATTACAATATTTAAAATCTTCTAAATTAATGTTTTTACCGGGACCTAGTTGTATTCTAAAGCGATGTGCTGATGCTTTGCATAGACCAATCTGCAAATTGTTTGACTTATCTCTGAATACATCTGTATTACCTAATATTTGGAAACAGTCCTATATTATCCCCCTTCACAAAAAAGGCAGCAGAGTTAATATATCAAATAACCGAGGAATAGCTAAGCTTTGCGCTATTCCGAAATTGTTTGAACATATTATCACCAATCAGGTGCAGCATTTCGTTCTTCCTTTATTAAATACTTCACAGCACGGTTTCACCAAGAAACGTTCAACTACAACCAATTATTAGAATTTACTTCGTTGGTTAATTGTATTTTTTCACAACAACATCAAATGGATGTCATTTACACAGATTTTAGTAAAGCTTTTGACAGTGTTTGTCACTTCGCACTCCTTAAAAAACTGAATACCTTTGGTTTTCCTCCCAAGTTAGTTAACTGGATTACATCCTATCTAACTTCCAGAACCCAAAGAGTTATTTTTAAAACAGCTATATCTAAGACTATTTGTGTAACTTCTGGAGTCCCTCAGGGTAGCCACTTTGGCCCATTATTATTTAATATTTTTATAAACGATTTGCCATCTGCAATAAAGCATTCTAACGTCTTAATGTACGCTGATGATGTTAAGTTATGTCTATCTATTTTATCTCCGGTCCAACAAATATATCTTCAAGAAGATCTTGATTCCTTATCTCAGTGGTGCTCTAAAAATTATCTTTCGCTTAATTGTGACAAATGTAAAATAATGTCCTTTTACCGCAAAAATTTAATTGTAAAAAGCTACCATATTAATGATCACACTCTAGAACTTGTAACACAATTCAGTGACCTGGGTGTGTTGATGGATCCAAAGCTGTATTTTGGGTTGCATATTTCTTGTATCACATGTAAAGCTAGAGGTGTTTTAGGATACATTAAACGTTGGTCTAAAGAGTTTAATGATCCTTACACCACCAAATTATTATTCACTTCATTGGTTAGACCAATACTTGAATATGCTTCATGTGTATGGGATCCACAGTTTAAAAAGTATAGTGATAGTATTGAGTCTGTTCAAAAGGAATTCTTGCATTTTGCACTGCGTCACTTACACTGAGACCCCAATATAAACCTTCCATCTTACCAAAGCCGTCTTAAACTAATCCGCCTCCCGACATTATCCAGTCGCTGAACGACTCTTGGTGTCACATTCTTGCACAATTTAATTGTAGGCAGCATCTTTTCCCCTTCTTTGCTTGGTAGTATTTATTAAATGTTCCTTCTCGGGTTACTAGGAATTATTCTCCTATACTTGTTGATACATGTAAGACTACTTATTTGCAGCATGATCCTTTTCGTGTTTTAGGTCAATCTTACAATCTATACTATGACCTTGTATCTAATTCTATTTCTTCCGATCATCTAAAATCTAATCTCTTAACTCTCCTTAACACATAGTATTATTTTAACTATTTAACTTAATTTCGCACACTTTATTTAAATTTATCTTTATAGTTCTTTATGATTAGTATAAATGGCTGATGAAGGTCTGTAGCCTTATAGTAGTCAATTAACTTCTTTTGCATGTTACTAACCTTTCAGTACCGAAGTGACTTGTGGTCGATACCCAGTCTTGATCGGTTTTTAATGGACCCCAGCTCGCACGGGCTCTGGGGGGGAAAGTGGCGTGAGATAGAAAATAGTTTAGTTAAAAAAAAATCCGTAAAAGATTTCAGGCAAACCAGCCTAAAGTCGTTTCTCTTGAAGACGATGAAAAAAGTATTGGAGCTCCATCTTCGATCTGCTATTGACAAATTTCCCATCTCGACTTGACGTCAAAGGCAGATCCACGGCGCGACAATATATAGAAAAGAAAGCCTGTGTGACCTTGCAAAAGATTGTTTGGCAAGAGATGGGGTCTACGCCCTAACTTAACAGCACGGATGTATACAGCAATTGTACGTCCGATACTAACAATGGTGCAATTGTTTGGTGGCCAGCTCTAAGAAAGGGCTATATAGTGCACAAACTAAGCAGTGTGCAGAGAACGGCCAGTGTAGGAATCACAGGAGACATGCGCACGTGTCCCATTGATCTCCACATTGAAAACAGCGCGGTACCTCCACGAAGGACAAGCACCTTGACGCGGTGTGTAGGCTTGCACTGCAATGACTCAACTAACTACGCTGACGGAGAACTCTCGTCCTCAGAAAGGGCTTCCCATGTCAGAAAGTTAGCTTGAGGAGTGGTAACCAAGAGTTAAAATGTAATAAAATGGACTTTTCCGATGACTACACTTTCGGGTCGGGATAGCAGCTTTGAGTTGGAACCCAACATTTCAATCCTCTCTAAAAAATGAGAAGGCCCACCCGAAAGGGGAACCTGCTTGCCTGGAACGGCAAAAGTCGACTAGTGGCGCTACGTTAAAATTATTCGGTGGATCCACCTCCGAACCTCAGGTGCATGCGAGCTTTGGCACACTCGTCTTCGATCACCTTATACACCTCTAAGGTAGGTGCACCACAATTAGTGGGCCCATCCTCATCTACAGGGACTGTGAATGCTACCCCCCTCTCCACACGCTCTACAGACATTGCCCAAAGCAAATCTAAAGATTCGGGCTCAAGCCTTCCGGCTGCCTCTGATGTCCGTCCGTACATTAGCGCGTCCACTATTGTACTTCGCAGGTATCTAGACAAAGATAACGTTGCCATCATCGCAGAAGTGGACGGCACTTCAACATGGGTAGCATCTTGGTATATGGCACACGATCATGGACCATCCCCTCCCCACGACATAGTCAGGCTTCTGGTTTCAGAAGCCAAAAATAAGCGGATCCCTATCGTCATCGGTGCGGATGGCAACGCTCATCACGAAGTGTGGGGCAGCACGGACACCAACGAACGAGGTGAGTTCCTTCTTGATTTTATTTTAGCCCACGATCTCTTTGTTGCAAATCGGGGCAATGAACCTACCTTCTTGACCACTCCTTCAGGGTAGCAGCGGAAACTTCCTGTGTGGCCCACACACCCAGAGATAAAAACAAACCCAGGTGGTGGAATGCCGAAATAGCAGAACTAACCGGTCTAACCTTGTGGTGCCCTATGCTCACCTTCAGTGGCCATCAATTCCTTCGATCGTTTCAAATCTCCTGGTCCTGGCGGTATAATACCAGCAGACTTTCAGGAGGTTTCCAACATCGTCACACCGTGGCTTCTGCAAATTGATAATGCATGCCTCCAATACTCTTACATTCCCAGCATGTGGCGTGTAGCCCGTGTAGTCTTTATTCCCAAAGCAGGGAAAGTGTCACACACCAAATCCAAGGATTACAGACCCATTAGTCATTCCTCCTTCCTTCTCAAAACCTTTGAAAGAATTATCGATGTCCATATTAGGACCACCATCGATCAGAACTTTCTATCAATTTCACAACATGCCTACACTAAGGGCAAGTCTGTTGAAACTGCGCTACACTCTCTTATTGAGGTAGTGGAAAAGTCACTATCCCAAAAGGAATTAACGTTGGCCGTGTTCCTCGATATCGAAGGTGCATTTAACAACGTATGTCCTAACGCGGTAGTCTCAACTCTGTCCGGCCTAAACCAAGGTCTCAAATATCATCACTCTTATTGAACGATTGTTAAAATCTCGTTCGATTACTGCTTCTCTTGGCAATGCCAACGTTACGAGAGCCGTACACAGAGGTACGCCGCAAGGTGGCGTACTCTCTCCTCTCATCTGTTACTTGGTAGTTAACTCCCTGCTAGGAAAATTGGATCGAACCGGATGCCGAGTTATAGCTTAGCCGACGATATTGCTATTGCGGTATCTGGCAAGTTTCCTTCTACCCTATCAGTGAGATTAACGTATGCTCTTAGCATTGTTTCAGAATGGTGTCGGGACTTTGGTCTCTCAGTTAACCCTTCGAAAACTGAGACCATACTTTTCACAAGTACAAAAACCCATACAACTATGTTGGGTGCCCGGACATAGAGACATTGTGGGCAACTGTGAAGCTGGCGAACTAGCAAAAGAAGGGTCGTCCCATGTAAATGTAACGTCTCCTGCTGGAATTCCGCTAGCTACAGTGAAACACATTATTAGGAATTTCTAGCAAGTTAAAGTTAATGCTCTCTGGGTAGAAGAAGATACTTGCAGTATAGCTAGGCAAACCTGGTCTTACATGAACAGGAAGCGATCCGGCCAGCTGCTCAATCTCGGTAGAACCTCAATTAGCAATACCATAGACGTACTAATGGGTCATTGCGGCTCAGAAGAAGAGGAGGAGACGGTGCTTCACCTGATGTGCCAGTGTCCATCCCTTGCCAGAAGAAGACAGAACCACTTAGGCTCTATGTTCCTCTCTAGCTTAACCGAACTATCACTCCTACCAATCAAGAACATAGCTAGGTTCATTTCAGAATCCAAGTGGTTCTCCGCACCGGACTAAGGGATGTCGTGTCAACACTTTGCTGGTACCACAATGGGCCATAATGTTTTTGTGCCTAAGTGAGCCTCTCGTCGGAGGACTGCCACGTTAACCTAACTTAACCTAACAACGCGGTAAGGCTGAAAGGGTCGGTTGCTTGTCAGAACGTGTGATAGAAAACACCAACGTTTTTGATTTCGGGCGTTTTTAATTTCGTCAAAAAAAAAACGTAGGTGTGAAAGAAACCGCGACGATTTCATTTTTCGAACATTGCTGATTAAATACTGGTTCTTTAGGGGCGTGAAACGTATCGAATTTGTGTATTTACACTCAGCCACAAATATTTTGACATTGCTCGCTCCCGTTCACATTACTCACTGTACAAAAACCAATCAAAAACAAAAACACTTCATTTCTCAACAAACAAAAATCGTGTACAGTCGTCCTCTGCGTTAACACATTGCAAACATACCAACTTTAACCAATGAGATTATTAAAATTTCTCATTAAACTAACCACTTTATACTCATTTTTTAAACAAAATTAAAATATCACAAATTCATTGAATTAAAGACAAATTGGAATCTTCGAAAATGTTTAATTTATATGCAAGCAGGTTGGCATATTCAGCATTGGTTGGATTTGCTTATTTCGTCTATTTTACTTCAATGGAAAAGTGATTTGAGTAAAATGCAAATTTATGCCTTAAAACCACTAAAATGTTAAATTCTTTAAATGCAATTTACTGAGAAAACAATAAACTATAGTTCTTGGTAATTTTTTTCCTTTAATAATTTAATATAAGATAGAATTTAACCAAATCGCCTATAAAAAATTAGGCGATTTCAAAAACGTCAAAAGCGGTTTCCATCACACCGTGGAATGGAATTGGGGCGGAATTGAGATGAAAGCGATTTGCATCACACACCGGTATGTTCAAGAAAACAACAGACTATATAGTGGCACATAATAGCTTTGAGAGCAACTTCAAGTGATTTTGACTTTTCGATCTTTACAGATGGTTCAAAGTTTGAATGTGGTGTAGATGCAGGGGTGTACTCACCATAATTAAACTTACACCACTCCTTTCGATTACCTAACGAGGCCACGGTCTTTCAGACAGAGGTTCTGGCTATTAGAGAGGCATGTCGACTGACGGAAAATAGCGTACCGGAAGGTCATAAGATAGCTATTTTCGTTGATAGTCAGGCGGCAATCAAAGCTTTGCAATCCACCGTTGTAAAGTCTAAGCTCGTAAGGGAATATAGTATGGCGATAAGCGAGCTAAGTCGAGGAGAGAATGTCACTCTCTTATGGGTTCCCGGCCATAGGAACATTGAGGAAAATGAGAAGGCTGACGAAATAGCTCGCTTTGGTGCATCTCTTGATATATCGCTAGCGGAACATTTCGCAGCCTTTTAGACTAATCAATAGAAGACGCAAAGATACCGCATGGCTCACAGTTGATTTTACTGATCACTGGTGTGTTGGAACTCATGCGGCGAGACTGGGTATTTCCTTCAGGAGCCTTTGTAGAAGTTGTGGTGACCAGAACTGGCAAGAACTAGAAATAAGTTCCTGGGCAAATATATCTTCGATAAGCTGTAGGACTTTTACATTTCTGGGTGACCTTTTAAAATACCTAAAATCTACGGAATGGGTTTAGCAATACTGATTGTTTTCGGAGAGGAAGTGGTTTCAAAACAACCCAACCAACCAACATCTAGACTGCAGCGAAGGACGATGGTATTAGTCAAACAGGGCGATATATAAGGCGAGAGAACGGATAGTGTAGGGCTTAGTTAGTAATGCATTTATTCAAGGTTTAAGCGACAAAATTTCTGGTAGCACTAGGGATACAAAAGTTTTATTGATTTAATAGCTGACTAGAGTCAATATCATAGACTATGAGCTTTTGAAGAAAGTTAATCCCAAGACCAATTCTATGTTGCACCAAAGATGGAAGACTGATAAGAAGAAGCCTATCAGAGTAAGATGGCAAACGGGAAGTAGGTTTCCAGTTTAGGCCACGAAGGGCAAACAGAAGGAATTGTTTCTGTACATTTTCAATTCGATCTGGATTCGTTATATACAATATTACGTTGACCAAATGCAAGAGCAATACTCAAGGAGTGGACGCACAAGTGATATAAAAAGAATCTTTGTGGTATAAAAGTTCAATTCAAGCATTCAATAGACCAACGTTTAATAAAGCCAAAAACACCCTTCGCTTTATTTACGATATGTTGATTAAAACACATCTTGGGATTAAACAGGACACCGAGGTCATTAAATGTAGATACTCGCTCGAGTTGGGCGTATTCAATCGTTTATGTAAACAAATGAGGTTTACACCGATGATACGTCATGAACTTAAATTTGGAGATATTTAGATATAAGTAATTAGCAGAACACCAAGAATGTAAAGAATCAAGATCCTCTTGGAGTCTGAGATGGGAGGCACCATCATTAAATGAAAGGCACAATTTTACATCATCAGCGTACATGAGAGTACGAGAATGTGAGATGGAGAAAGGGAGATCATTTACAAAAAGGTTAAACAAACATGGGCCTAGATGGCTCCCTTGAGGAACTCCAGAAGTGACAAAGACTGGACCAGAAAGAGTGGACTTAAATAACACTCGCTGAACCCTATTTCTCAAATAAGATGCAATCCAACAAAGAAGATGCTGTGGAAAACCTAAAATGTCAAGTTTATGTACAAGCAGATCATGATTAACAGAATCAAACGCCTTACTAAAATCAGTGTAAATAACATCAGTTTGACGTTTGTCACTAAAACCAAGATTTACAAAGATGTAAACTCAAGTAAGTTTGGAGTTGGAGAACGCTTTTGCAAAAAACCGTGTTGACACGGAGAAATAATTGTTTTACAAAAGTGATAAAAGGTTGAAGTGAGCATTTTGTCAAACAATTTTGGGATTTCAGAAAGTTTAGCAATACCCCTGTAATTGGATATGTCAGCTTTGTTACCTTTTTTGTGTAGAGGAATAATAAAGGATTCCTTCCAGATAGGAGGGAAAGATGCTCTGGGCCGGGTGAGTAATTGGATTTCAACGATTTTAAGTTTATAAGAAGATGCACCTCCCTCATTACAGGAGTAGCAATGAGGTTATAATGGGAAATGGAATAAGAATACCGGTTTTGAATATAGGATTCAAAGGAGTTAGTGGATTGAAAGAATTTTGCAAACAGATCTGCAATACCCAAATCACTGTGGCCATGTTCATTAACTAGATACAATGATGAGGGAAATAAAGAAGATTTGCGCTTTGAGTTCACAAAGTTATAGAACTGCTTAGGGTCGCGTGAAAATTGCTGTCTACAACGTGTGAGATAGTTATTATAATAAATATATATATATATGACACTTTCGAAACAGCGTTATAGGGAACATAGGCATCAAATATATTGTATATCACTTCATAGAAATAATTAATAGCAGTAGTCATATCACTGCAATTGTACAAAAAAGACCAATCTATTCCGAGAAAGACTGCATTTGGTTGGGTGAAGTTCACTTTGCAAAAACAGAATCGACGCATAGAAGAAGATGTGGAGTCTGAAACAGGACGGGTTACAGAATGAGAAATTTCCAAAGTTGGATGGTAAGTACCCTCAGGAATACTTAAAGGTTGGCATCTTGACACAGAAGTACCAGCAGAATCATTACTAAGCACAAGATCAAGTGATCTATTGTAATGGTTTACTACAGAGTTCATTTTAAACAAGGAAAATTCAACCAGTGTGTCCAAGAATCATGTGGTGCTGAAGGAACTAGATACTTCGAGATTCCAAAAAAAGACCATGAAATGATTGGGAGATTAAAGTCACCTAGCACGATGAAAGAGTCACGGTCCCGAAGAATGTTATTAACAGAGTAAATGGCTCTAGCATGACACATATAAGTTTCCAAATTGGAATTAGTTGGAATATAAGAACACGATATATAAACAATTTCATGAGGCAAAAATAACCTCACGCAAATAAACTCAATATTGGCTGAACAGTTTAGATCAACGAATTCTGATCTTAGTTGAGAGACAACAGCAATGAGGACATCACCTCCGCGTCGAATAGGGCGATCTTTTCTATATGTGATGAGATTTGAACAGAAAATTTCATAACTAAAAATACCAGAGTGAAAAATTGACAGGTCTTGACCGCTTAGAAGCATTGATGGCAACATTCCCGTTTTTGTCCACAAAGGTGATCGACGAGGGTGGAGAAGAAACGGATGTAGAACGTTTGGAGGAGGATACCTGTACTACAGGCAGCACAGGAGTTAAGGTAGGATCGGCAGGAGAGCAAATTGTGGCAGGAACAAGAGGAGTGGTGGAAGGTAGTTGGGGGGAAGCGTGGTTGACAATAAGATAAGGGGAGGAGGTGAATCGAACTGATATTTAGTGAGTAAATCAGTGCTCGAATCAAAATCAAACGAAAGTTGCTTTACAGCACTATTCAATTTGATAAAATTGTCACGTATACTACGATACATTGCCGAAAAATCAAACTGACACTTAAAACAGGATGGGCAAGACCACGTCAAACTGCTACAAAATGTTTTGGATCTGCTGATAATCTTGTCATGGTCACGGCTGTTCATTCCCGCACACTTCAAGTGTGAAAAATTGTCGCACAGCCAACAACGTACTGCGCGTTGAGAATCAACATCAAAAGTATTCTTATTTTTACATGAAGGATTACAACAAATCATATTCACGAAAAAATAATAAAAAATAAATAAAATTAAAAAAAAAAATAGTTTATGAAAAATTAATTTTATGAAAAAATGCAGATACCAATAGTACACACTGTAAGTGATAGGGCACAAAAAATCAAAAAACCCATGGCAAAAACAAAATGTTACAGAAAAAAACACAAAACGGTACTGAATCACTGATTAATAACAGTTTGGTTTCGCAACAAAAATGCACTCAGATAATAACTTTGATGTGATATATACAATAACAAAGGTACAAATTATGAAACAATGCAAAAACAAAAATGTACTAATCACTTGAAATTATAATGAAAATACCTCAATTAGAAAATATTAAAACTATTTAAAAATTTATGCACCACTAACTAACCCGAAAACACGATCAATTTAAAGTTGTGCACAATAATATAAACAGTAATTATTATTGACAACTTGAAGTACAAAAAAAAAAGGATAAATTCAAAATAATTATTATAACAAAAGTAAACACGTCCGCTCTCTTTGAAACTCACTGTTTATAATGTTCATCATGAAAGTTAAGAAAACAATTTTGTCCAATCCACCTAACAAATCCACCTCAACTGGACTGCGCCCAAACTTAGCTGGAAATAACAATCGTTTCTCTCCACTAATGGTCAATGATTTTGACAACGAAGAAGTCATGGCAAGCAGTAGTGATACTATCAGTGTTATCTGCTGACCCCCCGACATGCATTCCCAAAGAAAGCAACATTTCAGCTAAAGCTAGCAATCAAGTTAAAACTCCGAACTCAACATTAACAATTTGTTTGAAAACTTAGATACGGTGACCGAACCCGAGTCATTTGTATTGAAAGCCTCTTCCAATGACGGTGTCAAGCTCCGCCCACAAGCAGCGATGCCTATCGCAATATCAGGGATTACCTTGAGAAACAAAATATCCCACACCACTCATATCAACTTAAAGAAGAAAGGTCTTGCCGGGTAATCATCCGCGCCCTTCATCATTTCACCTTTCCTGCCAACATCAAAAGGGAATTGGCTGATAAATAACACATGGTTTGCAACTTGCACAATCCAAAAAACAGATCAGACGGTCGTCCACTAAATTTGTTTTTTGTGGACCTTGTGCCTAATGTGAACAAAAAAGAGGTTTTTGAAATAACGAGACTTTGCCGGCAGATAGTCAAAGTCGAACCACCCCACCCATTCACAGATGTTCTACAATGTCATCGCTGTCAGAAGTTTTCTCACACAAAGAGATACTGCCGGAAGCAGGTCAAATTATCTTCGTCATCCCACGCCTCACTGTGGTTATACACAGTTCTACCCATCCCCTGATTAAGCTGAACAGCTCTCGACTGTTGTATATAGCCTTGACAGACATGCTGAGAAAATCGATTCCTTGATTGAGATGCACTCCAAGATGATGGAGATGTTCTTCGCCATCATTTCCAATAAATGAGCCGATCACATCTTAACCTCGCCATCTGGAATGCTGATGGCATTCTTAATCGCAGAAATGAGTTGTAGGCGTACATGACGGTCAATTCCATTGACGTGATGCTCATTTCTGAAACCCACTTTTGTATACGCACAGTCCTTAAAGTGCAGGGATATGAAATTTATAGAGCCAATCATCCGGATGACAACCGTATGCGATGAGGGGCTGCAATACTCTTCCGATCATATCTACGTCACCATTCGCTGAATCCCTTCCGGACTGACTCCATTAAAAGCGCCCTAATCAGCATTCAAACAAATCAAGGCAATGTAACCATCGCAGGTATCTTCTGCACTTCAGGTCCCCAGATATCGGAGCAGCAATTTAACAACCTTTTCAAGCTTCTCGGTCCGAAGTTCTTGATAGGTGGGGACTGGAATGCCAAACACAGACTATGGGGCTCCAGGCTAGCTACGCCTTGAGGTACGTCTCTTTATAAATCTATTATAAATTCAGCCAGAGAAGTTCTTGCTACTGGATCACCCACATTATACCCGTACGACTCCGCAAGGACTCCAGATGCAGTCGATTTTGCTGTCTACAACGGTTTAAATCCATCAGCTCTATCCATCTCTGAGACAGCCGACCTGTAAGAATCAGCCTGACACCGGATAACTATATTTGCTTACCTAGGCTACTTCCTCCTCAAGCAAATTTAACCGTCTTCCAGCAACACCTTAAAGAACAGTTTAATCTGAATGTCGTGATCAATTCGGCCAATGATCTAGAATACATGATTGATCTGTTTAATGTTAACATTCGTGAAGCTGCAGAACTGGAAAACAACCACTTTATTCTCCCATCCCTCCTCAGGCTCTTTTAAAACCTGAGGTCCTGGAACTGGTGAGGTACAAGCGTAGATTGCGACGTAGATTCATGAGATCATGAACTTGATAAGGTGACATGGAGGAGAGTTGCCCGGGAACTAACTCTGATGAAGCAAAAGGTTCGTTCAGACTTCTTCAATAATCTGTTGATTAATTCTGACCCAACCAAAAAGTAGGGATATAACCTGTGGCGAGCTACCAAGTGCGTGTAACATCAGCCACATAGGCACGCCCCAATTCGTGGTCCCCAAAATCAATGGCTGCGCACAGGGTCAGAAAAAGCTGAAATATTCGCATGAGCTGGAGAGCCGCTTCATACCATTCAATTTAGCTGATCCAGAGAAGTTGAGCGAAACATCTGAGGCTCTATCGAGGAATGATTTGGATCAGAATCCAATCAAGCACATCTCCCCAGAAGCTGAAGTCTAAGAAGAGTCCTGGACACGACCGAATTGACAACAAAATAGTGAAAGCAGTTGAAACACTAATTTTCAACTATATGTTGCGGATCTGTCATTTCCCCTCTCAATGGAAATGTGCAATGATCACCATGATCCCAAAACACGGAATGCCTGAGAGTCTTGTCACGTCATACAGACCGATAAGTTTGTTGCCAACAGTCTCTAAAATTTTTGAACGAATATTTCTGAGTAGATTGTTGGCAGTAAAGCGAGTCCAAGAAGCCATTCCGGACCACCAATTTGGCTTCAGATCACAGCACGGCACACCAGAACAACTACATCGGGTTGCACAACACATCCTAACTGGGTTTGAGTTGAAACAATATTCCTCCGCAGTCTTCTTATAGTGGCTTTACAGTGAGCGAAGATTCGAATCTATGAAGATGCGACAATGATTCGAGTTTCAGTTGACAACAACAACAGGGAAAATGACAAAAATGAGGGGTTGTTGTTGTACAGTGATTCGATTGTGAGATGCTAATCTCAAATAGATTCACAAAGATTCGGTTTTTTTGAATGGTCAGTCTTAACAGGGCTGGGCAATTCTTAGATGTAGGTTGGCAGCATTTTCATAATTTCGTCGTTTTTTGTGATTGTCATGTGTCTTCTTCTTCGTTTTTTTGCGTGCCGCACATAAAACAGCTGATCATTTCACAAAACAATTTGAAGAAAGTTTTAAATTGTAATTTTTTCTTTAAATATTAATAAAATGATTAGTAGTAATGAAAAAGGAAGCTGCAAGTATTATTTGCATACACTCCAAATTGTTCTAAATCATATATTTTTCACAAAATGTCCATTTTAATTATCACAATTAGGCACAACGTTCCATTTGTATGTATAATCAAAACAAACAACAGCTGTTCGTGATACTAAAATACCACTGTAAACCACAAAACCGAATCTTCGTGATTCGAGCCACTGTAACTATAAGATGTTAAGCAGGCCTTCACGATACACGTTTTTTTGTAACAAAGTCTTTTAACGCCAAAAGCACATTAGTGTTGTGTAAATATGTCGATATATCGCGATAGTAGGTTTTACTATCGATAGTCATTGACAAAAAAACTATCGATACTTTCGAAAGACCAACCGATAGTTTTGCAGCTCTAGAGTAAACTTGTGCGAAGACAAAACAAAATTTGATGATGATAAGATTCTTTTGACGTTAAATGAGTACTTTCATTAAAATTTTTGAAAATACAGATATATATATTATTTTACCAATTTTCAACTATTATTTATTTATTTAACTTAATTTAATTTAATATTTTTTAATAAAAACCATTTATTTAATGTGAAGAATAGTTTTTTATTTGCTAAAATTATGTAATAATTAATTATTAATGAACATTAGAAAATTAGTTGTATCAATGAAATTACTATTATATGTAGTTAATTGAAACTGTAATAAGGGACGATGAGAGTTTCTTAAAAATTATTAATTGTATTGTACTAATTGAATAATTTTCTTTTGCCAAGACACTTGACAATCCATGGCAACTTCTCACTACAAAAAATCGAAATAATAGCATTTCACAGGGCATGATTCAAATCAATGATGATGCAGCGCTGTTCCGGATCAAAATCGAGAACAACCACAAGGAGAAGTGACGTCTTTCAGGGCTTGTTGTTGTAGAATGTGAGATTTGATCCGATTTTAATGCACAATTCCAAATGGTCAATCGCGTTATTGTTGGATAATTTCTGCCATTTTTAAGTAATTTTCGATTGTTATTCTCCTTTTTTGTTGCACTCCGATATAAAACAGCTGATCATTGCACAAAGCAATTTGAAGTAACTTTTAATTTTTTTTTTAAGTTTTAATAAAATAAGTAGCAGGAATGAAAAAGGAAGCTGCAAGAATTCTTTGCATATACTGTGAATTGTTCTTCATCATGTAATTTTAACACAATTTCCATTTGAATTTCTAACAATTAACCACAACGTTCCATTTGTATGTATAACCAAAACAAAAAAAAGCTGTTAATGATTCAAAACTGACAATCTGAACGACTAGGTACATCATCGTGATTCAGTGCAGTGTGTAAAGTTTAAAAATGAATTAATTATACTTGTGTACGCTAATCTTGAAGCAACACATATTCGACTTATTCATGAGTCATTACTTACCATGAGTGTACCATAGAAGCGAAGGCTGCCAACTAGCTCAATTTTTCGACGGTGCACTCTGCCACTGCTGCCAACTAGCTAAATTTTTCGAAGGCACTTTCGAGTTATTTTTATATTGAGAATAGTATATTCGTGTGAAGATAAATAAACTTATAAACAATTGTGGTCATGGAGCGTTCGCGTAAGGATGCAAGTTTGCAGGTATTTACTTATATAACAACATGTTTTCCGACAGATATTTTTAAATACATTTTCTAGGACATACTACGTTTTGCAGTTGAAAATACTAATTCCGATGATGCTACAAATTCATCGTCATCAAACGCATTGGACGAAAGGGTATGATATTAAAAATAACTTCATTAAATTTATAATTATCCTTGATGAATGTTTGCATGCTTTACAAAAAACAAATATTTTTTGTATGGATGTACCCTAGCATAATCATAAATGCACGTGTTCCACCTTAACTATTTTTACTGAAGATAGTATATTATTTTACCACAACTCGTGTCATAAAAGTACTATAGAAACCAGTCTTGTACAAATTAGTTAACAAGCAATCATTTCCAAATACGTTCGAAAATTCATTTTTTTCGGTGGCGAAAAAAAAACATGCAAATGAAAGGAATGGTATGTATTAGTGATGTAGGGAATATTCGTATTCGCGAATACACGCATATATCTTGACATTCGCATTCGAATATGTTGCGAATATGAGCGTCAGATACAATACATAAAGTGTAAGTAAATAATATTAAGTAAATGAAACAAATAAATAAACTTCTCCTTTTTATTAGAAAATCTTTTGTAACTTTAGCAAACCTTGCAATTTTATCTGTAATCAGCCTTCACTTTAAGATTTGGTATTAAAAATAATCAACTGGTATGTGCTAGAAAACACCGACGTTTTTGAGCCCGGGCGTTTTCAATTTCGCCCAAAGAACCCTAGTGTGCTAGAAAACGCAGAGATTTTATTTTTCGAGCATTGATGTTCGAACGAAAAGCTGATCAATATTGTTCATTTTAGGGGCGTCTTACACGTATCGAGTTTATGGTGGAAGTTTTCGCTGACTTTTCTTTAAGGCCTCTAGCTGTTATTTACACTCAGCCACAGATGCCAAGCAAATATTTTGATACTGCTCACTCCCTTTCACATTACTCACTCTACAAGAACCAATCGAAAAAAAAATCCTTTCTCAACAAGCAAAAATCGAGTAGAGCACCTTTCTTTAACACATTGCAAACATGCCAACTTTTAACAATGAGATTATCAAAAAATTCTGATTGAACTTATTAATTTCTACGCTTGCTTAAAACAAAATTAAAACATCAATGCTTTATTACCAACAAACACAGATAAATTTAACACATCAATTAATTGAATTAAAGATGAATTGGAATCTTCGAAAATGTTAAAATTTATACTAAGGCAGGTTGGCATACTCAGCATTGGTTTGTTTTACTTTAATGGAAAAGAGATTTGGGTAAATACAAATTTATCCGGTGTGTGCTGAAAACCGCTTTCGTCCAATTCAATTTATTACATGATAATAAAAATACATACTTCCTTTTTTAGGATTCCGTAACCATAGGGAGCTAACGGGACCCTGTTACTAAACTTACGATGTCCGCCCGTCCGTCCGTCTCCTGCTCTATCTCATGAACCGTAATAGGTAGAGAGTTGATTTCACTTGTGTGTAGAATGACAAATACTAAACATACATATATTTAGAATCATTGTTCTTTAATTTAACCTTTTGTTTAACTTTTTTTTTTTTTGTAGTATACTTTTAAGCTGTTAATTGTAGTATATTTTTAGGCTGTTAAATATGCACATAATTTAATATTTTAAGCAAAAAATCTTGTACGATGGTACGGAACCCTCCGTGTGCGAATCCGACTCACACTTGGCTGATTTTTTAATAATTCAACTTTTAATACAGTTTTCTTTAATAATTACTTTCTTATATTTTCAATTTCACAGCTGTTTTTCGTTTACTGAAGTCAATAACGCTGAAGTTGTTTGTGTAGTTTGAAGCTGTATGCTGCGTTTGTCGACAATGCAGCTTAACGCTGAAGTCGTTTGTGTATCTCCACCTTAAACTGGATCATAATTTTTACGGTTAAGTGTAAATGTGACATGCTTACATTTTTGTTCATTATTTTATTCTCCACTTAGATAACCACTCTTCAATTGTTTTAATATGATTGTGCGGTCTGATGCAGCTTTGTCTGGGCAGCGATTACGGCTGATTATAGCTATGTGATCGGCGAATGTTGATGTGACAATTCGTGAATTTGTTGGTATATCTGCAGTATATAATATACTTATATAGAATTGTGCCTAGAACACTGCGTTGCGGAACGCCAGCTTTAATTTCATATTCGTTTGATATGAAATTGTTAAGTCTCACTACAAAAACTCGATTCACTATAGTATATAAGACACCAGAATTTTGTGTGTTTTGGGGAAGCAAACATTTTACTTTATAACGTAAGCCTTCGTGGCATACTCGATCAAAAGCTTGAGCTACATCAAGAAATACCGCTGAGCAATTTTCTCGAAACTCAAATGCAGTTCTTATTTTGGTAATTCTGTTTACTTGTTCTATTGTTCCATGCCTTAATCGAAATCCAAACTGAGGAATCTGTTATTGACTTGTAGATGGTGGTTTAAATAAAATTATCTTTTCAAACAATTTGGAAAGTCATGGAAGCAAACTTATGGGCCTGTAAGAAGAAGCTCTTGACTTATCCTTCCCTGGGTTCGGAATCACTATTATGACAGATTTTTTCCACTGAGACGAAAAGTAATCGATTCGAAGAATGGCGTTAAACAATCTTGTGAGAAAAGCTGTTGCCGTGTATGGAAGTTCAATTAACATTATTGGTACCTGCCGAATTTTTCGGATTCAGCTGAGTTTGAATAATTCTGGTAATTTCACACGTACTGGTTTTTAGCGGATTTGTATAATAGCGTATTGTATTTAGCGGAAATGGATAATATACACTTGAATGATAGGGAAGCACAAAATTGCTTGTAGACGCATTAGGTTGGAACACAATTTTCAAACGTTCAGCGAATACTTTGGCTTTATCTTCATCTGAGCAGACCCAACTAACGAATTGATATCTAATAGCCAAATCTAGCTCTACAGGAGTTTTTAGTGTATTATGAGCCTTCCAGATTTTTTTTTTTTTTTTTTTTTTTTTTGTGGTTAGGGTGGTCGAAAATGCCTTCGCATAGTCAAGGGTGGTTTGCCACTAAAAACATCCCACCTTTTAGGAAAAGTGTCCACCCTGGAACTGCTTTCGCATTACTTCAAGGTGGTATCCTCTTCTGACTTCATATGTCAGCTGTAGCACCTGCGTCCAGGTCCCGCTTCTTGCATCTTATAATCTTTTTGGTGTAGTGAGCTACTAGTGTCCAGTTGTGCTCACTCACCAGCATCTTGCCAACGATATTTGCTGCGTTGATAGGTCCCACACTATTTTCTAGCTTCTCACGCTCTTGTTGCCATCTATCATATTCAAAGAACGTATGATTCGTATCGTCTACTTCTGCGTCCGAGCTTGTCACTCTTGCTGATTTTTCTGCTGCATGTTGAATTTGTGCCCAGTATGTCAGCTTACGGTCGATTCTTACCCCCAGGTAATTTAGTGTCTTCGAGGTCTTCAGTGTTTGCGAGAATAAACGCATTTCCATTTCGAGGGGTATGTGTTTTCTCGTAAGAAGAACAAGCTCTGTTTTATCGGCTGCTAAACGAAAACCATGTGACTCTAGCCATGTTTGCGTCCTAATAATCACTTGGTTTAGCCTGCTTTGTACTGCTTCGATGTTTCGCGCCGTTATAACTGCTGCAATATCGTCTAGCGCACTAAGTAGCATTCGTCGGGCATTTCTATCCTTAGAATTCCATCGTAGCTTACGTTCCACAAATCTGGGCCGAAAATTGAGCCCTGCCGTTATCTTGTTCTTTCGCTGTCCTCTGCTTGTGTCGTAGATAAGTTCTCGATCTTTCAGGTAGCCACGTACCATCTTCATTATATAGTCAGGTGTTCTATGCCTATCAAGAGCATCTAGCATGTCGTCCCATTTTACGCTGTTAAAGGCGTTTTTGACATCGATTGTCGCCACTAGTACTATTGGTCTTGAAAAGTGGTTTATGTTTCGTGCAAATTGGACACTTTTTATAACCTCTTCTACTGCTCCGATTGCTGATCTGCCACCTCTGAACCCATACTGCCTTTCTGATAGACCACCTGCCATATTTATTGCCGCTGAGATGCGAGGTTTCAGCATCTTTTCTAGGAGTTTCCCTGCCATGTTCAGAAAACATAGTGGTCGGTTTGCTGATGATGTTTCAGGATCTCCTTTGCCTTTGCTGATGAAGACCAACTTTTGTTTTTTCTATTCCATTGGGAAGAGGCCTTCTGACAGACAGCTGTTGTACATATTTACCAGTACATATGGGCGTTCTGCTGCAACAATTTTTAGCACTTCCGCTGGGATACCATCCGGGCCTGGGGCTTTGTTTTACTTTAGGTTGTTAGCAGCTATTTCCATCTCTTCTGTTGTGAAAAACGGTGGTGGATCGTTTACCAGGCTCTCTGTGGTGTCCGTTCTCCGTCTGTCGCTGCATGTGTAATCTTCAAGAACAGTCCACTGCCATACTTTGTTAGCGTAGCCTTTCTGACACTAGTGTTATGTCAGGGCCATCGCATCCAGGTCTTCTGAAAGTTGGCGTAGACCCAGCGATCGCTACTATTATCCTTTATCTGGCGGCCATATGCAGGATTCGCCGCCCTCTTGTATTCGTCGTCTGCATTCTCCATTCGATAGCCTTTGAATTAAAGTCTCAGGCTACAATGATATCCCCATTGATTTTTCGTGCCTCATCTTCCAGGTCATCAAGTTTTACTTGGAAATCAGCCATGTTGTCACTTGGTGTGAGATAACAGCTCATTATTGTCAGCTGTTTGTTTGTTATCCAAGCGAAGCCGTTTCCTTGTCAATGGGAACTTGTCTTTCACCCATATAGCAGCAGTCTTTGAGAAGTCTTCAATCCAGTTTTCTGTTTGTGGCTGCATATTGTTCACTTATAACAGAAACGTCTGCTTCGTGTTCCAGCATAATTTGTGGTAACAGGGAATCGACAGTCTTACTTCTGTGCATGTTACACTGTAGTATCTTCATTTCTGTTCTATTAAGTCTCTATATAGTGTGCACTTAGCAGACCCTGGGATGTGCTCTGGCTCCTGCTCCTGGGACAGCTTGGCGTGTTTGAGCAGTCATTAAGCTTATGGCCTGATTTCCCACAACGTATGCACAGACCTTGTCATTTCCTGTCAGGCCCTTTGCACTCCCATTGTTGGTGTCCGAGACCAAAGCATCGAAAGCATTTTTTTATCTCACTCCATAGTCTCATTCTGCAGTTGATCCATCCAATTTTTATACGTTCCTTATCTAGTAGCTTCTTCGCATTTGCTGTTGACAGTGTAACATCGGAACTCTGGTTTTGCCTTTTCTCCCTTGTCCATCTCAAGAAGTAGTGTGCCGGTTTTGGTCTTCCGGATAGCGCGAACTTCTGCTTTGGATTCATCGGATTTGATGTATTGGCTAAGGTTTTGAAGGACTTCTGCGTAGCTTCGCCCTTCCGCGGGCTTAATCAGTATTGCTTCTGGTCTTGTTCTGATTTTATTTTCACTTTTGGGTTTGAAAGGTGTATTACTTTCATTTCCCTGCGGTTTCCTTTGTTGATTATTTTCCCGCTGCTTTACTTTCTTGTCGTTTACAGTCTGCCAGTTAAGAGTGGGGGTCTCGCAGAATCTCTTGCTAGTTGTCTGCTTTGTTGGACTAGATAATGCTCGTTTTGAGGGCCAGTGTTGGGGTCATGTTTTCCTCGTTTGAAGGTCCACTCGTTTTATCATTCGTTCTTTCTCCATGATAGTTCTTTTACGCCATATGTTTTCCATAATGTAAAAGAGTTCACCAAGCTCTGTAACTCCATTTTTGACATCAGCATTAATGTTTTTCTGTCGGAGCATTCCAGCTATACTTTTTGGAGCGTATGGTGGCCCCTTAGTAGTACTTCTTCTTCTTCTCTCTTCCAGAGTGACAATCTTGTACATGTAGGAGATAGATTTTCAATATATCGTCTTTGTGCATCAACTTTGTCAAGTCGATCGATTTTGTTAAGTTTTTTATTGCAATATTCAATCTTTCTTTAGCTGCGGGAGATCTGTACTGCTGCTCGTCTCAAACGTCTTTTGATGGCAAGAAGTTCTTCAATTTCCATATTTGAGATAGAGTTTCTGCTTTAGTGACGTGCAACATTCTTGGGCGATGATAATCTAGCTGCAGCTACTAGTATTTAGTTTAGCTCACATACCGATTTGTCACTGTTTTATAATTGAGCCAATTTGTCTTATTTGATATAAGTCTGTGTGGGCCGTCCTCTGCTATTATGTATTATATTATTATACTCTTCACGCAATGAATAGTATTATAAGTTTGTCATGAAGTTTGTAACACACAAAAAGAGACCTCATAAAATATATATATTCTTGATCAGTGCGACGACACGAGTTGATCTAGCCATTCTTAGTCTTTCCGTCTGTCTGTATGTATGCAGTTTTTGAGCTAGAGATCTGAAATTTTGTACGAAGTTTTATTTTTACCATACGCTTCGGTTCACAAGAGAGGGGTTGCCCCCATAGAAACCGGGATCCAAATGAAAGTTTTTATTGGAAAAATTTTTTGTTTTTCATACTATCGACTTGAAATATGAACACTATAAGTTTCTGACCAATATCCACCAACCATATAAATTTTAAGACTCTCGGACCACTAGGGGGGGGTATGCCTCATACAAACCGGGAACTGAAATTGGGACACTATAAGTGTCTTACCCGTAACCACCAACTTTCTTAATTTCAAGACTCTCGGAAGGGCGTGAAGTGTTTTATAACTTCGGCATAGCCAAAGTTAGTCTTTTCTTATATTTTTATTATATTATGTTTGCTTTATTGCTCAAAAAATAACAATTATCGCTAGCGCTATATTTATGGTTTATATAGTGTTATAGAACTTATTGACTATCTTTATAGCTGAAAAATTTAAAATTTTATTATAATATAATACTTAAAAAGGTTGAAAAGGGATAATTAGGGAAAAATAGCACACATAAAAACCTTACTGAGTAACTTAAACCTAGAGCTACAGATACAATATATGACTGGAACTTAATACGGCTCGACTGAGAGTTAATATAAAGTACCAGTCAACTCACAATATGTGAAATATACGATTTCTTAAGTATGAAATTATGTATTGCTCGAGAGATTTGATCATCTATCAACATAACATCGGATGCAACATGTAGTCGAGTAGAGTTGAAAAGAAAAATGGGAGATTGAGAATCATTTTTAATATTTTGTTTTGTGCAACCTGTAGTTTATTCCTATGCGTTTGCTCGCAGGGCCTCCAAATTTCTGATCCATACAACATTATGGGTGCAAGAATCATTTTAAATATGATTAATCTACAAAATTATGGGTGCAAGAATCATTTTAAATATGATTAATTTGTTTTGGATTGATAGTTGGGATCTGCGGTTAATAAACGGATAAAGGATGGAAACGGTTTTATTGACCTTATCGATGGTTTTACCTATGTGCTCTTTGAAGATAAGCTTCTTGTCGAGAAAGAGTCCGAGGTATCGAAAAGAATTCTTCCAGGAGGTTACTTTTCACCCCACCTAGTATTGAGCGCCGTTTTCTATTTTTCAACTGGTTACAAAATTTTTTCATTCATCTGGTTTTGGTTATTATTGTATGAGATATTTTTGAACCAGTAAAAAATTTATTCATTCGTTTTTGACATGAGCAACTCAAACACCGTTTTTTTTACTTAATGCAGCACTCTATTCGCTGCACACAATGTGTTTTGATTTATTTTGCAACATTTGCTTATTTGGTTGTTTGTTTCGGGTTTTAAGCTTGTTTTTATAGTGGCTTTGTTCTGCTGATGGTCTGAACGTAAGACATTGGCATAGGATACATTTTGCGATACAGGCTTTGAGAGTGGACAAGTGGTTCAAGTCTAGACCTAACTGTACCTCTTTGTTGTTGCAATCGGCTTATTAATTCCTTATACATAGATCAGCCTCTGTAATTAGCAGAATGATTACCTGCACAGTTGCTGCACTTTTTTCGCTTTGCGTTATCACGGCTAAGTGTACAGTTTGCTGTTTCGTGTAAGTCCTGAGCGTAGGGTACGGTAAGTCTTGGTATGACCGGATTCCAGCAGTTTGTTCATTGCACAGGATTAGCTCGCTTGTGAGGTTCTTCTACTGTCACCCTACGATAAAGTAGGTATTCTGCACTTTTGTTTCTTTGATATGGCCCTTGGTTAAAGGAACAATGTGGAAACTATTTTTGCCGATTACTTTCGTAATGCTATCTACGAGCTTTTTCGAGCTTTCCTCATAAATATATATCGGCGGAGGCTTCGGAGACTTCGGAGGCTTTTGTCTGAGTTTCTTAAGAATTCTGAATGGGGAATTCCTCTCTAGCAAGTAAAAGTGCATCCGAAAGTGTTTTTTTTTTATCACAATTGCTTTTCTGCGAACTTAGTTTTGGTTTTTTTTTTTTTTTTTTTGTATTTGAATGTAGAGGTCAATGCTTGTCTGCACTGCAGATTTGTTTTTTTGGTTTTCCGTTATTTAGTTGTTGATTTTCACCAAGTGCTGCTATTGCTGTTTTAGCGATACTTGCTTGCACTATGATCGGTGAATTTGTTTTATTTACAGTGTTTACCGTTTCTTTCGGCTCTGGGTCGGCTCTGGTATCATGCAATGCACACTCCACGACTCTGGCGACTTTTGTCCACTTGGGAGTAGCAAAGCAGGAGAGCAGTATTTAGCTCGCTGCTCATTTTGAGTTGGTGCCAGGTGTACTTTTTGGGTGGAAAGCATTTCAAAGTAATCATTGCGACCAATTGAGACTCGACGTTCACTTTTTGAAACGTGATTATTTCCTCCAGGTGAAGCGTATTAGTATCTTACTACGGGGTATATATAAATATTTATATATTTTATTTTTAAATAACTGTGAAGTTGTTGTATTAAAGATTGTTAGGTGCTAGTGCTATAATAGCAACGGCCTTCCATACATTAATATTAGTTTTCAAAAAAGCATCTGATCAAGACGGATGCTAAGCTGCGACTCTCTCAAATGTATAAGAATTCATTGAATTTGTGTTTAGTTCCGAAAATGTATTAAGAAATTCCATTCAGTTATGCTAAGCAACTGAATGCGTTCGTATAGATGTCTAGTACACACTTCAAACTGCATTTTGATAAGTCGATAAACAGACGCCATTCGTTTGTATTATATTTTTGCAAGCCCATGGCAGTCATCAAACCAGAAATATCAGTACAAAATATAAGAAGGGACTATCTTTGGCTATGCCAAAGTTGTAATACTCTTCACGCCCCTTCTAGTAGTCCGAGAGTCTTGAAATTTAGAAGATTGGTGCTTACGGGTCAGACACTTATAGAGTCCAAATATTAAGTCGATAGTACAAAAAACAGTTTTTCTAATAAGAACTTTCATTTGGATCCCGGTTTGTATCGGGGCTACCCCGCCTAGTGGTCCGATTCCGGCAAATGTACTGCGTATGGTAAAAAGAAAGTTCCGTGCATGTATGCAAACTAGCCCCTCAGTTTTTGAGCTAGAGAGCTGAAATTTTCCACGAAATGTTATTTGTTGCAATCAGTCGAATCAGACTACTACTAACATACAAATTAGAAACTTAGAACAATAATCAGAAGATATTACAACTTCATCATAGCCAAAGATAATCTTCGTTTTACTGGTTTATTTGTGATTTCTTTCCAACCTCCAGGAAATATTTTTTTTTTTTTTTTTGTTTTTTGGGTGTACAAATAAGTTTTAAGGGATTTTCAAAAGTTGGCATAACTAACATTAAATCGCATCGAACGATCTGGCCACTCTATTCATGTTAAAGCCTCACCATATCTCGCACAAAAATTCGCTAAAGTGTAAACAACAAACTTTCATTGTTCTCTAAACATTTGTGCCGACAAAACGCAATTTGCGGGAAGCGCTGCTTTTTTGTTTTTGTTTGAAGAAAAGTGCAGCTGATGGACATCGAATGCTGTGTGAAGCATATGGGGAATATACTCCATCAATAACAACATGTGAGAACTGGTTCCGGCGTGTTAAATGTGTCGATTTTGACACTAGCAACAAGGAACGCGAAGGGAGGGCAGTAAAGTTTGATGACGCTGAGTTAGAGGCCTTATTGGACCAAGCTTTATACCAAACTCAAAATGAGCTCGCTGAAATCTTTGGAGTGACTGAACAAGCAATTTCAAACCGTCTCATGGCCATGGGAATGATGCAAAAACTAGGCAATTGGGTTTCTTATGAACTCAAGCCAAGAGATGTCGAACGTCGGTTTTTCACGTGCGAACAACTGCTCCAAAGGCATAATCGGAAGGGTTTTTTGCATCGAATTGTGACGGGGCACGAAAAGTGGATCCACTACGATAACCCAAAGCGCAAAAAAACATGGGGTAAGCCTGGTCATGCCAACTTCAACGGCCAAACCGAATATTCAAGGCAAGAAGCTAATGCTGTGCATCTGGTGGATCCCTCCGAGCTGATCCAGCCTAACGAAACCATCACTGGGGATCGTTGCAAACAACAATTGATCCAATTGAGCCGAGCATTGAAGCTCAAACGCCCCCAATATGCCAGAAGACACTACAAAGTGATTCTGCTTCACGAAAACACACGACCACATGTTCCAAAGTCGTTAAGGAAACTTTGGAGGCACTAAAATGGGATGTCCTACCCCACCCGCCGTATTCACTAGGAAATATTAGTCGAGATTTGGATAGCTTCAAAAGACGAGGAATTTTTTCAACGAGAAATCGGTATGCTGCCTGAAAGATGGGAAAAAGTCGTAGCTAATGAAGGACAGTATTATGAATAAAATGCATTGTATCAGTTCCTTGGAATAAAGCTTCAAAGTCACTAAAAAAATCCTCAAAACTTATTTGTTCACCTAATACTTAAATATTAATTTAAATGTTTTTTATTGCTAAGCTACTCGAATGAAGTAGCTGTATCTCAAAAACTAGAGGACAGATTCGGAATCAGCGCAAAAAATTAGCTTAAAAATATAAAAAAGACTAACTTTAGCTATGCAGAAGTTGTAATACTCTTCACGCCCCAGCGAGTGGTCCGAGGGTCTTGAAATTTATAAGGTTGGTGGATATGGACCAGAAACTTATAGTGTCCATATTTCAGTTCGATACGTTAAAAAACAAACAACTTTTTCTAATAAGAACATTAATTTAAAATAGAGGGTTTGTATGGGAGGTACCCCCTACTGGTCCGATTCGGTTGATTCACGAACTTGTTCGGCGTTTGGTAAAAAGAAACCTATGTACAAAACTTCAACTCTCTAGCTCAAAAACTGTAGGACTAGGAATGCGAACATACGGACATGGCTAAATTAACTCGGCTCTTCTTCACAAATATTTATACTTTATGTGGTCTGTCTCCTTCTGTGTGTTACAAATTTCATGACAAACTTATACTATTCACTAACGTGAAGAGTATTATGATGTAAAATGTTAAGTATTATTACAATGAAACATTTATTAGTAGTAGTTTGCTGGGTGCGTGCTAACGCAACGGCAACATCCGCAAAAAAGCAATGAAAGCAGGTAATTTACGCCGTCGATATTTAAACATTCAATATTTTCATTACGTAGTGTTTCCTCAAGATCTGAGATAAACAAGATGAAATGAAGGGGACTAAGGATTTCACCCTGAAGCACACCTTCCGTAACTGGAATACTTTTAGAGGTAGACCCATTAATATTAGTTACAAACGATGCATGATCGTATAAGGATTTTAATGTATTGATAAATCTCGCGCTGACACCTGTTGCGTAGAGTTTTTGCCATAATAGATTATGCTGAACAGAATCAAATGCATTACGGAAGTCGATGAATAGAGCGAAAGCAGAAGCTTTTTAATGTCTAAGGTGGAGATGAATGGCGGGTTGCCATTATCGATACAGCTTCTTTTGTTTCGAAAACCATTTTGCGTTTCGGGTAATGCCTTGTTAGTATTTGCCCAGGCAGTAAGTCTCTGGGATAATATTGAGGAAGGGAATTACAATTAGATCCCTCTATAATTTAGGGGTTAATTTTATCACAATTTTTGTGGAACAAGGTAAGAGCCGAGCAAGCCCACGAATCAGGAGTTGTCCCGTACTTAAGGACATTGTTAAACAAGCCATGTAGGTAACATATGCCTTCAGGGGGCAGAACTTTATAAACTTCGCTGTATATCAAGTCGGGACCTGGGGTCTTATTATTCTTCATAGAGCTACTTTAATTTCCTGAATTGTAATTTCAGAATCTAGGGAGCAATCAAAGGTACCACAGACTGAAATTGCTACATCTGAACGAGGTAGGTAGATATTTGAATAGAATTTTTCACATTACACTCCAAAAGTCAGATGAATTATTTGTTTTTGATATTTGCAAAGTATTTTTCTTTTTTTTTTGGTGAATTAGGTTTTTATAACCACAAAAATAATACAAAATGATAGAATTACATAAATATATATTAATAAAATTCATTTAAAATTACTTTCCTATATCCTAAAGCACCAGTGATAAACAAAGTCAGATTTTTCCATCCACCATAACCGTGTCCGTTTAATATACTTTTTCAGCATACCTAAAATTTCATCTGCCGTAATTTTTCTATCCAAACTGTCATTGTATACTAACAATGAAGCGTACTGTATACTGTTTACGTATTGTGGTGGATTTAAGAGATTCTCAAAATATTGTTTCAACACTTCTGCAGGTATGGCTGCGCTACTATTTAAGTTTTGGCTGCGTAGGCTTCTAACCACCTTCCACCAGTCTTTACTATCATTCACCTTATTTATTCTACTCTCTAAGTCTTCAAAATATGCTTTCTTACTTTTCTCGCATTGTTCCTTATATCTGCTATTTGCCTTTATGTATTTTTCCTTGTCTGTACTATTCTGTGTGCTGTTGAATTTTCTGAGGCAACTAAAAACTGCTTTTCTGGCTGATCATACACATTTTTAGCTAATTTATCTGTCCTATTTTTGCAAACAACGGATGACATTATAACTTGGACAAAATCATCACGTTCCAATTCTTTTTGCTCTATTTTCTTTCTTTCCAGATTTTTTAAAAGCCTTTTATTATATGACATTTCTTCTGATTCACGCAACAACACCTTTGGCAACATATTGTTGTTACACTTGAAATTATTTTCTATAGGAATTTGTAATGTAAGAATGATTGGCATATGATCGGAAAACACTTTATCATCTACCATAAAGTCAGACGCGAATTCCACAATGTCTAGCGATATTGCACAAATTTCATTTACAGACTGTTCTACACTACTTATAAATGTAAACTTCCCAAACTCATCGCTGTTAGTTATTCCGTTTAAGATGATTAATCCATTATTTTCGCAAAAGTCACAAAACTGCCTCCCAACGCTAGTTACTATTTTATCTATATTCACCCTTCCAGCCGTAATTTCATGTTTAAAATTGTCATCGATACATACTTGTAACTCCCCTATTCGAACGTTTAAATCCCCCATCACAATAGGGCTCACAATATCGTTCTGATTAAAATTTTCTTTCACAATTTCAAAATTTTGGCTCCACTTATTACCTAAGCGGTACAATGGTATCAAGTTTATTTCCGTTTTTCCTCTACGAATTTTTATAGCATCTAAGCCTTCTATTGACTTGAAGAAATGTTTAATTTTTATGGTTTTTAATGTCTCTTTAACTCCATATAAAATGGCTCCACATGCCCGCCCATACTTGCTTGCACGTGTCACTGGTCGAGAATAGAGGCTAAAACCTTTGAAATACTTTCTTTAATAATCGAAATTTTCCATTTGCACGTGAGTTTCTATCAGAAAAATATATCAAATGATCGTACATAGATAAAGAATTCATTATATAGTATTTTGCTTCCTAAACCATGAATGTTGTAGGATACAATTTTTAGATCAATTTGTTTATCACTGCTGCTATTTTCATTTACCCAAAATTTCCGTTACTTAATACTACTTTTTAAAATTACATTCTCTTTTTCTAGTTTTTTAGGGTTTCGTACCCATAGGGAGCTAACGGATCAGTAGGATCGAAGTTTGATAATTTGCACTGCTTTAGAGCATTGTTTACATTATTTTTGTTGTTTAATAGTTTATAGTCGAACCATGGGTTTTTAAAAGGTACCGGTTGTTTAACACCGATGAGTTTTTGAAGACCCAACTCTATGGCAAAATTTTTTATTTGTGAAGTTAAGTGATCGTTCTGAAAATTGATTAGCGATTTACTGCTATACCCTCTGGAGCTCTACGCGAAGTCTTACTTGTTTTAATAGAATGAAGTACTCTGAAGATTTTAGAGCGTTCCATTTCAGAACTTTTCTTTTTACTGCTTTTGAGTAAGTTAGGAAATCGGAAGTTGGTTCTTCAAGATTAGAATTTGTGATATTAAGTTACAATTGGAAGTGATCAGAGCCAGTTGCCTCATAGAAAAACTTGCATAGATACTTGCCGCGCACATTTAAAGTCTTATCTAGCGAGTCCCTTTTTTGATTTAAGCTACAGGTAATTGCCGGAAATAATTCTCAATTTGATTCCAAACCTACTCGGGCGTTGATATCTCCCTCAATTATAATTGAAATGGAGCCATGCTTGGCAAATAAGTCACAAAAATATTTTCCAAGGAGTCTAACATTCTGATTATATTACAAGAAGGCTTAAAATAAAACGACCCGATCAAAATTTTACAATCACCTATAATAATTGTGGAGACATTCCAATGAGGAGAAGTAACTTCTAAGGTAATATTTAGTAACTTATGAGATATATTAAGAAGACCACAACTAGCCCTGCCTGTTGGTTTATCTCTCGTTGCGTGCGAAGATGCGTGATTAAAAAGGTTCCAGGGAGGCTCAGTGAATACAGGATCCAGTTCCACCCCACGTTTCACATAAACAGACGAGTTGCGCGTTTGCAAGCAATGTGTCATTATAGATATTAGAGTAGCCATGGATGTTCCAGAAAGCAATCTTAAGAATGGTGTTGGACCTTGCTTCATGAGTCGGATACTTCGCAGTTATAAAATTTGATGGATTATATATCAGTTTTTTAGAAGTTAAGTTAGAAGCGAAAATTGAGGCAGTAGAAACTAAGAATCCAAGCGCCGAAGATATCACAGCCATTGTAGAGAAACCAATAAGGAGACAAATAAAGAGGTTCTTGATAAAATATCGAGTATGGCAGAAGATGTAGCTGAACTGAAAAAACAAAATATGGAAATGAAAGTCGAGTTAGAGCAACTAAAAATGGAAAAGGAAGCTGACGGAAAACGGATTGCGCAGACGGAACAACATATCAAAGGCAAGATCTTGATAATCAAAGGGCTGCCAGCAACCGAGGCAGTTCATGACGAAGTGAAGAGGGTGTGTAAAGAGTGCTTACAGTTGCCATCGGCCTCAGTGGTGAAGAGGAAGAGGGATTGCTTTCGGTTTTGAAATGCACAAACAAGCTGGCAGGTTTATCTAACTACATAGAGCGCGACCTCAATGCAGACTGCCAACTAAACAAAAGGGTGATGCTGCAGTTTAAATCGGCGATATTGGCTACAAACAAAAAAACATCCGATTATGTTGAGGGATGACAACATAAAAATCGACTAAGTTTAAATGCAATTTACGAAAAAAGGAACTCAAAAGACATGGTAACAAATTCAAATGGAAAGGTACTCACTGAATTCTGCAGAGACTATGGATTATAGATACTGAATGGAAGGACGCAAGGTGATTAAACTGGTGATTTTACTTTTGTAAATGCGATCGAAAGTCATAAAGCGCACAGAAGATAAACCATATAAAAGACTCCACAGATTGGTGGAGAGTTGCAAATGAAATAAGAGGGCAAACTTTTAAAACTGGAGCAAATTTATCGGCGGAACAGTCTAAACATTACTTTGCAACCCTCTTAAATCCTACCCAAGAATTCTGTGAAATCCATTATTGCCAACGGTATCAATCTCATGACAACCTAGATAGTGCTATACATATATCCGATATTCATCAGGTTTTAAAAAAGTCAAAAAATAACAAGGCCCCTGGAGTAGATAGGATGCCTTATGAATTTGTCAAAAATGCAAACAGCGAGTTCGTAGAAGAGTTAACCAGAGCTTACAACGTTATACACGAAACAGGAAAGGAAAAGTGGACAAAACTTTTTTAAACACAATTCTGTTCCCGATATTTAAAAAAAGAGACCCAAATATGGTAAATAACTATAGAGGAATAGCGTTTATGAATACAATCGCAAAAGTGTTCATGGGTGTACTAAATGAACGAATCTACAAATGGGCAGAACAGTATAACATCATTAACGAATTCCAAGCAGGTTTTAGAAGGGGATACTCAACGGTGAATAACATATACAACCTGTCAAGTATTGTCAACATAAAATTAGCAGAAAACAAAAAAGTTTACGCCTTCTTTGTGGACTTCAAGGCTGCTTTTGATAAGGTGCCCAGAGACCCTCTAATATACAAGCTGCATGAGGTTGGCCTTTCAACAAAAATATTAAGGGTAATAGAAGATATTTACAAAGACACCAAGTACGCGGTATGGACGGGTGAGGAAATGTCAAAATGCCTTTGATACTTATTCTGAGGTAAAACAAGGTTGTCTACTGTCGCCGTTACTGTTTATTCTATATCTAAATAAAATCCACAATTGGAAGGTGGTCTAAATATTGATGGGACAAACATAAGGGTGCTAATGTACGCGGATGATATAGTACTACTAGCTGATGATGTGAATGTACTCCAATCAATGATACATAAGTTAGAGGATTATTGTTTCGGTCGACTTTCGGCCCAAGAAATGTGGACTTACAAGCAAGAACGAGTGAAGATCACATCAGAGTACTGTTACCTTGGTGTAACTCTCACACCAAAGATGTCTTTCACAAAGCACATCAACAACCGAATTGAGCAAGCAAAAAACAGTATTAACTCGACATGGCGTAACTTCCTAGGCAAACGCGAAATCACATTGGCATCAAAATGGAAGCTATTTTTGGCAGTTTGCAGGTCAATCCAAGCGTATGCGGCGTAAGTTTGGGGATACACAATGCCGGAAGAGGTAAACAAGTTCCAGCGGTATTTCTTGAAAGGAGTGCTGAGGTTACCGGACTCAATCCGAAACTATGCATTGTCATTGGAAACTGGTACTGAAGACAGTAATTTCTATACATTAGATCTGCATATGAAATACATCACAAAGACTTTACTGTCATATAACGCAGATAGATTGCCTCATAAGTTGTCCAAAGATACTCTAAGAAACGTTGTGTGGCAAAAAAATTTAATCAGCAGGGAGCAGAACACAACAAGTTTTCAAGGGAATGTTGGGATAGAAGAAGACTGGTGTAATCGTGACAATCAGCTCATTGAGGCATTAAAAGCGACTTCGTGGAGTACAAAGTAGCAGGTAGCACAAACTGCTTTTAAAAATACCTGCAACCAGCAGCTGGAGAAAAATTTTTTAAAGCAAACCTATCTCAACGTGAAATAACGATGATAATAAAAGCACGCTGTGACATTCTACCACTGAATGCAAATCGTTTTACGCCAGTCTTGTCAACCATTTGTACACTATGCAACATGAATGAGCAGGAAACACTGGCGCATTTCTTATCAAGATGCCCTGTGTTAAATAAATTTAGGGTGTCACATTTTAAGAAAACTTCAATTGAGCAAAATGAGCTGATAAATATATTAAACGGTGCCCATGAAATCAGTTGGAAGACTCTAGCATAATATTAAACTATAGAAAATGTCTAATTTCAGAATTCAACTAACGGCTAACAGCCATGCTGTAAAATCACCCCTCGTTTCTTTTTTTCTTTCTTTCCAAAAAATTTATAATTTATTTATTTATTTATTTGAAATGACATTGACAAAGTAACTGTCAGCTTAAAAACAAAATTAACACTTAAAAGTAAGATAAAAAGATAAATTGTAGTGAACTTAAACTAAAATAAATTAATTACAAAAAAAAAAAAAGAAACAAACAATAAATAAGAAAAAAAACCATAAAAATAAATAAATAAGGATAATATGAAATACCAGCCTCTGACCCGATGGGGGAAATTTAAGTTAAGAATAAGCAAGAAAGCCATATGAAGTCTTTTGTGATGAACAATTAGATTGATTGACAATTAATAATAACAAATAATAAAAACTAAGTGTTTTTATGTAGACTCCATAAATAGACCCAAATATCCATCTATCCTTTATATAACACTTTTTAGCTATCACCAATCATATATAAAAGGAAATGAAATTAGTGGTCCTTGACCGTCTGTTGTTGTCGGGTACTTCCGGGACGTAGGCCTGACCACTCAAGAGAAGTTGGTACTGGTTGTAGGTATTGGTGTTAAGTTAACCAGCAACTTATTGCTTGGTTATTTTGCTAATCAATTGTTGACATGGCTTACCATATTCAATTTGATCCAGATATGCGCCGCAATTTTATACCCTTTCCTGCACTTTGATTATCACACCTACGTCCTTCGCAAACCTGCAACTCACCAGAATACTGAAGGGTAAGATTAGTGGTTGCCTCCATATACGAAGAGTTTAATGCATCCGATGCATTTGTTGCATTTAGAGGTGCACTACTATGACGTGATTCATTGCCACTTGTATATTCTTCCGTGGAGGATATGCTGCCCTTTTGCAAAATGAAGGCTTTTGGTGGCATTCGTGAATCGATGGTTTGCTTTACTATATCAAGAAGACGCGTTGAATCCAAACATTTATGCGGCAAAGACACTTCATAGCATGACATCGGACGTCAACATACAGTATAATCACAAATTTCAGAATTCGAATCCAATTTGAAACTTGCAGAAGATTCTTGACAAGGAGACAAACTATTTGAGTCCTTGCTAAGTGAATCATCGGAAAAGCCAAGTGATTTGTCACTGCCACGTCGATGAGTTTCTGTAGTACTTGTTGTGTTATTGGCATGTATTTGATTCATTATGGTTTTATCCTGTCAGTTTACCCGCAATGAGATAATTTTTTTTTTTTAATCGACAGAAAAGCATTGAAAGCCCGTCCGATCTACAACCGAGTGCGGACTTTAACATCGCTAAAAACTACCGCCTCGTCGTCGGAAGGGAAGGGGGAGCATCACTGCTCAAAGTCCGTCTGTCCCGTATTTTGTGGCTCTCCTAATTGTACTGTTTTGTCAGTAGGTCTTGCCAACACGTCAACAAACTATGGATCAGTGCGTGAGCCAAACGGTTACTTTGCTCATCCGTGTCCGCTAAGCATCTGCGTCACGTAGAAATCTACTTCACCGTGGTTCCGTGTTATCCACACATCCAGTCTGGGAATTAGGGAGAAAGTCCAGAACCCTTTCTCTGATGCTTCCCACCTTCTTTGCCATTCCCGGATGCTGTGTTGACGCTCCTCTTCTTTAGATGCTTCAGCGCCTGTGTATCTCGGAGCACCAATACTATGTAGATCTTGCATAATACGTTGCCAGTTGGCCGTGTTGAAAGCATTCTTGATGTCTTAAGGTTACTACGGCACAATATTCTTTGTCACCGCCTTTCCACCTAGTGCCACTTGTTGCCCTATGCGCAATATCTGTTACAGCTTGGATCGCATCAACCGTCGATCTACCACAGCGGAATCCATACTGTGCATCAGATAAGGCGTTCCGTGTCTCTATTGTGTCTTCCAGGCTATTGACAATGATACTTTCTAGTATCTTGCCCATAGTGTCGAGCATGCAAAGCGGCCTATACGCGGATGGAAGGTCTGGCTGCTTATTAGGTTTCAGCAGCAAGACAAACCTCTGTCGTTTCCATATGTTGGGAAAGATTCCTTCGGCGAGGCATACTGAGAATATTTTCGCGCAGGTTGCCGGATCCGCTTTCATTGCAGTCTTCAGGGCAATGTTAGGGATTCCGTCAGGCCCTGGTGCTTTTTATCTCCTTGCTTACTCAGCGCCTTTCCATTTACTACCCCACATTGTAGACCAAGCATTAAAGTCACCCGCAATGATTGTTGGCGTCTTTGTGCTGGCTTCCGTAACTAACTCCGTTATGAGCCGTTCAAACTGATTTATTTCCAGCCTTGGGGGAGCATAACACGAGAAAAAGTAAATGCCGTTTACTTTTACACAAGTAAAGCCAAAATGAGAAGTCAATGCCTTACTTTGAGGACTTCCCGTCCGTGACCCATATAGCCGTTTTGCAGAATGCGTCCGACGTCCATTCAAGTCCTATCATGTTGCGATATTGCTCGCATATTAGGACAAGATCGAGACGTTTCTCGAAGTCCATTTGTCGCAGCAAGTCTTGGGCTGCCGCACTGTGGTTAAGATTGAGTTGGACGATTTTCATCGGCCTCCTTAACTGCATGGTACCACTGCATAGCGCACATTTTGGCTCGCTTTTGCACGTTGCTGCCTTATGGCCTTCTTGCCCGCATCTTCTACAGAGATTGCTGCGGTCTGCGCTTTCTTTGCAGTTTTGCGCTTGATGGTTGTACCCCCGCTTATAACACCTGGTTGGTTCGGTGCAGTCCCGAACTCTGCAGGATACCCACCCGCTCGCTGTGCTCTCAAAACTTTGTTGGCATCCGCTACAGGCAACACAATGTAAGTTGTCTGTGTACCACGGCGTACCATCCTTATGTTTCTTACCGATGACTCATCTGGGCGACGTATTTCACACTGTGTGTGAAGGGCGTCACACACTTCCTTAGTGATTTCATTCAGATCCTTAAGCTGAATCGTCACCGTGTGCGTTTTCGAAAACTTTGGCCGCACCGCATAGTGTTTCCTGGATTGGGCTTTATGCTCTCTACCGTATCTCGCATATGCTGATTTATCGATCGCGTTGGCTTTCCGTCAGTGCCCTTTTCTTCCAGCATATACGTCAAGCTTCGTATCTTCTCTCCCAGCTGATGAAAGGGGGTGAGGCCGGTTGATACTTTCTCCTGGTTGGTGGCACAAGATGGGCTCACCGCCTTTTGACCTCTTGATCTTGTCGGTGATCGAGGGATACATCTTGTAGGTAAGGGTTGCTCTCCTCTTCGGTTTTTCCTGTACCTTTGTCCGCTGCAGCAACCAGGTTTCCTATCGCTGCAGTAGTTTTTGGACTCGTAGCATTATCTGTTACGGTGGCCGAGTGCACTTCCGTAGCATTGCGGTAGTTTGATGACGACAATTTGCCAGCACTATAAAGTTAAGAAAACGTTTTCCGCATTGTTTACAAAAAGAAACAGGTGAACATACAGTGCACTTTGCAACCCTATTAAGGCAATAGGGCTGTCACCAGATCATTTTCTAATTTCAATTAATTGTACTTGGACTATGTAATTTACGAATATTCAGTTAAAATACACATATATTTTCATGAAAATTTTGACTTGATGCCAAAAAAAATGGAATTTCCAACCATAGTGCATTGTCTACATCATTATTATGTTTCTTTACAGAAATACAACCATTTAACTTAAAAATGTTTTTTACCTTTTTATACTCTTTACGCAGTGAATAGTATTATAAGTTTGTCATGAAGTTTGTAACACACAGAAGAAGACATCGGAGACCCCATAAAGTATATATATTATTAATCAACGCGACGAGACGAATTGATCTAGCCATGTGCGTTTGTCTGTCTGTATGTATGCAAACTATTCCAACGGAGCTTTCTTTTTACCATACGCAGTACATTTGTTGGAATCAGCCGAATCGGACCACAAGCGGGGGAAAGTTCTTATTAGAAAAACTTTTTTGTTTCTTGTACCATCGACTTGAAATATTGACACTATAAGTGTCTGACCCATATCCACCTTCTAAATTTCAAGACTCTCGGACTACTTCAGGGGCGTGAAGAGTATTACAACTTCGGCATAGCCAAAGTTAGTCTTTTTTATATATTTTTTTTTTAATATTGCTGAAATTGTTAAATGATTACTTATTAAATTGTGTTAATTTGCTTTTGATTATTTTTAGGAAAAAGATTTTTTAAGTAATGCTCTCAAGGAAACAACATTCGACGTAATGGGGGATATAAAGAAAGCCATTGGCGTATTGGAAGTTAGCGGAACCTCACATGATGAAAAAGAATTAAGCTTAAATGCTATTCGAAACAGTATTGACCATATTGACATTGCAAATAGTGTAGTTAAAATTGGAGGAACGAAAACCATCTTAAAATATGTCAAATGTGAAAATAATAATTTACGTATTATCGCTATATATATTGTATCGGAGATGTCGCAGAATAACCCTTTTTGCCAGCAACATTTTTTAGATGAGAAAATTATTAATGTTCTTGTATGTTACTTTTATGAGCACGAAGACTTAAGTCGAAGTTCAATTCAAGCCATATCGGCTTTAGTTCGTAACTTTGAACCAGGACTTATTGAATTTTTAAATATCGGAGGCATTAAAGCTGTAATGCATTGTTTGAATTCAAAATTTCCAAAAGTATACATCAAAGCTGCCTTTCTAGTCGCAACCCTATCTGGAGAACAAAGACATGTACGAGGTATGTATTACACGTTTGTGTACATTTTGTTATAATTTAAGTAACGTCTATGCTGTCATTCTAAGTTATGACCAGTGTTTGAATTGCTTGCTTCAAAATAGCGACAACACAGAAATATTTGCTATACTAACATTTTTTCCATGAATATAGTTCATTTTAGGGGCGTCTTACACGTATCGAGTTTATGGCGGAACTTATCGTTGACTTTTCTTTGAGGCCTCTAGCTATTATTTATTATTTGATACTGCTCACTCCCTTTCTTATTACTCACTCTACAAGAACCAATTGAAAAAAAAAAATCCTTTCTCAACAATCAAATATCGTGTATGGTACCCTGCTTTAACGCATTGCAAACATACCAACTTTCACCAATGAGATTATTAAAAATTCTTATTGATCTTATCACATTCTACACAGTTTTAAAACAAAATTAAAACATCACAGTTTTATTACCAACAAATGTAGTTAATTTCAACGTATCAATTAATCCACCTATTCTCAGAAACATCACAAAGTTATGAAAAAAACATCATTCAAAGAGCTTTTAGCGATTCTCGCATACGTTGAAAGCTTCGCTCTTAATAAAAGCTGTTTTTGTAATAATCTGTAAAGTGTATGTTACCAGTCTGTAAACTACAATTTATGCAGGTTTGTCAACTTAGAAGAAAATGAAAATATGTTTCAAATAAAAAGAAATATTTTATAAAAAAAGAATCTTATACAAAAATGAAAACAGGTGTTTTTTAGGGGTTCTCCGAGTAATTCTGACTATTTAAATTTTTTTTTCTGAATTTGACTTTTTCCCCCCAAGTTGACAATCCTGATTTTATCTTATATGAATTTGCGAATGTATTCAATTCATTTATCAATTGATGGCACAATATTTTTGAAAATCGATAATTTTTCACAAAACTATTGTCCGACATTGAAAAAGGATCATGATTTTTTTTCTGTAATTTTCTTCATATTCCAAAATTTCCGCGAGCAAACAACAAAACACAAGATTATCAATTTTACAGAGCGATAACAGTGCACACAAATATTTAACATTTTTGTGCTATTTTCGAAAGACGTGCTTTGCCGAATGATGTTTTTTCAAAAGCTTTGATGGTAAGAGCTTTTCTTGTCATGGAAAAATGGCTTAACAGCGAGCGAATGATTAGGCATTAACAGCATCACTTCTATTTTGTGATGTTTCTGTGAATAGGTGCGTAAATAAATTAAAGACGAATTGAAATCTTTGAAAATGTTAAAATTTATGTGCAAGCAGGCTGGCATATTCAGCATTGGTTGGTTTTGCTTATTTCGTCTATTTTACTTCAATGAAAAAGTGATTTTGGTAAAATGCAAATGTATGCCTTAAAACAACTAAAATGTTGAATTCTTTAAATCCATTTTAGCGAGGAAAACAATAAGCTACAGTTCTTGGTACTATTTTTCCTTTAATAACTTGAGATAAGAGAGAAATTAACCAAATCGACTATAAAAAATTAGGCGATTTCAATAAAGTCAAAAGTGGTTTCCATCACACCGTGAAATGAAATTGGGTTGGAATTAAGACGAAAGCGGCTTCCACCACACACCGGATAAAATTACTTGCTTGATCGGAGCGTAGCCTTTCGTTTTCTGCTTAAGGTAGGCATCGACAATACAAATATTTGCACAAAAAGTTGTTGTTGTAATTTGATGCGTTGTCCATCGACCAGTCACACATTTGCACAAATAGTTGTTTTTAATTTGATATTTTTCATCATCCACACAAATGCAAAAAGGAGAGTAAAGATTTGAAGAAGAATCAAAACGTTTTGATTTTCGTCAAATATTTGCACAAGCTCACAAACAATGAATCGACGACACAAATGGCTTGTGCTCTCTCTCCTTTCGTAACATTTGCGTAAATATTTGTATTGTCGATGCCTACCTTTACGCAGTTAGGAGCAACGACATTTTTTAAAAGAAAGGCTCCGCTCCGATCAAGCAAGTGATTTCATATCTCTTTTTGCTTTTGGCTAGTTATTTTAGTAAGTAAAACAGCGACAATTTTTATATATAGTAGCAGCTGAGTTAAGTGATTAACTTGATTGCTGTTTCGTTTACTATTGGGTGTACAAATAAGTTTTGAGGATTTTTTTAGTGACTTTGAAGCTTTATTCCAAGGAACTGATACAATGCATTTTATTCATAATACTGTCCATCATTAGCTACGACTTTTTCCCATCTTTCAGGCAGCATACCGATTTCTCGTTGAAAAAATTCCTCGTCTTTTGAAGCTATCCAAATCTCGACTAATATTTCCTAGTGAATACGGCGGGTGGGGTAGGACATCCCATTTTAGTGCCTCCAAAGTTTCCTTAACGACTTTGGAACATGTGGTCGTGTGTTTTCGTGAAGCAGAATCACTTTGTAGTGTCTTCTGGCATATTGGGGGCGTTTGAGCTTCAATGCTCGGCTCAATTGGATCAATTGTTGTTTGCAACGATCCCCAGTGATGGTTTCGTTAGGCTGGATCAGCTCGGAGGGATCCACCAGATGCACAGCATTAGCTTCTTGCCATGAATATTCGGTTTGGCCGTTGAAGTTGGCATGACCAGGCTTACCCCATGTTTTTTTGCGCTTTGGGTTATCGTAGTGGATCCACTTTTCGTGCCCCGTCACAATTCGATGCAAAAAACCCTTCCGATTATGCCTTTGGAGCAGTTGTTCGCACGTGAAAAACCGACGTTCGACATCTCTTGGCTTGAGTTCATAAGAAACCCAATTGCCTAGTTTTTGCACCATTCCCATGGCCATGAGACGGTTTGAAATTGCTTGTTCAGTCACTCCAAAGATTTCAGCGAGCTCATTTGAGTTTGGTATAAAGCTTGGTCCAATAAGGCCTCTAACTCAGCGTCATCAAACTTTACTGCCCTCCCTTCGCGTTCCTTGTTGCTAGTGTCAAAATCGACACATTTAACACGCCGGAACCAGTACTCACATGTTGTTATTGATGGAGTATATTCCCCATATGCTTCACACAACATTCGATGTCCATCAGCTGCACTTTTCTTCAAACAAAAACAAAAAAGCAGCGCTTCCCGCAAATTGCGTTTTGTCGGCACAAATGTTTAGAGAACAATGAAAGTTTGCTGTTTACACTTCAGCGGATTTTTGTGCGAGAAATGGTGAGGCTTTAACATGAATAGAGTGGCCAGATCGTCCGATGCAATTTAATGTTAGTTATGCCAACTTGACTTTTGAAAATCCCTTAAAACTTATTTGTACACCTAATATTTCTGGGCAGAGCAGAAGAAGCGTTCGATTTGACTGTGCTGAGCGGAAGCAAGCAATACATTCATTTCTGTTTCGTTTACTATTAATATTTCTGGGCAGAGTTTGAAAATTTGCTGCGCTATAAATCTTGTTTTGTAAAATAGATGGGTCTTATACGCATATTTCAAATATAAGTAACATTACGTATGTATATATTATTGAAATTTTTACATTGTGACATATTATTGGTTAAACTAAATGCTGCATATTTAGAAGAAGAGAGGTTTTCGTTATAGAGAAGTATTCATTATTGGGGTGTTCGTTATAGAGCAGTTCCACTGTATTTCATTTTTTCACAATGCAATAGCAGTTTGCAGAATGCATCAATAAAAATTTTAACTCAATAAATGAGCCCAAGCATAGAAAGGAACAGTTTAAAAATCATCTCCTATAGATCTCATGTATTGAGGGTACTTTTATGTTAGGATGCGTCTTAAATTGTAGAAATCGGCAATGCAACTGTAGCAGGGCCAACTGGTGGGGAAACACCTTGCAAGAACTTGCATCCTTTGATAGGTTTTCAATGTTATAACCCAAAGATCCGCCCTATTTACCAGTTAGCTATAAATCTAAGCTCTCCACTTTAGACGTAATATTAACAAACTCTTCAAACTACTTAACTGAACCTAAAGTTTTACATTTCTCGATGTTGATACTATGAAGCGATAGGACGTGCGTTCCACTGGTCTTCCTTTAGATAACTACAATATTACTGCGACAAGAAACAATAGTTCTTTCTGTCAGTTATTTAAAGTGCCAAGATGAGCTCTGCTCGTCAACAGAGCCAACAACCACAAACAATGTTAACGAGAAATGCATATTTCTCGTTCGACTCTACTAATTACAGGAACAAAAATAAAATTTCCTTACCAATCACTAAGTCGCCTGAGCGTAGAGCAGGACCTTGCTCTCCTGCTCTGTGCTCTAATAAAGTACCAAGTACCGAACAGTCACTATCAATGCCCTTCCCCTCAAATTCCTTTTTGCACAAACCAGAAACAACTGTTTCAACAACCACAACAAACACAAAGTACATCTTTTACAACAACAGCCATTACAGCATCAACAGCAACAGTATACTCAGCTACTGCATCGATTGAGTCATCGTAACAACAACTCAATGCTAGAACAATCAAGCAGCGTTATTACTGTATCAGCAGCAAATAGCGAAAATATAGTCTCACCAGAAATGGTAACGGAATCAACCAATAAAAGTTCTGCTATGCTAGCTTAAGCAAACAAACAGACAACTGTAACGGTAGTTGCTAGTGAATAACAGCGCATACAAAACGGGACCCCGACCGCTACATACAAAAACAAAAAAAGCGTAAACTAAGCCCTCTAAAAAACAATACTGCAAAGAAAACGCACTTGTATAGTAATAGATTCCAACTACTTGCAGAAAAGGATGTACGATCAAACAAAACCTAAATCTCCAAAACCTCCCCCAATATATATTCAAGAAAAAAGCTCGAATAAGCTTGTGGATAGTATTAAAAAAAAATAATTGGGACCAATAACTACCATATTGTCCCCATTATCAACGGGAATTTTAAGGAAACTAAAGTCCAAATTTACATCGAAAAAATTATCGTTCTGTAACCAAGTATCTTAATGAAACTAAGATAAACTATTACACCTATCAGCTCAAAAGCAGCAAAGGGCTGGTAGTTGTAATTAAAGGCATCGAACTCTCTGTTGATTGTAAAGATATCAAGAATGCTTTGGAAGAAAAAGGGTTTGAGGTCAAAGTAGTGATCAATATCATTAATAAGAACAGAATACCACAACCAATGTACAAAATTGAATTGGCCGCAAATTCGCAGCATTTAAAGAAAAATGAAGTGCATCCTATTTATAGTTTTAAATATTTGCTTCATCGTAGGGTAACAGTGGAGGAGCTGCACAAGCGTGCAAATCCTGAGCAATGTACAAACTGTCAGGAATTTGGTCACACAAAAACATATTGTACCCTTAGTCGTCCAGTATGCGTACCATGCGGAGATTTGCATGAAACACCAAATTGTCAGTTAAGTCGCGATAATCCGGAACATAAAAAATGTAGCAATTATGGGGGAAATCATACTGCCAATTATAGAGGCTGTCCTTTATATAAGGAGCTCAAGACTGCAATCACAAAAAAATCCAACCCGTGTTAGACCTGAGCCCATCCGTACAGGAACAACGACAGATATATGTCCTCCATCTAACATGCTTGTAACCTCAAATGTATGTTATACCAGTGCCCTACACTTAGGCTCTCACCAACAAAGTGCAAAAATGAATGTGAAGTCTAAGGCACAAATGACTCAACGAAATGAACCAATTGCCATGGTGTTTCGCAGCTCAAAATAGAGATCATTAGTATCTAGAGGACAGTAATGCAGATGTGATGCTTGTCTCCGAGACTCACTTGACTAGCAACAACAACTTCTTCGTACCAGGCCATCTAGTTTATACGACAAATCACCCGGATGGAAAAGCCCTTGGTGGTACATGCATAATTTTAAGAAATCGTATAAAACACCAGTCTCTGGAGCCTTACTCATCCAATTATCTACAAGCAACGTCGATTCGGATGCAAACGCATCATGGTAATCTGACGTTATCTGCTGTATATTGTCCTCCACGTTTCTCAATATCTGTAGATATCTTAAAAATTTTCTTTGTTAGCCTTGGAGAAAGATTTTTAGCGGCCGGTGACTACAATGCTAAACACACCTATTGGGGTTTTCGTTTAGTAAATCCAAAAGGTCGGCAACTCTTATAAATTGGAAAAACAAGCTAGATTTCGTTTCTCCGGGTAGGCCTACATACTGGCCGGCGGATCGAAGAAAAATTCCTGATATTATTGACTTTGGTATCGCAAGAAATATACGTAGAAAACTCATATCAGTAGTTACTTATTATAAACTTTCGCGTACGCCTCCAAAAATGGTTCGAAGAACTTTTTTTTCACAGATACTTATTTTATTTTCTGCCTTAGACAGTGTCCATGCTTCACTGGCGTACATCAAAACTGGTGCAATCAGCGTTTGGTATATAGACACTTTTGTATTTCTGTCGAGCTTCTTAATTCTCAGGAATTTATTTAGGCGGAAGTACTGTCTATTTGCAGCAAGAAGTCGTTGATCTATTTCTACATTTTTGTTCTCGTTGTTTATATTTACGCCCAGGTACGTGAAGTCTGCAACTACTTCAAAGTTGTATTCCCCGAAGATAATATTTTGGCCAAGTCTTTGCTCATTGCTTCAGATGTTGTGGACACCATTACTTTGGTCTTTCTTTCGTTAATTATTAGACCTATCTTTCTCGCATTGACTTCGATGCTGTTGAAGGCTTCCTTGAGGTCTGTTATTGATGTCGATATGATGTCTATGCCGTCGGCATATGCTAATAATTGCACCGATTTGTAAAATTTGTTTGTTGCCTTTGACGTTTACTTTGGAGTCTCTGATAACTTTTTCAAGTGCCAGGTTAAAAAGGAGGCAAGAGAGGCCATCTCGTTGTCGGACACCAAAGTGAGTTTCGAACTCACGGGAGTTTTCATTCCTAACTCTCACAACATTTCTTACTTTTGTTATGGTAGCTTTAGTTAGTCTTATTAGCTTCGTTGGGATAGAAAATTCCTTCATTGCCGCAATTAGTCCATCTCTCCTGATTCTATCATACGCTGTTTTAAAGTCAATAAAAATGTGTAATGTCGTGACATTGATTTCTCGAGTTTTCTCTAAGATCTGTTTGACAATGAAGATTTGGTCGATCGTTGATTTGCCAGCTCTAAATCCAGCTTGGTAGTCACCTACGATTTTGTCTGCAAATGGTTGGAGTTTATTGCGTAGAAAACTAGAGAAGACTTTATATATTGTGTTTAGCAAGGTGATCGGGGCGATAGTTCTCACATGACAATTTATCGCCTTTTTTATGGATCGAACATATGAATCCTAGTTCAAATTTCTCTGGTAGTAATTCAGCGTCCCATATTTTTATCATTAATTTATAAATTTCTCTCAGATTTGCGTCACCCATGTTTTTTATCACTTCTGCCAGAATTTTGTTAGTGCCTGTTGCCTTATTATTCTTTAGATCTTCAACTACCGTCTTCAACTCTTCATATGTTGGAGTCTCAACTCTTTCTTCGACGCTATTGTCTGCTAGGACCCTATCATCTATTATTTCCTGTTGCAAAGACGGATTATATAGAGTTTTGTCGAAGTGTTTTACCCATCTGGTTATGATGTCTCCTTTTCCTGTGAGTAGATTGCCGTCTCTATCTTTGCAGTAGTACGTTCTTGGGTTAAAGCCGTATTTGCCCGTGTTGATAGTTTTGTAAAAGCATCTTGTCGCATGCCTATTATAAGAATTTTGGGCGTCATCTAAAATTAGATCGTTGAATTGTTTTTTCTTGGCATTGTGTACACGTTTTTCTTCACGGCGTAGCTCTTTATATTTCTCATTTGCTGCTCTGGTTTTTCTCTGGATCATTAGTTGGTAGGCTTCATTTTTCTTGTCTGTTGCTTCTTTACATTCATTGTCGAACCATTGATTACGCTTCTTCTTTGGCACGTGTCCTAGTACTTCAGTAGCTACTTTCATTATTAATTCTAATTTGTTTATTCCATCTTTCCGATATATTTTCTATGATTGTTGTTCCTCTAAGGTCCGTTTCTAGTGACGTTTTGAATTCATCGCACTTTTCTTCATTCTTTAGTTTGTCTATGTTTAGTTTTTTTAAACTTACTACATTCCCATTATAATTTTTTGATCATGTTTCGGGCACCTATCATACTCTCTTTCTAAGATATCGTAGAATTCATCCTTTTCCTCGTCTGTCTTATCTTCGGTAGGTGCATGAACGTTGATAATACTAGTATTGAGGAATTTTGATTTAATGCGCATAGTGCACATCCGATCGTTCACTGCTTTAAAGTTGATTACTTGTGATCGGGCTCTACCCTTGGTTGTTTGGATGATCAGATAGTCTGTTGATGTACCATTGCTCTGTGGTCGGAATCCCCACTTTTTCGCCATAAAGTCCAAAATGAAATATTTTTAACGTGAAAATGTTTTTAAAATGGGGTTACATGTCAGAATCTGCTCTGTTCTTCAGAAATGTCACAAAAAATTGTCGCCATTCATATTAATATATCTCGTGACTCATAAATACAAGAAAATTCTTTTCGTTTTCAGCGTATTGCTTGAGAACAGCTTGCCCTATTTGGCAGATTTTTTTTTTAATATGTATTTAATATTTTAATAAATATAAATATGATTCATGAAAAACGTTTTTACGCAAAAACAATTACGGTAGTGTAGCGACTTTTTTTAAATTATTGTTGAATTTTAGATACCTTGGCCGTTATGAAAATACCAACCAACACTTTTGTTTTGCTATCTCTGTGCTTATACAGCCCTTGAAAGTCAGTGTATGTGTATTGTTAGTAAGCCCTCCTAGTGGTCCGAAGGTCTTGAAATTTATATGGTTGGTGGATATGGATCAGACGCTTACAGTGTCCAATTTCTAATTTGGATACATGTTTCCCTATAGTGGTCCCCTTTGAGTGATTCCGACAAATGTACTAAAAATGGTAAAAGAAAGCTCCGTGCCCACTACCTCGACTCGTCCCATCGCGCTGTTCAAGAATATGTATACTTTATGTAGTCTTCGATGTCTCCTTCTGTGTTACAAACTTCATGACAAACTTGTAATACCATTCACTGCGTGAAGAGTATAATGAATTATGTCAGACAGAGTCAGATTTTACCAAAGACAAATGTTTGAAGTTTGGAAGGAAAATAAGAAGAACAATAGCTCTATTGGAATGGGAATTGACTAAAACGTCCGAGGCAGGTAACAAATATTGCAAACACGATAGAACAGGCCAGGCCAAACAGATGCGTAAATAATATCACTGATTTTTTCACAGGGCTATGGACTTATAAGATCAATTTTTATCGAGTATCTCTTATAAGAAAGGAAGTGATAAAAGAAAAAAGAGACCGCTCCCTCAAGATTTAATTAGACTTTTTGAATCATCAACTCCAATAAGTAATTACAATATTGAAATAGAGGATTATGAATCTGATGATAAGATGATTTTGAAGTGAAAACTTCTTTAGCGGCGGTAGTGATTTCAAAATTGATGAAACGAAAGTAGAAAACCGGAAACGGAGTATGACTATATTTCAAAAGAATCTGGTCATGGTACTAAGTAATTGTTGCTTATGTGTTCAGATGTTGCTAACAAATTACTGGAAGTTACATAACTTGGCCTGAATTAAATTAAGTTGTGATGCTTACGAATTGCTTTAAGTTACAAAACTTTGAGTGAATACATAAATTAAGTTGCAAAGCACAGTCTTCGACCAGGCTTGCCAACTTAGGGGTTTTTCCCTTAAATTTAAGGGTAAAATAAGTGTGTTGGGATTTGTCTAGGAGTTTTTTTTTCAGAAGAAAATTTGTAATAAGTCACAATTACTAGAAAAACTCTCTTAAAAAACAATTTATATTCTTTATTTATAAATTATTTAATATTTCAAATATAATTTCGATTTCTTTTAATTCTGACTTTTTATTATACACCTAAGGTGGCAAGCCTGCGTCATATGTCACCAGTGTTAACCATTAAAATAGGAATTTTTTGAGATATTATACTACACTACTGCTAACGCTTATTTTCTTATTTTTAATTAATAATTATGCCTAAGGATAAAAAACATGTAGTGAAAATTACACAGAGACTTGGGAAACAGCTCCAGATTTAAAAGATTAAGTAGTTTTTGATCAAAGGATTGTTTTGATTTTTTGATCACAACCAAAAAAATGTTAAGTTTATTAACGTCAAATACGTACAATTGTTAATATAATAAATGAAATGTAAATAAAAAAAAGAATATAAATACATCAAAACATATATTGTTCTTTTTTAAGGGTTTTTGACTTTGCTTCTACTAAACTTCGTAGCGATCGGTCACAGTTAAACGCTAACTCATTGCTAATCAGTTTTTTCTCGAAATTGTAAAGAAATAAGTTCAAAAGAGAACAAAGAATAATCCTGTAAGTGCAGAGAACAAATAATAATCCCGTTAGTGCAGATCGTTATCGCCATACGGCACCAACAAGACAATTAACATTACATAATAAAATCAAATTCAAAAAATGTAAAGACTCCGTTAACATGGGCGATCCCCCTGATACCCCTGATATCCACACCACGAAACCGGCTGAGAACATGGAAACTGAAAGAACCCCAACTAAAGTTAAAAGGTTCACAACCGTGGGGCCAAAATTCTTAAGCGTGGAAAGGACCGATGCAGGTGAAACATTCAACAGCATCTCACTCTTTCTAAAACAAAATCATTGATAACACGTGTGGTGGAATGAAGTAGAAATCTACAAAAAAACACGCATTGGCAATTTATTAATCAAAACAAAAAATGAAAAGCAAGCACTGGAATTAAAGAAGTTCACTGACCAAATAAACGTCAAAGTATCGATGCATACTAACCTAAACTACACGAAAGGTATCATTTACTCAATTGACTTACGTGGATTATCTGAAGGAAACATTCTAGCAGAACTAGAAAATCAACACGTCGTTGAAGTAAAGAAAATTCTCTAATAAGTCGACAACATACTTAAAAGAGACGGGCCTTATAATCATAACATTCGAAGCATTCGAACTCTCGCAGTATTTGAACTCTCGCAGTATTTGATGATCGGATATGAAAGAACCAACGTTCGTGCGTATATCCCTTTACCACTAAGGTGCAATAACTACCTACGTTTCGGCCATATACACAAAGTTTGCCGTAGTGCCAAAACATGCGGTCAATACCAACAAACCAATCCTGGCGAAAACGAAACCTGCAATTAAAACGAAAATTGTATTAACTGCCATGAAAAAGAAATACAAGGCTCATCCCATCAGGAAAATAAAGATCATATCAGCCTACATTTTCCCAAATCACACATTCACAGAAACGGACCTAGATAATGTACTTAACCACCAATCTTGCTCACTAATTTTAGGTGATTTCAACAGTACCAATAATAGATGCGGAACACTTTCTAAGTTTCTCACTGACTCCAATTTCGTTCTCTTGAACGACAAATCTCCCACCCACTACAGCACCCACCACACCTTCACTCATATTGATTTCTCATTCTGCTTACCAAAAATTGTCCCTGATTGGCAAATTTTATATGAACTACATGGGAGATCACTTCCCGATCCTAATAACAATGTTCAATAACAATAGTTATCAAACGAAACGCAAACCTATATTTAAAACTAACCTAGCAAATTGGAACCAATTCCAAAAACAAACTCAAATCTTAAATAATAATATTCCTTCGTCAAGCAATGTAAATAAAGAGGCTAGCAACTTAAACAAAATTGTACTACATAGTGACCACTTCTCGATTCCACAAAATTCAAATATCAATCACCCAAAAAATGTACCATGGTGGAACCAAAAGCTGGAACATCTCCGGAAAGAAAAGCTAAAAGCATGGCACACCCTAAAGAAATTCATCTCAACAGAAAATATCATAAGTTACAAAAAAGCCATTGCAATTTTCAGAAGACAACTTAAAATAAGCAAAAGAGAGGCCCTTTCTGCATTCACTTCAGACATACAACCTCTTACCCCAACCACTAAGATTTGGAGTAAAGCGCTTCTATGGCCTTAATAATAAGAAATATAGTCATGTCATAACCCACCCAGCTACTGCCTTATCTATAACAAACAATCTAAAAATAGCTAATACTAGAGGACTCCAAATTCTCACAAACATTTATTAACTGCAAAAACTCGATGAATAACACGCTCACATCTATCCCATCAAATGCTGCCCTACTTATTGAGAATGATATAACCATGATAGAACTACTATCAGCACTCACTAGTTTAAAATGTCAAACTCCAGGTTTTGCCCGTATATCTTACCCAATGATCAATAATACATCCTACTCATTTAAAAATAGACTGATAACCCACTTTAACAACATCCTAAGAAACTATATACCACAGCAATACAAATGTAGCTTAATAATTCCAGTATTAAAACCTGACTTCAATAAAACTCTAGTAAACTCATATCATCCAATATCCGTGAATCCCTGTTTTAGTAAAGTCCTCCATAAAATTGTAGCCAAACGATTGTGGTGGTTTGTCAACGTCAACAAATTACTGCATCCAAATTGTTGGTTTTAAAAGGGGAAAGTCGGTTACAGACAGCCTTATCTATATAGACCATTTTAATAGCCTATAACAAACTTGCAAACACAATCACAATACAACGCAATTTATCCTTCGTAGCTTATGCGGATGATTTTCACCTATTAGCTAAACTGAACCAAAAACAAAACCTCTTCTACAATTAATCATATCAAAAATAGCCGAATGGTGTGAGTTTTCTGGTTCTTCCTTATCACTTTGTAAATGTAAACATTTACATGTATGCAGAAAGAAAAACTACCGATGCTCTATCAAAACTAATAACTATACTTTTCCTAAAGTTGCTAATCTTAAAATATTAGGCGAAACCATCAACAATAAATACAGGTGGAATAACCACATAGAAAATCTCGCAAACTCACTTATTAAAAAACTTAATATCATTAAATGTCTATCTAGTATCAAATTTAACAGCAACACCCACACACTTATTTCCGTATTAAAAGCAATTGTATAACAAAAATAGACTATGGCTTACCCTTTTATGGCAGCGCACCAATATCTTCTCTGAAAAAAATACAAACTATTATAAATACAGCCATCAGAACAGTCCTAGGTGCATTTCGCACAACTCCAGTTAATAATCTTCTAACGGAAGCTAATATAAATACTGTTTCAGAACGACGAGACTTTCTCACATCAAAGCTTATCAAATGCATACTATTCCCTCACAACTCCCCACTATACAAATTAGTAAACAAACTAAAAAACATAAATAATAAACAAAAAATCCCGTCAGTTATGACTAAATCGATTAATTTCTTCTGATACCCATGCATATTTGAGTTCTTCATGAATTTCCTGATTGCTTGTTAAAAGATGAGCGCCAGTTGCCATTCTCAAGACTTTGTTTTGGAACCTCTGAATGGTTTTAATGTTTGCGTCACTAACCGTGCACCACAATTACATGCTAAAGAGGATATTAAAAAAGATCCTAAAAAATTTAATAACTTTATTAATACTAAGCGCAGGTTTGGATATATTCCCATCCTGTATGAAATTAAATGGTATTGAATGTTGTAGCGATGGAAACATTTTCCGATATTTTTTCGAACTTTTTCCGAAGCACTTACACGAATTTTAATAATGATTGTGATATTCCATTCCCATATCATATTCCTTAATTTAATTAATTTAATATGCCAGTTATTGATTGTGATACAGTATTACAATATTTAAAATCTTCTAAATTAACGTTTTTACCAAGTCCAGATGATGTACCTAGTTGTGTTCTAAAGCGATGTGCTGTTGCTTTGAATAGACCAATCAGCAAATTGTTTGACTTATCTCTCAATACCTATGTCTTACCTAATATTTGGAAGCACTCCTATATAATCCCACTCCACAAAAAAGGAAGTAAAGCTAATGTATCAAATTACCGAGGAATTGCTAAACTCTGCGCTATTCCGAAATTGTTTGAACATATTATCACCGATCAGGTGCAGCATTTCGTTCTTCCTTTTTAGGGTTCCGTACACAAAGGGTGCTAACGGGACCCTATTACATACTAAGCATCCGTCCGACCGTCCGACTCCGGCTCTATCTCATGAACTGTAATAGGTAGAGAGTTGAAATTTTCACAGAGTGTGTAATTCAATTGTGTGTAGAGCAAATACTAAAAATAAAATAATGTTAAAAAATAGATGGGTCCCCATACTAGAAACGTGTTCTTCAATATGCAATGCGCATAGTTTTAGAAGCGTTGTTATTTTAATATTTTGTTAAATTTTTTTTTTTTTTTTTAGTACACTTGCGACAAGCAAATTTATTTTACATAACTTCAGACAGAGGTATAAATTTGCATACATTGTGTTAAATCCGTGTGCTAGTCAGACTCACACTGATTTTTTAAGTACTTCACAACACGGTTTCATCAAGAAGCGTTCGACTACAACCAACTTATTAGAATTTACTTCGTTGGCCTATTGTAGTTTTTCACAACAACATCAAATGGACGTCATTTACACAGATTTTAGTAAAGCTTACGACAATGTTTGTCAGTTCGTACTCCTAAATAAATTGAATACCTTTGGTTTCCTCCCAATTTAGTTAGCTGGATTACATCCTATCTAACTTCCAGAATCCAAAGAGTTATTTTTAAAACAGCTATAACTTAGACTATTCGTGTAACTTCTTGTGTCCCCATAGCCACTTTGGCAGCGCCGTCTTAGGCCATGCTGGGTCCCTTTGGCACACAAGAATTTGGGGCCCTTTTGGAAAGTAAAGAAATTGAATGATACAAACTTTTCTGCTTTGATCTTATTTTTATTATGGTTAATTGATACAAATAAAATATACATATATATATCAGTTATTATTATTATTATTATGCTTTCTTTCGGGATTTCTGTTGAACAAAATCTTCTATTATATCCTAAAAGTCTATTTTTTGAAGGATTTCACTTTCTATGCACATAATTGACAAATTAGTTAGTCGTTCTTGTAACATTGTTGTTCGCAATTCATTTTTTATTCTCTTTAGCTGTGTGTTACCACAATTGGTAACCATTAAGCAAAGAAATATTTTTGTACCAACGTCAACTCAAGAAGTGAGTTAACGAAGCTCGTTTTTTAAACCCGATTTTATTGTTTTGAATGCGCAGTAAAATTGAACGCTTAGCGCTTCAACTGGTTGTTAAAAATCAGCTGCACTCAAAACGTTGTTTCGTGGAGAGTTGCCGTGTGGTACATTTTGCTTTATTTTCATTTATTTTACAGTTTTGTGAATTATATACTAGAAAATCAAATAAATGCATTACTATTTTCGTGATAAAATTCTGCAAATTCTTTGCATTTTTCGGTCAACTCATCAGAATCAATTGTTGTTAACTGACAAAGAAAACTAAAACGATTTTCAATTTATTGGTATGATGCCGAACAATTTTTTAAATGTACTTATAATGTGTCGATTAGAGGAATAAACGTATCTACACGAAAATTTTCTTTGTTATTTAACTATACAGTCTTTGATGACCCTTTAAAAAAAGTGATGCGTGTGCTGCGAATTCTTTTTCTTTCAGATTTATTGTTATAATTAGCACTTGGATGTTTTTCTTTGGCGGCCGATTCGTACTGATCGAAATTATTGCGTGAGTTATTGACATAATCGTTTAGAGATGCGTACATTTTTGTTGCAACATCCATGGTCATAGTGCTATTCTGAAAAAATATCGCGTACTTTTCCCGCTAAATTTTCATCACCGTATGTACTGCACTACTAGTGAGCGTGGAGGAATTCAAATTGTCTTTTGAATGACTCACTCTAAAACGCACACATGTTTTGCTATATCTATTTGTAGTAAATGTAAATGTATGTTGCATTTCGTTTTTATAATGTATTTGTTGTATACATCCACATGTTTGTATATATAGAGAATGTGAATGAAAATGAATATTGGTACGGCTGAATTATTAACATAGCATTTCATACCCCTGTATTCTTGTATCATGTCGCTCACGTCGCTCTCTCTCACTCCACAAACGCTAAACGAAATAAAACAACTACAAAAGAAGACATAAAGAAACGTCAGCAAAGCCGACCGCACAGACACACAGAGTCCACACATTGCCTCGCTTCCCTTATCCACAAGCATACATTCGACTGAGAAAAACGTTATCTGATCACAGATCACAAACAAATACATAATTTTCAATACTAAAACGAACCAATTTCATATTAAGTTCACAATAACAATTTAACTACAACAACAATAATACTTGCATTTTGCGAACAACTCATTCTTCATGCCAGCACAATATTTTTTGGTATACTTATTGTCTTAATTCAAATTTTTGAATGTGAAGGCATAATACACATTCCATCCCTTTCTGACTGCATATAGCAAACACATATACAATGTTTCTTATCGCAAGACGTATACAACATACAAGTTTCGTTGTATATACTAATATTGAATGCATTCATGAATTACACCTTTTGTAGGCAATATGAATGAGCGATTGCACAAGTCTAGTATGAACTAGGATTAGGATCAGAAGATACATTCTCTGGGCTTGCAGTTATGAACTCACAGTAGCTTGACGACGAAGGTTCAGCAACCGTATTTTTACAATCTTTGTTCTACAACTAACTTATCACGTCATTTACCGATATCAAGAAACTAAGCGAATTCATCGATCCTCAAACATCTTTGATGAGCGGTCATCTCACTAATGACTAAAACCGTAACATGCCGTTAACCTACGGGTATCTCCCTACAGTATTTTAGAATGTTATATTAACTTATAAACGAAGCGAACAATTTTTTTTTTTTTTCGACCTTTATTTATTTATTGAATTACTTTGTACACAAAGCCTAACAATAATGTAGAAATCTTAAAATTATGGATTGTTTGATTTACAAGTTCCCTTAGTGGTGAGCTAAAGAAACTTTACAGTGTTGCGTGGTCCTCTAAGGTTCATGGGGCAGGCAAGTCATTTCGACGTAGGCGCGTGTGGCTGCTCGTTTGAGAGAGTGTACAAGCTAATGGATTAGGATGTTGCGAGAGTTAAGTTGATATTTCTGCTTCAGTTGAGCCAGTTCAGTTTTAATTAGTGGAACGTTCGCATTCGATATGTACCTGTTAAAAAGCGAAGAAAGCGATTTGGATGACTTCAATATTACTTGGGCTAGCGTTCCCCCAAAGCTGGGAACCGAAAATCCAGATTGGCTTTATTATGCTGTTATACGTGTATAATAGCATCTTTAGATCGAGGCTTAGACCAGAGCCAGTGGAGGGACTGTGCTTTTAATTTCATGCTGATTTTTTTGGCTTCTATATTTTTCCGCCAGGTGAGTCGTCTGTCCAAATGAACTCCTAGGTAGGTGACTTCAGTAGCATGTGGAACTGTGGTGTTGATAAAGATATTAGACGGACAGTCACTCTTATTTATGGTGAATGTCACATGCTTACATTTATCCGGATTGACTTTTATACGCCAATTGTCCACCCAGACTGTTACATATTGCAGGTGATCGGATAGCTCTTTCGATGCTTGTTTGGGGCAGCGTGACCGACTGGTGATTGCAGTGTCATCTGCAAAGGTTGATGTCATGAGGCGGTGATTTGTAGGGATATCAGCGGTGAATAGTACGTATAAGAGCGGACCAAGAACACTGCCTTGAGGAACGCCAGCGTTCATGTGATGCTCATTAGAGGTGAAATTTTTGCATCTTGCCTTTTGGTTAGATATGACTCTAGCAGTTTGTATGAGTTCTGTGGAAGCAGGTTTTTTATTTTGTAAATGAGACCATCATGCCATACTCGGTCGAAAACTTGAGCAACGTCAATGAATATAGCTGAACAGTATTCTCGGTGTTCAAAAGCAGTTCTGATTTCAGTAGTGACACGGTTTACTTGCTCGGTTGTACTGTGTTTTGATCTAAACCCGAATTGATGTGTCGGGACGATGTTTGCGTTTATGTGTGGTGCGAGCTTCTTGGTAAAAATTTTTTCAAATAATTTTGATAACACCGGGAGAAAACTTATGGGCCGATATGAAGACACCATTGATTTGTCTTTACCCATTTTAGGGATCATAATTACTGTGGACTTCTTCCATATTGTTGGAAAGTAACCCACTTTGCATTGAAGACCATTGCAAAGGAATGATATTGCACAGTTTGGTAGCTCAATAATCATCTTTGGGGTGATGAGGTCGTACCCAGGTGCTTTCTTTGGAATTAGCTACTTGTGAATTGCCGTTCTTAACTCATGTGCACTAGTTTTAAGTACGCTGCTATTAGGAAACTGAGCACATGGCTGCTGGGGAATAGACAGCTGCGTGGCTTCGCTGACAACTGAAGTCCAATAGAATGAATTCGAATTTAATTGAATGAGAGCGAAACATCAAATGAATGAATGTGAATGCGGCTGTGTTTTGAGTTCGAAATCAGTCTTCATTCTGTGAAATGAGTAAGAATGAAATAGCGTGCAAAACGAAATATGCATGAATTTCGGAATACATTTTTTAATGAATGTGGTCATGCTATATTTCGTTTTAAAGCGCGTTTTTCGCTCTATCTTTTAGACTAATTATCTTTTTATTATCGTCATACGTTTCTGATTTCCGACCAATTTTTGTGATGCTATCAAAACAAGAAATTCGCATTATTTTGCTTCACGAGTTCAAACTTGGCCACAATGCTGCGGAGACGATACGAAATATCAATAAAGCATAAGGCGAGGATACTGCTTCCGAACGTACCACACGTAGATGGTTTGAAAAATTTCGCGCAGGTGATACCAGCCTTGAAGATAAAGAGGGTCGCGGCCGCCCATCTGAGGTTGACAATGACGATTTGAAAGACTTAATCGAAGCCGATCCTCGCAAAACCACACGAGAAGTCACACAAGAACTCAACGTCGATCACTCAACAGTCGTACGCCATCTGAAACAAATAGGGAAGTCAAAAAAACTCGATAAATGGGTGCCGCATGAATTGAACGAAAACCAAAAAAATCGTCGTTTTGAGGTGTCATCGTCTCTTCTTCAGCGCAACAAAAATGACCCGTTTCTCGACCGAATCGTAACGTGCGATGAAAAATGGATCCTCTACGACAACCGGCGACGTTCCGCGCAGTGGTTGGACAGCGACGAGGCTCCACAACACTTCCCGAAGCCGAAACTGCACCAAAAGAAGATTATGGTTACTGTTTGGTGGTCAGCAACCGGTCTCATCCATCACAGCTTTCTGAATCCAGGCGAAACGATCACGGCAGAGAAGTACTGCCAACAAATCGACGAAATGCACCAGAATCTTCGACGTATGTGCCCGAGATTGGTCAATATGAAGGGACCAATCCTGCTCCATGACAACGCTCGACCGCACGTCGCACAACTGACCTTGCAGAAGTTGAACGAATTGGGTTACGAGACTCTACCTTCGCCATATTCACCGGACCTCTCGCCCACTGACTACCATTTTTTCAAACACCTCGACAACTTCGTGCGCAAGAAATGCTTAAAAAATCAAGACGACGTCAAAAACGCCTTCAACGCTTTCATCGCCTCCAGAACTCCGGATTTTTATGCTACCGGCATAAATAAACTTGTTTCTCGTTGGCAAAAATGTATTGATTGTAATGGTGTTTATTTCGATTAATAAAGTTTATTATGAGCTGAGTTACGTTCATTTAAAGTAGCTGTTTGAAAACGGCCATTATTTTTGCACCAACCTAATACATCGGCACAGCCGAGACATTCGAATTAATTCGAATCATTCATTCATTCGTTTGTCGTGCAAGATAATGAGCGCAGCAAAAGACGCCGTCGAGTCTGTAAGTGGTTGTGTATTCTAAACAAAATTTTCCTTTGCTTTTTGTTGTTTTCTTTCTTCTCTTTTGTTACGCACAGCTAAACAAAAACAACCCTCATTCTTTTGCAAAAAAGTGAATGCATTCGAATTAATTCGAACCCACCTCTCATTCGAACTCATTCAATTCGTTTCTCTTTGTTTCAATGTTGTGCGACTGAATCTGACGTGAGCGCACAAATTCACTCGAATTCATTCGGCGTCGCATTCTATTTCACTCAATTCATTTTGAACGTTGTTAATTCGAACGTCGTTTTTTGGCAAGTTTGGTTGGAAGACGGATTTGAGATGGTTAGCAAAAGTGGCAGCCTTTTCCTCGTCAGATCGCGCCCAGTTTCCGTTTTGATCCCGAATGTACATAGCGATCAATTCCAGTCTGTACTGCCGAACTTTTTGATATTGCGGTATACTTTTTGTGCGGGGTATATGTTTCCGTTATTTTTTTTGCTAAGATGAGTAGCTGAAGCATTTTGACGTGCTGCTGTAAGAGGGACAAAGTTAGTAACATTTAAAATTTCTTTACCGTTTGAGCTGGATATGTGTGCTGCTTTTCTTTGGACTGTGCTAAAGATAGGTACCAAAGTCGATGCTGTGACCAATGAGGAAATTGAATGCGTAGTTGTTGTTGTTGCTATTGATGCAAACTTTGTAGTAGCGGTTGTTGATGTTGTTGTGAGTGGAAGTGAAGAAAGCATCATCATAGGTGATGTACACTGCGCACTCCATGAGGTGTTGTTGTTTGTGTTGATCTGGGTGGAGCTTGGTATATCTGACTGCGAGCGGATTGTGAAGTACCCACAGTTGGAAAGCCTACGTCCTGACTCAGGTAACACATGTAAGCGAATAAATGGACCTTTTGTGGCCCCGTGAGGATGGGGCCTGGGCACATGTCCCGTGTGCCCTTATGGTAAAGACGGCATTGCACCTTGGCCCATTATTTATCAATATTTTTATAAACGATTTGCCATCTGCCATAAAACATTCCAACGTCTTAATGTACTCTGATGATGTTAACTTATGCTTATCTATTCTACCACCGGTCCAACAAATGTTTCTTCAAAAAGATCTTGATTCTTTATCTTAGTGGTGCGCCGTAAAAATTTAATTGTAAAAAGCTACCACATTAATGATTACACTCTAGAACGTGTCACTCAATTCAGTGATCTGGGTGTGTTGATGGATCTAAAGCTGCATTTTGGGTCGCATATTACTTGTATCATATGTAAAGCTAGAGGTGTTTTATGGTCTAAAGAGTTTAATGATCCTTACACCACTAAATTATTATTCACTTCTTTGGTTAGACCAATTCTTGAATACGCATCATGTGTATGGTATACACAGTTCAAAAAGTATAGTGATAGTATTGAGTCCGTTCAAAATAAATTCTTGCTTTTTGCACTGGTAACTTACATTGGGATCCTAAAAGAAATATTCCATCTTATCAAAGCCGTCTTAAAGTAATCCGCCTCCCGAAATTATCCAGTCGTAGAACGACTCTTGGTGTCACATTCTCATACAATCTAATTGTAGGCAGCATCTTTTCCCCATCCTTGTTTGGCATTATAAATTTTAATGTGCCTTCTCAGGTTACAAGGAATTATTCTCGTATACTTGTTGGTACCTGTAAGACTTATTACTTATTTGCACCATGATCCATTTCATGTTTTATGCCAATCATACAACCTATACTACGACCTTGTATCTAATTCTCTTTCTTCCAATCAGCTAAAATCTAATCTCTTAACTCTTCTTAAAACATATCATTCTATTATCTGATCAACTTAATTTCGTATGTTTTATTTTAAATGTATCTTTTATAGTGCATGATGCATAGTGTAAATGGCTGATGACGTTGGGTCTGCAGCCGTAAAGTAGTCACTTAGTTTCTATTGTACGTCTAGTAACTCTAGTAGTTCAGTATCGAAGAGACTTGTGGTCGATACCCAGTCTTGTTCGGTTTGTAATGGACCCCAGCTCGCGCGGGCTGGACTGCTATAAATGCAGTGTCGTCTGCGTATGTGACTGTAGTATGACTGGTGCTCCTAAATCGTCGTACCCTGGTGATTTCGATTTTTTTTGGGATTGCGACCTCTTTTTATTAAATCCTGTGTATCCTCAGCTGAAATCGGGAGATCCATTTTACAGGCGGAGGCCAGGAAATTTATGGTCTGCTCTTGTACGACGGTGAAAAATCATTATGCAAGTGCTCTGCAAATGCGACAGCTTTTTCTTTATCAGATCGACACCATGTCCCAGGCGCGTTTAACACAGGCGCCAATCTTTTGGTAGGTCTTTTGAGGTATTTTTTGGCATTCCATAAATTATTTAAGTAAGAGTCGCCTCAAGATATTCTTCAAGAGATTGCTTACGGAGCCTAAATAATGTGTTTGAAAGGTCTTTTTTGGATTTGTTCAGCGCAGTTTTACCCCTGTGATTTCTGGTTAAGTGCCACACCCTTTTTAAGCGTCTTTTCTCAGCAACTTTTTGAGCCACATCATACGACAGGTGGAGATTTTTTTTTTTTTCACAGGTAGAGATTTAGACAATTCGTTGTATTTACCTTGCTTGCATCAATCCCTCTCGAGATAGCAAAGTCAAGAAGGTCTGGAAGTTTATTCACATCGGTAGGCCAGTATGTAGGTTCACCGAATGACATTGAAGATAGTTTGTTTGAACACATCTCTACAACCAACCTTTATGGTTGTTTACTCTTGATACCCACCAAGTATGCTTAACATTAAAGTCACCACCAATGAGAAACCTGGGACACAAACTATCAAGCAACTGTTGAAACATGCCGTCATTGACCCTATTGCGTTGCGGAGTGTATGCTGCTGCTAATACCTGCTGAATCCACTACTACCATTGGAGCTGAATCGGGGGAACCTCTATAAACTTAAGACCACTTCTCAACAGGATAGCTGCACCGTCTCGAGCACTGCCATTCGGGTGATTTGCCCAGAAGATCTCATATCCATTTATTTTTAAAAACGATATTTTATTAAAGTGAGTTTCAGAAACCAACAGGGCATCAGTGCATTTGGTTTTTATAATCCAAGAACTGAGAAAATATGTTTTTAATGACTTTCAGGAATTTTGCTGACCGAGCAGACTTGTTTTTGAGAAATGGTTAATTGCTTTGTTGGCATAGTGAGTCAGAAATGTGGGTGAAATAAAGGAAAGTCGGAAAAACTGGGATACAATATGCACGAATATGCTTTATTCAGATTTTTTTTGTTAGTTTGTCTCCTTCCTATCTTTTAAGTGGAGTCAATATGTCATTAATAGTCCAACAGGGGTGTTTAGAGTTTTAGCCATTTGAACTATACATTTTCATGTGCTTGTTTACATATTTACTTTGAATTATTAATTGTTATGACAAAAATTGATGGATTTTCGTATCTCTTCTTTAAAATTTAGATGAATTTGCAAAACAAAATGCTATGCAACTATTGATGTCGAATTTAGAACACGTGAATGGATTTGACATTAAAATAGAAATTACGTTATGCGCTCTATCAAGTCTTTCAACGAGTGTAATATGGAATGGTTCATCCCAAACAGATCTTACAAAAGTTGAAACAACTATGAGTGAAGTTATTAAAAAGATTTCTAACATGCCGGAATGTGAGGTAAGATTCAAATAAAGGTTAAAAATATAAAGTATCCAGACAGACTTTCTCGTTGGCTCATTGATTAAAGCGTCAAGCTGACATCCTAGAGTCGCGGGTTTGATTTCAGTTCAAGTCCGGTCCTGCACTTTTCTAAATCCTTTCTAACTCTTCCCCTGAGCTGAAAGTCTTTGTCGCTTTTGCTTAATATTAATAGCTAAATTATAATTTGTAATTATAATCTTAGTTCTATATAAATAAATAAATAATAATAAATATTTAATAAAGTAAAAAATAGTAATAGTTTATACAGTTAGCACTGTCACTTAATACTGTCATCCCACACCGACAACGACTAAAAAACTCTCTCACTGAAACAAACTAAAACCCACCACCAAACCAAACTCACTCAATTGGCACACGGCACCTTAACAAAGAGCCGCTCTAACAGATAAACTCAAACCCAACTCACTCAATTTTCACTCAGCACCTTAGTAACGGCGACCACTTCGAGTTTCTCTCTGATCGTCGTTACCATCTCTCTTTATCTTTCTCTTCATTTCCCACATAAATTTTAACATTTTCGAAGATTAAAATTTGTCTTTAATTCAATCAATTGATATGTTATAAAAAATATAACAAAATATCGAAATGGCAATAATTTAAACCTAGAAACACCTTGAAATATTTAAAAGAATTCAATTATTGGTAGTGATTACAATCATAGAAAAATCTCCATGAGAAAAGAAACGGAGTATAAAAATATTAAAATTTTATGGGTTCACTATCGTAAAGGTAATATCTAGGAATCAATATTTAATTTAAGAAGTTGTCGCTTTACAAAATACTAATCAAAATCTTGATTCGTGTTAAATTTCATAGGATACTGATAGCTTCTTCACACTTGGCCGTGATTCGTTGTAGATTCGAATCACAATCGACAACAATCACAAGGCAAAGAGACGTCATTTAGGGGTTGTTGTTGTATAATGAGATCCGTATCATTGTCGAATCAAAAATTGATTCGTTTATGGTTCCGATCAGGACTGGGAAAGAGGCCATCCACATATTACATGACATGTTGTGGGGGGTTGGAGAAAGGAAGTTTGACCACTTCTCACAGGGAGGAGGCGGGGTCATAAGCTTTGTGACGTCACATGTCAAAATCAAAAATATAAATTTTTAAACGAAAAATATAGCTGATCATTGCACAAAACAATTTGAAGTAAATTTTAAATTGGAATTTATTTTTTTAATTCTAATAAAATAAGTAGCAGGAATGAAAAAGGAAGCTGCAATAATTATTTGTGATGAATCCAAACTGGGAGATTCTGTCTAAGACGAATCCCTCGATGGAATGCTAGATTAATGTAAGCGCTTCCTCGTGATATTCGCCCGACCAAAATGTTGCGCTTGACAACTTCAGCTTTGGTACGCAGAGTACCACTCGAACGTGACCATCAGGTCCCGGGTTTGTCTGAGTCACTCTGCCAAGGCACCATCGACCAGGAGGTAAGTTGTCTTCAGCTATCAGCGTAAGGATCTCTTTTTGTAGCTCTGACTGTGACCTTGACCACTTCGTCCGAGCTTGTAGTGATGTCAAGTATTCTTTGGACCAACGCCTCTAGAACGAATTTTGTACCACCAATATTCGCTTCCATCGGTTGCCCAATGACAATTTTATATAATCCTCAGTTAATGAATTCAACATTTGGCCCACCAAAAAATGCTCTGGCGTCATAACTTCATAATCATTAGTGTCTTGGTAAAGAGCACCCAGTGGTCTGGAGTTCATGATGCCTTCTACCTGAGCGGCTGCCGTTGCCAGCTCTTCATAATTCAGCGCTGTTCCGTTCATGCAAGACACTAGAAGTCGTTTTGCGACATTGACTGCGCTCTCCCAGAGACCTCAAAAGTGTGGTGATCTAGGCGGAAGTTAACTCCCCGACTGCTGCAATGTTCGATTAGCGACTTTCTTGACGCCTCAGTAAATATTTTGTCCGCAGCTTTTTTCAACACTCGAGATGGACCAACCAAATTCGTAGCGTTATCGCAGAATATGTCTGTTGCTAACCCTCGTCAAGCAAAGAATCGTTTTAAAGCTGCAATGAAGGCAGCCGTGGTCCAAATCGCCTTAGTAATGAAACATACAAAGATGCATAGATACACTTTGTCCGAGCGACGTCCACGCTGATTGAAATGAATCATAATGGAACCTGCAAAGTCAACACCGGAGCGTATGAATGGATTCCCGTTCAGCCTCACTCTAGGTGCTGGTAAGTCTCCCATGAGCTGATTCGCCAACACCGGACGTTGTCGGGCGCAGGCCACACAACTTCTAACTACTCCTTTCCTAATAACTCTGCCAAATGATGTAAACAACGCACAGCCAAATACGGAGCGGAACTTGTTCCATAAGTAACAGTGCGCAAACGTAAAACTTGTATTGGCTCAGATGATTTCGACCTCCACAAAATTCCTTGATAATTACAATTACCTTCTACCAGCAAAATTTTTCAATAAATTTTAGTTATACCTGATATAAATGCATATCCATAAAATCGGAATCTCACAAGTATCTCGAACAAGGTTGGCTGGAGAGTTGACCCTATTAGCATTAAGTCGTTCAGTGATCGTCCAATGCTTGACTTGCATGACGCATCAAAAACCACCCTTAACTTATAGTAGTTGTAATGCTATCGGGTGTTATGATGGGGAATGAAATATTTAATTTCGCTCATGAACTGAGGCTCCAACACTTCTAAATGACCCAGTTGTGCGTAATTTTCTATGAACTCTACGTATTGCTCCTTAAGTGAATTATCCTTATTAAATCTCTTCTCCAATTTTAAGAATCGCCTAAGATAAATTTGGTAGAAATCTCCTAAAACTCCCATTGGTTCCTTAAACGGCAAGCTCACTATGTATCTTCCCGATAATGTCTTCTTCACATCTTTGACAAATTTGTTTTCACATAATTGCTCACTCGGTGTATATATTTTCGATGGCAGATTTGCTTCTTCACATTCCCAAAACCTCTTCACTAAAGTGAGCAATTCATCGTCATTATTCTTCTCGGAAGGTTTTTAAACGAACAATGAAACGTTTTGACGATACTTGCCATCACCAACTACAATCCATCCTAACAATGACTTTTGCAAAATTGGGTGATCCTTGCCTAATGCAATTTGACCAGCAGCAAGAAGCTTAAAAAACAGAGCAACTCCAAATAGCATGTCTATTTTCTTTGTACTATAAAATTTTGGATCCGCAAGGTGGACACTCTTTGGTATTGGGAGCTGCCTTCCTTCACACGGGACAATTGGCTCGTACTGAATAATTCCTGGAAGCACGCAGAAGTTTGTCACAGAAGAAAAGTTAGTCAACCGTAACTTGAACTTTACATCAACTTGTCCTAGTATTTCTGACTGCATTAGCTATACCGGAAATAACTAAATCTTCCTCACCGATTTTCACTTTCAGCCGAACTACGATGAACAACCATCTGAGTATCTTTCGAGATCTCTACGCTGCCTGAGGCCTTTACATGAAAACTTTCAACTTCCCTATTTAATAAGCTATGATGGAGTTTGTAGCAGCTACTGCAACGAGGAGTTGTACAACCTTGAGTACCATGACGTCATTTTTAACAAACGTCAACATTAAGCACAATGAACGCATCTTTACCTCTTTGTACCTTTCTAATGGTGATAACCTTTTAAAGTCGGGACAACATGTCAGTTTATGATTCGAAGCGCACATATAACACCCACTATTTTGCCTTGTATTATCAGAAGTGGCTAAATTGGTCCTTGCTGCATTCTTTCGTACTGTAGTCGTTGGCCTTTTTTGGACATCACTGCGTCTCAACTCTCTATTTGCGAGATTAGTATGACGAATTGCCAAAAACTTGGAAAGACCTTTCCGCGATGGTAATGTATTGCCATCCCATTCATTGTCCCACTTATCGAGTGTTTCTTCATCGAGCTTAGTCCGCATCAATTGAAAAACGATAGCCTCCAAAATTTCTTCAATACTACCCAGTGACTTCAACGCAACTAACTGAGAATTGACATGATCAACCAACGTACGCAATGATTCAGAATCAGCTTGATTTACCACATTCAGGCATTCAATCGTACTTAATGCAGCCTCACCTAAACATGGCCTCAAATGAATGAACTTATATAGATTTTCAAGTTCTGATTCACTGTCAATCAACACCTTAAACGTATTAAACCAACTCGTCCACTCACAGAATTTACCCGAGAACTTGGGAAGCTGTAATTTAGGTAACCTTGGAGATCTAATACCTTGCGAGGATATCAGGATTGAAAGTTGTGCAGTTTGTTCTAGAACACTTGACCGACGTCTTAAATTTGACAGACAATTCAGTATTTTTGATTTCACTTCGCAATACATGTCTTCAAAATCTCTCCTAATGTCGAATTCAGACGAATCATTACTAACTTGCTTAATTTCCGATTGAAGAAGCTAATAAGCTTAATCTTGATTCTGAATCGGACTCGTTCAACGAATTCGCATTCTTAAGAATATAATCTTTATTATGACTTAATGATTTCATCATACTTTCCCTGGCTTGTGGTACATCAGTGATTGTCTTTTTTGGTGCCATTGTATGTGGCGTTAGACTATGTTACAATTTAGTTAAAGGTCAATCCAGCCAATCTGACTGGCAAGCCGATTAGAAATGTAAATTTTTTATATGAAGTAATCAAAGCCAAACCGTAGGACCAATAACTAGTATATAAACCGAACAAATCTCTCATAAACACAGTTGTCACTAGTGACATGGAAATTTCAGCATAATGTGCTCAAACAAAAGATAAACAAGAATAACTTCAGTTGTTATATGTATATTATACGTAAGATTAAGCAGAAATGAAAAAAGTTGAACACCTACACTTTATGTAACTGATTATCCAAAAGTTTCATCGAAATTCCCATTCAACAACAACAATGCATGCTCACTTTGTCACTTATCTATAATGATTAAGCTCAAAAACTACCATCAAACAAAGCACAAAGCGGAATAGAGAAACGAAGCTTGCAATGCATATAGTCTGAAAGTAACCGCACTTTATGTATATATGTATTATGTCAGCCTATGCATTCCCTATGCCCTTCTTTGACCATCAAAATTATGTTTTCTATTATGTCTTATATACCCGTACAAATGAATTATCAAAAATATACTGATATATACTCGTATATATATATATGGCACTCTATAAGATCCTCTGTAAAGAGAAAAGGGACACTAATTAAATCAAGTCCAAATTATTATTATCAATTTTTTTTTTTTTTTTTTAATTTGATCAATTCAAAAATTGGTTCACACCACTGTGCACTGGAAATATGTGTGCGCTAGAATAGTCAGAACAATACCCCACGCAAAATTCAGTATATGCACTTTCATACTAATTTCATCAGAAAGCAAATAAAAAAGCTCTGGTCATCAATTGCAAAAACTCGCCGTGACTAGGTTAAACTTGCGTGGCCCTTTCTGGCCCAGTTAATGCTCCCACGACACGTTCTTCCGGTATTGGACCTTGTCCTTCAGGTCCCTGCTCGGGCGCCAAAATGATGTATCCAAACTGGGAGATTCTGTCTAAGACGAATCCCTCGATTGAACGCTAGAATAATGTCTTCCTCGTGATATTCGCCAGACCAAAATTGCCTAATTGCATTCGCATCGAACGCGAGCTCATTTTGATGGATTATTATGGAAGGTTGAGGAAGGAAAAAACGTGGGTTAAGAAATGGGGGGTGAACGTCTGGCAGTTGGTCCTAGAGGTCTCCCTCCTTTGCCAAACTGCCCAATTCATCAAAGAACGGTGGGACTTAAGTGCTGAAAATGAAGTGTTCTTCATAAGTTGCTTGGAAGGCTCATCTACTTCCACCTGTAAATATGCATCTCTTGTCTATTTTTGAAAAATATTCACCATGACGAACAGTGTGTAATAAATATTCGCGTGTAGGTAGTAGATACTGTTCAATGTCAATTTGAGCGTTGACCGCTTGCTTAAAATCTGCACAAATACGTAGTGTCCCATCTAGTTTTGATGCTAACACTATCGGAGAAGCCCAGTTACTAAACTTGATTTGTTTCCAAACACCTGCTTGGGTTAAACGATCCGTTTCACTTTGAATTTTTCCAGTTGAGAAAAAGGTATTTGGCGGCTTTTGAAAAACTTGACCTTCACAAAGCGCATGGTCAAAGATAAATATGATTTCCTCAAATAATTATCTGTCCACAGATCTGATGTCAAACCGTATCCAATTTCAAGCATTGTGCTTATTTCATGACGTATATTTTCAAAACGATTTGCGTACAAAGACTCTACGTTGCGTGAAATTGTTGTTGGGTCGGGTATAAAAGTCGCAACATCTACATTTACACCGAATTTGAATCCAATGGAGACAAAAAACTCTGCGATTTCTTTCAATCCAGCATCGCTGACCATCTTAAATGGCCTACAATTAGCCACAACCCATTTTGTAAAGAGGTCCAAGCGCTTCTTTTTTTGTCACAGTGTCAGCAGCAATTCTTGGAATTACAGCGGTGTTCCTCAACTTTGCGTTGACGTAACATTTGTGTTTTCAAAAAGCCGTATACCTCAGAACCGATATCAGTTTCAATGGTGCCAAAAATTTTCCATACCTTACTGCGGCCATTTTTTACAGCAATTTTATATTCACTTCGTAATATTTTCGATTTTAACTCAATTGCAAGACTCACTGTTTAGTCGTTTGTACAATAGTAATAAAAAATTTTATAATAGTTTCAACAATTAAGTTAAGTTATTATTAAGTTTTATAATTTTACTTACATCCATCGAATCCATTTTTATTTTGTATTTACGAAAACAGCGCACGCAAAAATTACAAGCACAAAAAATGATTCAGAGTTTTGCTTTTCATACATACGGTCAAAGAGAACTTCTAGAAAATGTTCTAGTGCACTCGCTATGCTTGGTGCAATTTTCTCGTTACTTTACGTCAGTGCTTGTTCTGTTTTATTTTTTGCTTCATACCAGAACTCAAGCAGTATATCGAAAGCTTTTTCAAATGGTGTTTGTTTGATGTAAAATATTTAAATAGAACATTCTAATTTGGTGTCAATGCAACACTGAAATATAGTGTTTGAAAATACTCTACAGTAGTGAAGTGTGGCAAATAGAACCACTTGTGCAGCCTTTTAGTAGCTACCCATTCCTTTTGTGTCTGTGTGTGCTTCATCTCACATTTAAAAAAACTCTTGGCAAGCGGCGACAGTATGACGTTTTTGCTGAAAGTGTTCCGTTAGCTTTGCGATTAGCTCTTTATAAGTATATACATTCACGTTATTACTGCCATATAAGTTTTTTAATAATTCGAACATCTCAGGACTGACTTATCACAAGAAATATGCCTTCCGTTTTTCATTACACTGCACGACACTGCATATGCTGTAAAATGCTGAGTTAGCGACACCCAGTTTCGCTGATCCTTGTTGAATGCTTCAAACTTCGGGCATATGGTAGCTTCAATCGTGTTGCGACTTGAATTAACAGCACTTGAATTCCTTCATGAATTGCTGTTGCCGTTCCAAGAGGTTCTTTGCAAATTCTTGTTGCAGTTCCAGCAATTCTTTCATGTTATCGTTGTTTGTTGTCATCTTAGCACATTACTTTTTTAAGCACGCATTTTTTTCACTTTTTGATCTCGTCGCCAGTGTTACATTTGCGTCTGTTTGCTTTGAACGCGGTCTGAATCACTCGTTTTATTGTTCTTTCGGATATAAATGCATGCAAAGGTGTGGTGAACTTAATAAATATTATATTTTGTAATGACTATTGTGTACTTGAATATAAGAATTAACATGATCAACATTATTATCATGCACATTTTGTAAATCTTGTAACCTATAATACAAGCGATTTTTTTTTCGTTATGACAACGGAGAATGCATTCTGCCCATGATACATACAAGAAAACAAGGTAGCGACATTACGACCTGTTACTCTCTCAAAATTGATCGCTCTCAATTAAGTATATCAGTGTGCTAAACCGTTGAAAAACACGCATTTAGTGTTGGACATAACATGAAAATGCATTGAAAATTTTAAAATTAGTGTTATGAGACGATCAATTGAGCCAAGTAAAAGGGTCTCATAATGTCTCTGTTGTTCGTAGGTCGCACCTGCACGTCAACAACCTACGATCCCCCGTTCAGTTGTGCAGCTTACCGGTCAGCTTGTGTTCGCAATCGCTCAGCTACTCTGCGTCTCGGAGGGTACATATGATTGTGGCTAAGGCCGTCTTTGCAGCCTCCCATTTTGCTGATGTTTCGCACATGTGCGGCACTAGGTTATCCAAAGTGAGTAATTCACCAAAGCACTCCTCCATTCGGCTCTTTCGTCGGTAAATTTTGAACAGCAGAAGAGTCGGTTGATTGATCGAATACCTTGCATGTATGTGCTCTTCAGTGTTGCGTCTGGTGCCGCATAAAGAACGATGGAAGCAACAACCCTTGCTAGCAGCTGTCGTGTCCGTCTATATTTGGGTTAATGCGTAATAGGGCTCCGTTCACCTTAACCGCTTTTTCATTATATTGGCAAGGTGCTCCATGAAATTTAGTCTCGCGTCCATTTATACCCCCAGGTATTTGATGGATGGTTGAGAAATTATGTAGCAGTCTCTTATCCGGAACGAGAGCGTCTCGCGTACTTTCCGTGTGGTTAGGAGAACCGCTTCAGTTTTCTCGACAGCCAACTCCAGCTGCGCCTAAGCCAGCTCCTAACCCTAGTTGTAGCTTCTCTGCACAGAACATGCACTTCCTCAATCGTTTTGCTAACAACCACAAGGGCAATATCATCCTACATAATGTTCCACAAAATGGGGCCTAGGACCGACGCTTGTGGAACACCCTATTTGGGATACCATCCGGTCCTGGAGCTTTCTTATCACCCACTTTCCTAAGAGTTCTCTCAAGAACCTCTTCAGATCTAACCTCTGGGGCTTCTGCCAAGCCTGCAAAGGTATAGGTTAGCGCCACTGTGTCACAGAAGGGAAAGAGCGCAGCAACCACATTACCCATCAGCTCGGGATCTGTCGACTGTGGAAGCCGAGATCCCTTAACTGTGCTCATTACAACCTTGTACGCTTTTCCCCACGGATCAATATCAGAGCTGTCACAAATATGTTTAAAGTCTTTAATGTCTTTAGCTTAGATTAGGTAGCTGCATCTCTGAACGAGTGATGCCACTTAGACCACAATATGGGTCCGTTGTGAGCCACAGGGGTGGCGCTTGGCTACCTCCCAACCGAATTGAACCATTCGGAGCTTTTAATGAAGCGAACGAGGTTATTTATGCCTAGTTGATATAGGTTATCTATACTTGTTAGGAAGGGGGAACCCAAGAAACGTATCCTCCTTCTGGCCAGAGCTGGACATGAGCAGAAGAGGTGCTGGATTGTCTCCAGTTCCTCTTCATTTCTGCAGCTGCGACAGAAATCATGCGTTAAGACTCCCAGTCTAGTTGCATGATTACCTATTAGACAGTGTTCTGTTAGGGTGCCTATCAGGATTCCTAATAAAGCTCTATCTAGCTTAATACAAGACAAGGATAGACGCTGATTTAGCTTTGGCCATGTTTGCCTGGCTATTTCGCAGGTAGATACACTACTCCATCTATGATTTGTGGAATTTACTAGTGTTTCCCTGGCGATAAGTTTACACGTCGCAATTGGGGCACCAATGCTCTCCATGCCCCTACTGACATGTGGCAGGTTGGTACCCTCTCTTGCGAGTTCATCAGCCCTGCAATTTCCTGGAATATCCCTGTGACTGGGAACCCAGCACAGGTTAATGCAGAGTTGTGATGCCATCTCATTAAGAGATCGGCGGCAATCTGAGACACTCCTAGATGTTGTATGGAGTGCATCCAGGGTTTTTAGGGCAGCCTGGCTGTCTGATAAAATACATATATCCTTGCCAGATATATTGTTTATCTGCAACCATTTTACGGCTTCATGAATGGCAGTTATTTCCGCCTGAAAAACACTGCAGTGGTCCATTAGTTTAATGGATTTGCAGATTGAGGGCATTTCGCAGTAAATTCCAGACCCTACACCAGTATCCATTTTAGATCCATCTGTGTATATCTTGATCTGGGCACTTTGTGATGGATCACCTTCTAGCCATTCCTGCCGTGTTGGAAACTTTACATACGAACTCCCTTTCCATTGTTAGCATGCTTTGAGTCTAATGGCTGAGCATGCCGCTAGGTGTTTGCAGAAAAGATCGATCGGTGGCAGGTGTAAGATGATGTCCAACGCCATGGTTGGCGTTGTTCTTATGATACCACTTATTGCCACCTCCGCCAATCTTTGAACCTTACTGATCATTTCACAGTAGGTTTTCTTCTGCATCGCTTCCATGTCAGTTTCCTGTCAATGATTAAGCCTAAGTACTTTGTCTCTTCCGATATCATCACACATTTCCCCGAAAGCATTACCGGATCTAAATAGGGGATTTTATATTTCCTAGTGAAGAGGATGACCTGTGTCTTGTCCGGATTGACTCCAAGACCACAATCTTCCGCCCACTTGGAAAGAAAATTCAGAGCACCCTGCAGTAGGTCTCTCAGAGTAGATAAGTATTTTCCAGAAACGGCAATAACAACGTCATCCGCATATGCGATCACTTTGCAGCCTATCGATTCTACCCCTACCAGTAGTTTATTGACTACTGCATTCCATAGAAACGGTGAGAGGACTCCACCTTGCGGTGTGCCTCTTCTCACTGCCTTTCGAAGTTTGGAATCTCCCAGATTTGCTCTGATCTCTCATTATTATTATTGAAGGCCCCTTCTATATCGAGGAATGCTGCTAAGGTGAACTCCTGCCGATGCTGGGGTCCCTCCGCAGTGGAGATGAGGGAATGTAGTGCTGTTTCAACTGATTTCCCCTTGGTATAGGCATGTTGAGATTGAGAGATCAACCTCCTGTCTATCGTCAGTCTTAAGTAGATTTCAATCAGCCTTTCTAGTGTCTTCAGTAGAAAGGAAGATAGAGAGATCGGTCTTAAGTCTTTTGGATGGGTGAGCGAGCTTTTACCTGCCTTTGGCATGAAAACTATCTTAACCCGTCTCAATCCCTGAGGTATGTAGCCAAGCTTGAGACAACCTTTAAAAATTGCCATTAACTTGCAAGTCAGGTGTCCAATGGTTCTCTGTAGTTCCACTGGGTGAATTCCATCTAGCCCCGGAGATTTAAAGGGTTTAAACCCGTTAATTGCCCATATTAGTCGGTCCTTAGATATCGCATCTATCTTGATTTCACGACCATTCACTAGACTGTCCGCGTCTTGCTCAGTGTTGTCCGAGCATCCCGGAAAGTGTGTGTCTAGTAAGAGTTCTAATGACTCTTTGCTTGTTGTGGTGAACGAACCGTCCACTTTCTGCAGTAGCTCCCAGTTTTGGGAGCTTCCTGCCAGAATTTTGCGGAGTCTAGAGTCCTCGGATGCACCTTCCACTTCTTCGCAGAAAGATCTCCAAGATTGCCTCTGCGCAGCTCGTTTACTTTTTTTTGTAGACCTTTAGAGATTCTTTACAACCTCTCCAGTCCTCCTCAAGGCGGGTGTGTTTTGCATTGTTAAAGGCATGTCTGCTACTATCCCGAAGCTTACTTAGCTCACCTGTCCACCACCGAGGTTTGGCTATACCACTTGAATGTCACATGCAAATTATAGTCGTACTTTTCGCAAATTTGCATTATACAGACCAACATTGAGAAGTTGGAACTAGTTGACGATCAACGAAGATGCTTTTGTGGCAACGAAGTCATTAATTAGAAGGCTGATGCACGGAAAGAAAAGGAAAGAGTTGGAGGAAACAACTTTTTTAAATGCAACTGCATGTGTGAGTAGTCATCATAATCGCTTACCAGCATTAAAGTTGCCTAAATTCGATGGCAAATATGATGACTACACAAAGTTCGATCTTTGAGTGATTTGTTTTATAGTTTTTGGCGGCAAAGCATTAACAGCGAATTAAAATTTTTGTGCGTGGTTTTGGAAAAACTTAATCCTAAAAAAAACATGTTTTCCTTTAATGATAAAAGTTTAAATGATTTTGGATTACCTTGTTCTGTTCGTACACAGAATAATATTACGTCAAAGGATATTTTTTTTTTAAATTAAATACTAAGATAAGACAATCAGGAAAAAAAGAGATTGCAGTTGCTTGGTCAGGAATTGCTGCAACTTTAAAGCGAAGAAAAAGTCGCTAATTCTACTTTTAAACTCCCACGGCCCATATCTCCGCAAAAATGGGCCTCTTGCTAAATTACTACAAGACGAGTCATTGATGAATGCAGCATGAGCCATAGAACACACATAGAGGCTGTGGACGGAACCTTAAATGATCTCAGAATCTCCGTTGCCGTCATGGGTGGAATTACTTATGTATTTGCTTGAGATTTCCGACAGACGCTACCCGTTGTTAGCACAGGAACGTGTCCAGATATTATAAAAGCATGCTTGAAAACGTCTCCCCTATAGACATCGATTGAAAATTTGAACTCATCTTCGTCGAAATACGCATAGCAATTTTGCTAAAACTTGGAGAAGGACTTTTCCATCTCAAAATTGAAGCAGTAATTATGACGTCCTTCTGGATGAGTGTAGACCATATAGTCCATAATTTAGAAAGTTTAATAGATGCAGTATACCCTGACATCGAAAATTTACACGAAAGGGAATTTCATTGGCTGTGTTCTAGAGCAATAGTGTCACCGTTAACGAAATACACATTTTTATCATACAAAAAGTTTGCGGCCACGTCAAAAATTATAAATCGATCGACACTGTAAGTAATATCGAGGACACAGGAATTTTTAAATTCACCCCTCTGGACTGCCACCTCATGCATTAAAATTAAAAATCGGAGCGCCAATCATGCTTTTGAGAAATTTAAGTTTACTTATATAGGATTTGAAGGACATTTTAAATTTACCGACCATTATTACCGGGCCTGCAGCCTGTCAGTTAGATCCTTCGATTTAAAAGGGATTGACCTACGAAAAGAATGTTTTACTTATGGCCACCTGAACTTCGACTGATTCGATGACCGTTCCTGATTTAGTTCGCTACCTATCATATTAGTGTAGCGACGAATTATAAATCTTGAGAATACTTCCCAACTAGGAAACTCCTCACGACTATAATCGAACTCCCACCGTTGTAATGTTTCTTTATCTAGCTTGCTGCTAACTAGTTGCACCACGATTACACTAAAAATATCTTCCGTCGAACCCAATGTATGCAATGCAGTTAACTGAGACGTTACTGCGTCTACACCGCGCCTAAGGGAATCTGCTTCCGCCTTAGCGACTTTCTTTAAGTAAAATAGCTCCCTGACATGAGCCTGAATAATAATCGCTTTATTCTCAAAGCGATTCTTTAAGATCTGCAACGCCTTCTCATAAGTTGAAGGCGTAAGCTCTAAAGAATCTATTGCATTCAATGGTATGGGTCCTAAAGACGATCGCAAGTGTAAAAACTTCGATAAAGTATCAAGTTCGCAACTAGAATCAATAAGCGTAACAAATGTATTATACCAACTGTACCATTCGGTAAATTTCCCTGAAAAGGTAGGGATAAAAATAGTAGGAAATCTTACATTCCTGGAAACATTGGATCCACTCCATGAGGCCTGGTTAATCGCAGTACTATGGAGTGATGGGCCTGGTACTTCTGACCATTGTTTTTGTTTCGCGATGCCTCCTAACAGCCTTCCTTATACCTCACAAAACATTTCTTTGAACGTCTGTCTGAAACTATCGTTTAGTTCACTTGATCCCTGTCTCCTTACTTCTGATTAATTGTGAAAAAGTCGATTCCACTAGGCTTAACCTCGACTCTAGTTCTGCCAATGTCATCACTTCAGAATTCTCTAATACATAATTCCTACTTCTCTTTAAAGAATTCAAAAGGTCTTCCCTTACAAGGTGCAAGTCATTTTCATTGGTTTGAACGCTTCGGTGCAATCTTGGAAATAGACTTGTATTAACCTGGATATCACTTGCTAAATTCAGAACAGAATCGCATTCCTACGAATAGAATCGCATTCCTACGAATAGAATCGCACGCACAAACAGATCAATTCACTTCTTTCAATTCACTTTCAATATGCACACCCTAATGCAAACTAGTTGAAATGATTTTCTACGAACTAAAGCGCAAGCAAAAACAAACGAAATCACGGAACTCAACTGCAACTCTAATACACCTGCAACAAACAACTGATTGGTTGCATCTAAGCCCAATTCAATTAAATTTCAATTTAAAGACAAGTATAAATAGACCAGATCACTACTTTCAATTCAATTCACACACAATGTAAGCAACAACTCGTAATAATCTTTTCAATTTTTATCCAATCTATGCTATCACTGTATGCACTGCTTGCAGAGATTATTAAAATGATAAATAATGAACGTATATGCCTTATTATTTTAATACAGTTGACCTACAAATGTAAGCATGAATGGTTGTTATATTATGCACCCAGACAGCTCAATACCCCCTACAAAGTCCAGACTTGAACCCGATCGAACATGTTTGGGAGCTGTTAGACCGGAAAGTAAGACAACACCCGTTTAATAATACTCAATCGTTGAAACAAGCACTGGCCAAACGCATGGGTCAGATATCCCCAGGAGAGGTATCTACGTTGGTGTCATCAATGCCACGACGCCTAAAAGCAGTAATAGAGAGTGGTGGTGAACCTACAAAATACTAAAAGTTTTGTAGTTATTGCAAATAATACAGTTAAAGAAGGTTTTCTGTAATCATATAGGCTGTGTGTAGACTTTTGTCCAATTGATTTTTGTTATTTTTCTATTTTTTTTTTGTTGTAAAACAAATTAAGTTATTTAATTTTTGTTATTTTATGAATAAATATAGATATATAAGAAAACTGCATCATTACTTTTTTCATTTAATAGGTATTATATAGAAAATACGCAAATCTGCAGGTGTATGTAGACTTTAGACATTCACTGTATGTACTTGAGACAGCCTATGCATTTGTCTTATGACCTTCAAATTATCCTTTTGTATTAATTTTAATTTTACTTTTTATTTTTATACTAAAATTATACTTTTATTGCAATTCACCGCACTCGGAATCAATCTACTATTAATAATTAATTAATTCTTTTATTTGATGCCACGTACTTAAGTATGTACATGCACTGAACTTAACACTCACCTGAAGTAACCAAAGATATGGACTAGCTACAAAAGCTCAGTCCAGCAGCCAAACCTCCGTTGATTGCTGCCTGAAGTTGTTGTTGTTGTTGTTGTAACAGCAAGGGAGCTACAAGTAGAAGAATGCATGCAATTAATAAGGAAAGGGAGAGGGGAAAGGAAACGGAAATTTGTGTGTAGTAGAAAGAATTACAAATTTAAAATTGTGTTAATTAATTAAAATTGAATAAAAATGGGTAAAGTTCTAACCTACATCAAGCCCTAAGAAGGAAGCTACCTCTATCGGTCGAAGCCATAAGTCAATAGAAGTCAACTGGGTCGGTTTTATTGGACAGTTGCAAAGGTGAACCGTGTTGTGAGGAAAACCACCACACTGCGGACAGCGATACCAATACGCTCCATGTAGCACTGGAGGATAAGAGACCAACCCGACCTTAACTTAGCTAAGGTGGTCCTAGTATTACTTTTCACTATCGTCAACAGGTGGAGGACGGCCTCCTAACACAACAGTATTCTGGTGTGACTCTAAAGCAATTTCAACTGCCCTCCGATGTAATTCATCACGACCAGACTTTTAGCGACCACTGTCAAAAGTATCGCCTATAAAGGAAGCAATATCTCCCTCGTATATTCTGATGTCAATATGTACTATAGTTGGGTTGTGCACTCATATGTGTTGCCAATAAAAACTGCTTAGAAAGCAGCTCATTATGTTGACGAAGCGATAAAGCTTTTGCTTCCTGGTGAAGATGGTCAATACTGGCCATCTGGAAGCAACCGGTCACTGTTCTAAAGGCGTTATCATGACTTACTTTGACATTGAGTATCACTAAGGAAAGGCGACCATACAGGAGTAGCATAGTTGAGGACAGAACGTCCAATTGCCTTATAGATGGTATTTAAAATCTCCTCCTTTCCCCAGGAAGTTCCTGTTGAGGCCTTAAGCACTTTATTCCTCTTAATCACACGATTGAAGGTGTTGTTTGCGTGTGTAGAAAACGTGAGCAAGCTGTCGAAAGTCACACCAAGAATCTTCGGATGAGAAATAGTTAGAACACTTAAACCCTCAACAAAAATGTCCAATTCCATAGAAATCTCCTTAGTCCAGGAGGTAAAAATGCTGGTAGTGTGGCAGTTAAAATATAAACATATGTAAATAACTTCTTAGTTCTAAGTCTTTCTACTTTATCTCTATTCCTGTATTTTTACTTAGTTTAAAAAAATTATAATATAAGTATGTTTTTCTTTAGGTCTTTTCATTACAAATAAGCTTCTCAATTCAAAATTATTGTCATATCAAATAGAATAATACCCAAAAAAGATTAATATTTAAAGGAATAAATAGATACTAGAGGGCTCGAATTGGGACATTGTATGTTATTACGATTAAGACACTAATGTTTGTAATAGTATTAAAAATAATTTAGATGGTGAGAGCTTAATGTTGCGGCAACAGAAAAAATCAGATTTTTCCCTGCGATAATTATTTATCAGGCCTCAAATTTCGTTCACATTCACACCCGAGGAAAAAAAGGTGCAATCGTCAGCATTGGAGGTGGCAATGGCTTCTTGGACATATATAGATTAAAAAGCAATGCGGATAAAACTCTCCCTTGAAGGACACCCATTTTAAGTGATGGTTATACTCAGTGTGGTACCAACAAGATCCTACAGCAAGACTGCATGATTGACAGCGTCAAAGTCTTTCGCCAGATCCAATGTCACCACAACTGTCCTTTCGCATGGCCTCGCGTGGTTGAGTCCATTAGCAATGTGTGTAGTAACCTCGCTCAGGGTCGAGGTAGTGATGTGCCCCTTCCTGAAACCATGCTGAGGTTTCAGGAAGGTTAATAGTGATTAGTTCTGTCATTGTCAGAAGAATCAACCACTTCAGAACTTTAGCCACTGGGGAAAGAAGAGAAATAGGTCAGTAAGCACTACCTAAATCTGCATCATTTCCCCGTTTCAGGAGAGGAATAACTCTTGCTATCTTCATGTTGACACATAGAGGAATTCAAAAGTTTAGTGAGGCACGAAATCGCTACTGCTCCCAAATGTTTGAGCATAAGCATCTAAACACCATCAGGTCCCAGGGCCTTAGAAGGCTTCGCGTTGTGAATCGCAGCTTCAACTGTACCAGAACTAAATTCCTCCGGCACAACTTCAGGTTTGATGTTCTTAAACCTACGAATGGAAGACCACTCTCTCTGCTGTTAGTTAGAGGGATGCATAATAAACTGATGACAAAATTGAGCAGCACATTTTTTAGCATTCCCTATTTGTTTCCCCTCGAACATGACAAAAGATTGAGCTTTACGGTGTGGCGCACCAGAAGAGCGTCTAATAGTACCCCACAGCTTACGAGATTCAGGACTTCATGACTCAAAATGATGAAGACATTTCGCTCTACGATGATCCGAGACAAATTTAGTGATCTCAAGGTTCATCTCAGCTAGACGTTCATCACTTGGATCAGTAGCCCGAATCTGATCACGTAAATTCGATAAGCATGCAGCATTCGCTGGAAAATTAGGTCTTAAAAAATGAAATTTACCAGCAAGAATATGCCTCTTCACGGCTTTATTGATCGCGTGCCTGAAAGCTTTCTCTTCCAGTCTAGTATCATCGGGAAAAGGGAAGCGACAAAGTATAATCTACCGATGTCTGAAATTCTGCCCAGTTCGCTTTTCCATGATTGATATAAACCCGATTGTCACAAGTAATATTAGGTTTAGCCATAGCAACAAGATTAGGAACATGGTCAGAACTCAAAGCAATTTCGACAGACCACCCGCAAAATGCTAAAAGCGGTGCACTGATGATGGTAATGTCAAGAGAGCTGTCACAGGTAGGACTCATCCGGGTAGTGGAATCTTCATTGATCACGCTAAAATCAGATTGATCAATCTGATCTGCAATGCTAACACCACGATAGTCATTACCCAATGGGCAGAACCAAAGTTAATGATGTGCATTCAGATCACCTAAGATGATACGGTGATCACCGTGAAGAACATGACCTAGCATTGGATAGCCTGGGGCACAACTGTTCACCGGAGGAACATAAACGGTCACCAGTTCAATTTCAACATCGCCGGTCTTTATAGCCAAGCATTGAGTCTCTAAGAAAGGATCAGAGGGACTGACAGAAGGTAGGGAAAAAGGTCTAAAATTCATCGTGCGATGAACAATGAAAGCCAGTCCACCTCCACTATTCCTACTTCTGTCTTGCCTAACCACACAATAGTCCGGAATGGACGCCAGACCACATGAGCTACTTAACTTAGTTTCCTGAACAGCTGCCAACAATATTTTATTCCGAACCATATAATCTGGAATCTCCACAATCTTCCCACAAAACCCATTACAATTCAATGCATAATCCTGAATGAATCAAACAATTGAGTGCTACGAGCACGCGGTGTTGACAAATTTTGCAGAGGAGAAAGTGGAGGTGACAGTGTTCGATTGGCTAAAGGTGACAATTACAGGATGGAAAAAGGTGAAGCGTTAACGGTTAGAGTCCTACAACAAGGTGCTCCAAAGTCACTATCCCATTCCCTTCGGAATCTAAAACCAGCAACGCCTCATATGACAAAACCTATGACAATTATTGCACTCAACTGAGACAATATTGCGTTGTATAGCATTGTCACAGATTGGGCATACCCATTCCATATAAGAAGCAGAATTGCGACTTATATTTTGCGGAGCCACAAAAGGTGTGAGCGGTTGTGGCCACGGCTAACATGAAGTACCCTGTCGTTGTGAACAACAAGGAGCAACATACTGCACTGGTCTATCCTTCAAGGAATTTAACCCAGAACAAATCGAAAGATGACACCATTCCATACAACTAGAGCATTGGATATAGTCAGGACTCTTACCAGTCTTCTTACTGCACACGGAACAAAACCAAATCCTAGGACTTGGAATTTGTTCAAAACCAGCACGGATTAAGAGGATTTTGAGCAGATGCGCTGGTAGCAACTGCTCTCTTCAGGAAAAAAAGGCATGCATTCATACATGCCTGCAGCCTCGCGGCTGAAATGAGTGGTCCTTGGCCGACTGTTGTTGTCGGGTACTTCAGGACTTCCTACCCGACCACTCGAGAGAAGTCCCCTGTACTGCTAATAAACCTTCCAAATGAGGAGAAATGGGACGAGTCCGTAATCAAAGTCCATGCTTGGGCGCCACCCTCCTATTGCGGGTCGGATCTCCCGAAAATCAATTTATTTTGCTCCCACAAAAAAATTACATCAAATATTTTGTAATAGGGAAGCTCTAAGCCATTCAACTGTAGTGGTTTATATTCCCATAAATAAAAAATTGTTTTGATAAAATAACCTTGACTTACCTGTCCAGCTGCAGATCCGCTGGTGAGGTGGTTCGTACAAAAAAAAATGTAGTTATCTTCTATTTGTCCAAATGAAATACTAATTTATCTTTGTATCTATATACCCGTGTGAAGCAGGGGCTTTTTTTTTATTGTATGTGTATTTGTTTATATTTTATCTGGCAGGATCGCCATGTAATTTACCATTTAGTTATTTACTTATTTTTAAGTGAAACTTCTGGCAAAAATGAAGAGTGAAATGATAAGAAATCGTATTTTTTAACGAGCTGTATCTCATTAACCGTAATAGGTAGACAGTTGAAATTTTATTTATTTATTGTATTTCTATTGCCGCTATAACGACAAATAATCAAATTTTTGTAAAATCCAGTCGGAAAATCTTAAAGGTTTAATTACAATAGCTTCAAGCAAAGCTTTGTAACTTAAAGCAGTTTATTATTATTTATGTTATTTCTTTGTATAATGTTCACTACGAGCGGGGCAAGAGAGAATCAGTGTTTCGTTGTTTTTTCTTGTTGTTTCTTGAATTTTGTATTGTCGTTGTTATTGTTGTATTTTTTCCTATCACTTACTAATAACTGAGTACGCACAAGAGTATTGCGTTATTCACTCTTTTCTTTCTGAAACTCCGTGCAAAATTTCAGCTCTAACTCAAAAACTGAAGGACTAGTTTGCATAAATACAGAAAAGCAGACGGACATGGCTAGATCAACTCGTCACTTCGCGCTGATCAAGAAAATATACGAGTATACTTTATGGGGTCTCCGATGTCTCCTTCTGTGTGTTGCAAACTTAATGACAAAGTTATAATACTATTCACTGCGTGAAGAGTATAATAATAAAATTTTTATAATTTATTCATTGCGAATAATCGAGGATTAACTGTACATAAAAACTATTTCGAAAAGAAACTTTGAATTTAGTACACTACGTAGTAGACTTCCCAAATTATGAATTCAAAACGGCAAATGACTCACTTATTTTAAAATGAATTCCTACGTGTATTGACCCATTTGAAGTAAATATGAATGTATGTTGTATTTTATTTATGTCAAGTGAATTGTGTTCCGATTGATACGTTCCAATATACACGCATTATGTGTAGGACTGAATAGTTCTATGGTGAGTAATGTTTATGAATGAGTAATTCACAATATACTACTGAAAAATGTGTATGAAAACTATTTTTATTTTTTTTTTTTGTTTGTCAAATTTATTGAAGATTTAAAATTAAACAAATAAAAATGAAAATTAATTGTCTAATACAGTTAAATGTGGTGAATTCCGATTTGATGTCCACAGCTGGTTTTTGTTTTGGTTTTACAAACAAAAGTTTGTCGAATTGCTAGAAATTAAAATAGAAATTTTATGAAAAATACATGATTTCAATTCCTACTACGTATTTCATTAAAATTTTAACCAAAATATTACTATTTTTTACTTAAAATTGTTTTGTGCAATGAACCCCTGTTTAATGTTGGCGCGCAAAGAAAATCCCATAAAAAGTTGTCAAAAAGACCAAAAGGTTTCAAGAATTTCCCAACTCCTTGTTGAAAACTACAACAACAAATATCGTTTATTTTCCTTGTTGTTGTCATCAGAACTCTATGCTCTGCTCGAGTTCTTCAGAACATAAAGTTCATCTTACTGAAAGGCTTGTAGCTAGAACTCTATAATTTTTTTTTTAAGATTATATCTCTGTCAAAGTAGCTTATGTCGAAAATTGAGTAATTGAGTTAGAACTTTATTATTATTTATGGCTTTAAAACACGTATTTCGACTAAAAAAATTTCTAAAAATATGGCACATTATACAGTTTACTCTGACCACTATAAATTCGTACACCTGATTTTGTCACTAATACAATTTTAAAACTCTTTTTGAACAATTATTGTAATAAATAAACTAAAAAAAAATTATACTTGTTGGAATGGTTGTGAAATCTACTTTTATAAAAACAATTTACAAAATTTATTTAGCATGTACATATTTTATTTATTAAAATTTTTTTATGGAATGAAACAAGCAGAAATCACTTCACACAAAATGGACAATATCTCAAAACAAAGATTTTCGACATAAGCTACTTTGAGTTGCGTTGACACAGATATTTTATAATATTATGTTTATAACCTACATTTATAAATAATAAAAAATAAAATGTTTTTAATTGAAGGATATGTAAAAATATAAATTTCAATTATACTTTTTAAATATTATAAGCAATTGAAGTCCAAAATTAATAGTTATTTAAAACTATATATTATTAAATTTTTCAGGATATGGTGAGGTATGCGCAAGAAGTTATCACTAATCTTAAGAAAACGACAGTCCATTCTTAAGACAATTGGTTTGTATGGTACTTTGTTTTATAGTATAAATTGTAAAGAAAAACAAAACAATAAATTGATATGTAAAATAAAAATATTTCTTCATTTTGTTGGAGTTTTTTCTTTCTACAGAAGTATTGATGATACGTGTATAAGCAAATAAAATTGTGATGTGTTTCATAATCGTAAGACACTTTAAAACCGTTATTCAAGATTAAAATAAGCCTTATTTGTTTGGGATAAATACAATTCTTATTTGTTTAAGAGAAGCGTTTATTGACACAAGAAATCAAATTTTGCTGTTCTTTTATATTGAATCTGTCTCAATTATTTCGATTCTTCGTTGGCTCAATGGTTAGTGCGCCAAGCTGACATCCTAGAGTCGCGGGTTCGATTTCCGCTCAAGTCTGGTCCTGCACTTTTCTAATTTCTTTCGCTATGGCTCAAGTTAATAACTAAATTATAATTTGTAATTATAATCTTAGTTGTATATAAATAAATAAATGAAATTTTCGATTCGTATTGATTTTGAATTCATTTTTACTTCTAATCCATCGCGAAGCTACATTCTCGGATGAAGAGCATGGCATAATTTTTTTTATTTATTAATGTCATTCAATGACATTGACAAAGAAACTGTCAGCTTAAAACAAAAATAAATGTAACAATTAGCACCTAAAAATAAGACAAAAATATAAATTTAAGTGAACTTAAACTAAAATAAATTAATTACAAAAAAAAAGAGAAAAAAACAAAAATAAGAAAAAAAAACATGAAAATAAATAAATAAGAATAATATGAAATACCAGCCTCTGACCCGATGGGGGAAATTTATTTGCAAATAGTAGCGAGTAATGCCCCTACTCACACCCATTTCTGGTCAGAGACATAAACAAATAAACTACAATAATGCAGATGGTAAAGGTGACCCAAATCAACGACATCCAGTTCATCCACACTGCAGTGTGATCATGAGCCCCGTAGGCAGCGAAATGATTATTCGATGATGACGATATATCGGATGAGAGAACGTGATAGAATTTATTATATGACGTGCATAAAACTCTGAAAGGATCGTGTAAGGTATAGTTAGTAGTGCATCTATTCAATGCTAAAGGAACAAAATTCCTGGTAGGACGACTAGGGACACGAAAGTTTAACTGATTCAATAGCTCAGGAGAATCAATTTCCCCGATTATGAGCTTATGAAGAAAACTAATCCCAAGAGCTATCCTACGATGCACCAAAGATGGAAGACTGATAAGAAGGAGCCTATCAGAGTTAGATGGCAAACGCAAATTAGGATTCCAGTTTAGGCCACGAAGGGCAAACAGGAGGAATTGTTTCTGTACAGACTCAATTCGAACTTGCTTATTTATATATTGCGGTGACCAAATGCAAGAGCAATACCCAAGGAGTGGACGCACAAGAGATATAAAAAGAGTCTTTGATAGAAGAGATATGTTGGTTAAAACACAGCTTGGGATCAAACAGGACACCGAGGTCATTAAAAGTAGAGACTCGCTCGAGTTTGACGTTTTCAGTCATGTAAGTAAACAAATGAGGCTTACACCGATGCTAGGTCATGAACTTACATTTGGAGATATTAATATATAAATACTTTGCTGCACACCAAGAATATAAAGAATCAAGATCCTCTTGGAGTCTGAGATGGGAGGCACCATCATTAAATGAAAGACACAATTTTACATCAGCGTACATGAGCACACGAGAATGTGAGATGGAGAAAGGGAGATCATTTACAAAAAGGTTAAACAATAATGGGCCTCCCTTCAGGAACTCCAGAAGTGACAAAGACTGGACCAGAAAGAGCGGAATTAAATAACTCTCGTTGAACTCTATTTCTCAAAAAAGATGCAATCCAACAAAGAAGATGTTGTGGAAAACCCAAAAGGTCATTATCAATAATATTGACATTCAATGTATCTGGTCTACCAAAATCAGATAATTCGAAATAATTGAATATACAGTATTCGACAAAACTAAAGCACGAAGCATACCATATCAGTACTTAGCTCAACTTGAATGATTGGAATTTCGTCACCATGGGTGTTGACGATTATTCCGTCAAAAGAGCTTCTCAAATTTTTGAACGCTCCTTCAATATTGGTAGCTTGGTTTGAAATAATAGCTCGAGAATCCTTGTTACTAAAGTTTTTGCGCATGATATTCTTCAAAACTTCGATTTGATATTCGGGTCGTTATCCTGCTGGTAGATCCACTTCAACGTCATTTATTTCTCCGCATGAGGGAGCATAGTGTTCTGAAGAATGTATTTGTAAATAAATCGGTCTATTATAGCATTTTTTCGACAAATTAGACCGATTGCATTACCAGAAAAATATCCCCAGACCATTGCATTGCCTCCACCATTTGACCGTGCATTTTAAAAAGGGTTGATTAAAGCGTTGTCCTTTCGGACTTCGTACAAGCCTTAATCTACCGGAACATTTGATATTAAACTTTGATTAATCAGAAAATAGTACATTTTACCATTTGGCTTATAGTTCATTTGACTTGAGACCTTGCAAATTGAAGGCGTGATAGACGATTCTTTTTTAAAATATTGGATCATATAAAAAGTATCCGCGGTTTTATTTTGTACATTTTCGAACAAAAATTTTCTTTATCCAAAATTAATTTCAATCAAGTACATATTGGTCATTATTATGACCTTTTGCCATTTTCCGTGTAGCATTCCATTGGTGAAGAACTTCTGTGGTTTATCAGCGAAAAGCTTGGCCAAGTGATTTTCAGAGGCTCTTCGGTCGGCCAATTTTTTACCATGAAGAGAGTTTTGCAGAGACCGAAACAAATGGAAGTCAGAGGGTGCAAGGTCAGGGCTATACGGTGGATGCATCAAAACTTCCCAACCAAGATCCGTCAATTTGTTCCGGGTCATCAAAGACGTGTGTGGCCTAGTATTGTCATGATGGAAGACAACTCCCTTTCAGTTGGCCAATTCTGGTCGCTCTTTCTTGATTGCTTCATTCAAACGTTCGATTTGTGCACAGTAGAGGACCGAATTGACCGTTTCGCCACGTTGTAGCAGCTCATAATAGACAATTTCCCTCCAATCCAAAAAAACACTCAAAATAACCTTGTTTGCCGTCAATCCAGGCTTTGAAGTCGTTTGTGAAAGGTCACCGGCCTTTTCCCATGATCGCATGAGTTAATTCATGTGGCACACACCCAGCATTGAGCTTCTTTGATGATTCCAAACTGTCATATGGTTGATGTTTAGTGCCTCTGCTCATTTTTCGCAATATTCAGCACGGACTCTCCTTTATTAAATTCAATAAGAATTTTTTCTCTGAACACGGCAGAATATTTATTCCGGGCCATTTTATTATTGATTTACTATGTTACGCCAAACTAACCAGTGAATGAGACATTAAACAAAAATTTATTGAATATGGTCCCAATATGTTCCAAGAATAACGGAATATGAGTCTAACAGGAATTTTCAAATTTTTCTTTCTAACGAACTAATGTAGTGGACGTTAATGACAATGTGCCTTAGTTTTGTCGCGCCTTTTTTAAGGATAATATTTTGGTTTAAAATTAAATATGACGTTAAATTTGTTTACATTTAGAATACCAATGTTAAAAGTAATTAAATTCATGAAAAAGAAAAAGTTTATAACCTCTTTTTACAATTTTATTGAGAAAAGTACTGATATGGTATGTTTCGTGCTTTAGTTTTGTCCGACACAGTAAATCGATTCGTAGTTCGAAATTTTTTATAGATTCCTAATTATAAGAAAAAACAAATTTTGTATGGCTGTTTTTACGATTTTCTATGAATATTTAACAATTATTTGTCTTTTTGGCTGTAATCGATTTTTTTCGTTATTCAAAAGAGCTCATTTACGTAATGCCAACAACTATGAAATTGACTGGTAATTTTTTCCTTCTGTAATTGGAAAAATGAGGAATGAGAGCGAATTATCGGTTCCTGAACTAGCTTAGCTGCAAGAAACTTTCTCGACAAATCCGGATATATACTTTGAAAAATTGCACCAATGACATCTGTCGATGTAGAACATTTATTTTCAATTTATCACAACATTTAGTCCTGAAATTGTGTAAACATAAAAAAAAAAATTTATTCTGGTTCTTTTTAAAATTTAAATGATTTTTTTATTCAGCTGGTAGTTGCTTTTTGTTTAGTTTGGTTTGGCATTTCATCCGATAACTTCCTGTTAGTTAAAATGGATCGCTACATGAGAGAACAACGTGTTTTCATTATTAAAAACTTAATAATGAAGTTTAATAATCGAGTAATTTCTCGAAGAACAGACGTGAATTGGCCACCCCAAGATCGTGTAATATAACCCCATTGGATTATGTAAAGTCACTTGCCTACGCCGATAAACCAGAGACAATTGAACACCTGGAAATCAACATTCGAAGAGTTATTGGCGAAATACGGCCGCAAATGCTGCGAAAAGTGTGTGAAAATTGGACTTCAAGATTGCACCTTGTACACGCCAGCCGTGGCGGCCACATGACCGAATCATATTTAGACATTAATGTCGTAGAAGACGGTTTAATTGTATTAAAGATATTTTTCTTTGATTTATTTTAATTTAAAGTTCTGAACCTTGTTTTGAGGATTATGTTGTTTTACATAAAAATATGCTCACAGAAATAAAAAAACAAAAACAGTTTCAGCTCATTTTTTGCATAATTCAAAATGTTTTAGTTTATTTTATTTACATATACTTCATGTGTTCACTCCACAAGCTTAGAAAACAGAATCAGAATACATAATTATAACAAAACGCTTTTGCTATCTTAACAATATTTTGATCTTCTATGCTTGTATGTTATTATATTTCAGATATGAATAACATTAAAAACTTGCACCGAAATCGTTTGTCCGATGACTCCAGTTCAGCTTGCATTCTTTAAACAAAATATGAACGTAAACTTATATTTAGCATCTAATTTGCAAAAAACAGAAATCACACTAAATTTTGCGTAAATATTACGATTGCTGTACATTTTTGGTTGCAAATAAAGAGTTTTAACTTAACATCGTCTAGTTGTATTTTTCTATACATTAATCGACCTACTCTCAGAAACATCACAAAGTTAGGAAAAAACATCATTCAAAGAGCTTTTAGCGATTCTCGCACACGTTGAAAGCTTCGCTGTTCAAAAAAGCTGTTTTTGTAATAACCTGTAAAATGTATGTTTTTTTTTAATTCCTTGATATAATGTACGAATACAAGATATCGCTCCTAATCGGAGCATAGGGCGGAAACAAAAGCTCTCCAACGGTTTCTGTCAGTTGCTAAGTATCTTAGCTCGTTCCAAGTAGCTATGGCTCTGCTCTCATTGTGGACGGTGCGTATCCATGTTTGACGAGGACGACCTGTTCTTCGGTTGCCCTGCGGATTCCATTGGAAGGCCAGCTTTGCTATGTTGTCATCTTCTCTACGTAGAGTGAGGCCTATCCAACTCCATTTCCGCATCTTTATTTCTGCGCACACTGGATGACTGTTGGTTAGCAGCAGAAGTTGTTCATTTGAGACCGTTCTGGGCCAGAAAATACGGCATATAATCCGTAAACATTTGTTAGCGAAGGTTCGAGTGCTCGGCTTATGCGTTCTGATACTAGCCATGTCTCAGAACCATATAACAATACAGATTTTATGCTGGTGTTGAAAATTCTGAGTTTTGTTTTTAGCGACAGTGTACGGGAGCGCCACACTTTATACAGTTTATGAAATGCCGTACGCGCTTTGCATATGCGAGCAGCCACATCTGCCGCTGCACCAACATCCTTCGTGATTTGGCTACCGAGGTAGCAAAATTCATCCACATCAACTATCTGAATGGTACTGTTATAGGTGTGGATTTCGAGAGGCGAGTTGTTGTTTGTCTGCATGCGCATTAACTTGGTTTTTCCATAGTTTATTTTAAGACCAGCTGCACGTGCATTGATCTCAAGTTGACGTAGTTTTGCTGCGGCATCGGCTAACGTATGTGTCATAAAACATATGTCGTCAGCATAGTCTAGATCGCTCAATTCTTGGTTTAGTCTCCATTGTAGGCCTGACGGCGCCTCGATGTTTGTGCGCTTTAAGATGTTATCTAGCACTAATATAAACATAAGTGGTGAAAGGACGTAGCCTTGTCTTACCAGTCTGTAAACTTCAGTTAAGCAAGTTTGCCAACTTAGGAGAAAACGAAAATATGTTGGAAATATAAAATATTTTATAAAAAATGAATATTATAAAAAATGACAACAGGTGTTTTTTAGGGGTTCTCCGTAATTCTGACTATTTATAATTTTTTTTCTGAATTCTTCCCCCAAGTTGACAAGCCTGATTTTAACTTATTTGTATTTGCGAATGTATGCAATTGATGGCACAACATTTTTGAAAATCGATAATTTTTCACAAAAATATTGTCCTGCATTGGAAATGAATCACTATGATCACGCAATGATTTTAACATGTTTTTTTCCGTAATTTTCATCATCATTCAAAATTTCCGCGAGCAAAATACAAAACACAAGATTATCCATTTTACAGAGCAATAACAGTGCACACAAATATTTAAAATTTTTGTCCAATTATCGAAAGACATGCTCGACCGACTATCTTGGTTGAATGATAGTCGATTTCAAAAGCTTTGATGATAAGAGCTTCTTTTCATATGGAAAAATGGCTTAACAGCGATCGCAAGATAATGTTAGGCGTTAACAGTATGATTTCTGTTTTATGATATTTTTAAGAATAGGTGGGTTAATTTCAGACCAAAATATTAATCCAAATATAACAATATCCTTAAAAACAGCGCGACAAAACTAACACACGAAATCAAATATAAGAGAAATACTACTTTTTTTCTAAATATTTTGTAGTGTAGCCGTTGTTTTTTAGTACAGCTATACATTTCTGTGGCATGAAGTCAATTAATTTAGTTAAAACTTCAGCAAAAATGTTTTTCCAAAGTAATTCGACCTGTCCGAAGAGAGAATTCTTGTTACTAAAGTTTTTGCGCATGATATTCTTCAAAACTTCGATTTGATATTCGGGTCCTTATTCTGCTGGCAGATGCACTTCAACGTCATTTATTTCTCCGCATGAGGGAGCATAGTGTTCTGAAGAATGTATTTGTAAATAAATCGGTCTATTATAGCATTTTTTCGACAAATTAGACCGATTGCATTACCAGAAAAATATCCCCAGACCATTGCATTGCCTCCACCATTTGACCGTGCATTTTAAAAAGGGTTGATTAAAGCGTTGTCCTTTCGGACTTCGTACAAGCCTTAATCTACCGGAACATTTGATATTAAACTTTGATTAATCAGAAAATAGTACATTTTACCATTTGGCTTATAGTTCATTTGACTTGAGACCTTGCAAAAAAACCACGGAGTATTTTTATATGACCCAATAATTGTATTTTTGGCACAATTGTTTCTATTTAAGACATATTTAATAGTACGCCGTAGGATTTTTCTGCGTGAAATATTTATGTCCAATTCATTTTGTATTGATCTTGCCGATATAAAAGGATCTTTTTTAACAATTCGAATTATTGATTTATCATCACGTGCTGTTGTATTCCGAGGTTTACCACCACCATGATTGGTTTTTAACGATTCAGAACACCGAAAACGAGTTATGGTTCTGGAAACAACACTTTAATGTAAGCCAGAATTTTTCGAAATATTCAGCACGGACTCTCCCTTATTAAATTCAATAAGAATTTTTTCTCTAAACACGGCAGAATATTTATTCCGGGCCATTTTATTATTGATTTACTATGTTACGCCAAACTAACCAGTGAATGAGACATTAAACAAAAATTTATTGAATATGGTCCCAATATGTTCCAAAAATAACGGAATATGATTCTAACAGGAATTTTCAAATTTTTCTTTCTAACGAACTAATGTAGTGGACGTTAATGACAATGTGCCTTAGTTTTGTCGCGTCTTTTTTAAGGATTATATTTTGGTTTAAAATTAAATATGGTTTAAAATTAAAAATTTGTTTACATTTAAAATAACCAATGTTAAAAGTAATTAAATTCATGAAAAAGAAAAAGTTTATAACCTCTTTTTACAATTTTATTGAGAAAAGTACTGATATGGTATGTTTCGTGCTTTAATTTTGTCCGACACAGTAAATCGATTCGTAGTTCGAAATTTTTTATAGATTCCTAATAATTATAAGAAAAAACAAATTTTTTTTTGGCTGTTTTTACGATTTTCTATGAATATTTAACAATTATTTGTCTTTTTGGCTGTAATCGATTTTTTTTCGTTATTCAAAAGAGCTCATTTACGTAATGCCAAAAACTATGAAATTGACTGGTAATTTTTTTTGTTCTGTAATTCGAAAAATGAGGAATGAGAGCGAATTATCGGTTCCTGAACTAGCTTAGCTGCAAGAAACTTTCTCGACAAATCCGGATATATACTTCTTTGAAAAATTGCACCAATGACATCTGTCGATGTAGAACATTTATTTTCAATTTATCACAACATTTTGTCCTGAAATTGTGTAAACATAAAAAAAAAAAATTTATACTGGTTCTTTTTAAAATTCAAATGATTTTTTTATTCAGCTGGTAGTTGCTTTTTGTTTAGTTTGGTTTGGCATTTCATCCGATAACTTCTGGTTAGTTAAAATGGATCGCTACATGAGAGAACAACGTGTTTTCATTATTAAAAACTTAATAATGAAGTTTAATAATCGAGTAATTTCTCGAAGAACAGACGTGAATTGGCCACCCCAAGATCGTGTAATATAACCCCATTAGATTATGTAAAGTCACTTGCCTACGCCGATAAACCAGAGACAATTGAACACCTGGAAATCAACATTCGAAGAGTTATTGGCGAAATACGGCCGCAAATGCTGCGAAAAGTGTGTGAAAATTGGACTTCAAGATTGCACCTTGTACGCGCCAGCCGTGGCGGCCACATGACCTAATCATATTTAGACATTAATGTCGTAGAAGACGGTTTAATTGTATTAAAGATATTTTTCTTTGATTTATTTTAATTTAAAGTTCTGAACCTTGTTTTGAGGATTATGTTGTTTTACATAAAAATATGCTCACAGAAATAAAAAATTAAAAATAAAAACAGTCTCAGCTCATTTTTTGCATAATTCAAAATGTTTTAGTTTATTTTATTTACATATACTTCATGTGTTCACTCCACAAGCTTAGAAAACAGAATCAGAATACATAATTATAACAAAACGCTTTTGCTATCTTAACAATATTTTGATCTTCTATGCTTATATGTTATTATATTTCTGATATGAATAACATTAAAAACTTGCACCGAAATCGTTTGTCCGATGACTCCAGTTCAGCTTGCATTCTTTAAACAAAATATGAACGTAAACTTATATTTAGCATCTAATTTGCAAAAATCAGAAATCACACTAAATTTTGCGTAAATATTACGATTGCTGTACAAATTTTTGGTTGCAAATAAAGAGTTTTAACTTAACAGCGTCTAGTTGTATTTTTCTATACATTAATCGACCTACTCTCAGAAACATCACAAAGTTAGGAAAAAACATCATTCAAAGAGCTTTTAGCGATTCTCGCACACGTTGAAAGCTTCGCTGTTCAAAAAAGCTGTTTTTGTAATAATCTGTAAAATGTATGTTTTTTTTTTAATTCCTTTATATAATGTACGAATACAAGATATCGCTCCTAATCGGAGCATAGGGCGGAAACAAAAGCTCTCCAACGGTTTCTGTCAGTTGCTAAGTATCTTAGCTCGTTCCAAGTAGCTATAGCTCTGCTCTCATTGTGGACGGTGCGTATCCATGTTTGACGAGGACGACCTGTTCTTCGGTTGCCCTACGGATTCCATTGGAAGGCCAGCTTTGCTATGTTGTCATCTTCTCTACGTAGAGTGAGGCCTATCCAACTCCATTTCCGCATCTTTATTTCTGCGCAAACTGGATGACTGTTGGTTAGCAGCAGAAGTTGTTCATTTGAGACCGTTCTGGGCCAGAAAATACGGCATATAATCCGTAAACATTTGTTAGCGAAGGTTCGAGTGCTCGGCTTATGCGTTCTGATACTAGCCATGTCTCAGAACCATATAACAATACAGATTTTATGCTGGTGTTGAAAATTCTGAGTTTTGTTTTTAGCGACAGTGTACGGGAGCGCCACACTTTATACAGTTTATGAAATGCCGTACGCGCTTTGCATATGCGAGCAGCCACATCTGCCGCTGCACCACCATCGTGATTTGGCTACCGAGGTAGCAAAATTCATCCACATCAACTATCTGAATGGTACTGTTATAGGTGTGGATTTCGAGAGGCGAGTTGTTGTTTGTCTGCATGCGCATTAACTTGGTTTTTCCATAGTTTATTTTAAGACCAGCTGCACGTGCATTGATCTCAAGTTGACGTAGTTTTGCTGCGGCATCGGCTAACGTATGTGTCATAAAACATATGTCGTCAGCATAGTCTAGATCGCTCAATTCTTGGTTTAGTCTCCATTGTAGGCCTGACGGCGCCTCGATGTTTGTGCGCTTTAAGATGTTATCTAGCACTAATATAAACATAAGTGGTGAAAGGACGAAGCCTTGTCTTACCAGTCTGTAAACTTCAGTTTATGCAAGTTTGCCAACTTAGGAGAAAACGAAAATATGTTGGAATTATAAAATATTTTATAAAAAATGAATATTTTAAAAAATGACAACAGGTGTTTTTTAGGGGTTCTCCGTAATTCTGACTATTTATAATTTTTTTTCTGAATTTGACTTCTTCCCCCAAGTTGACAAGCCTGATTTTAACTTATTTGTATTTGCGAATGTATGCAATTGATGGCACAACATTTTTGAAAATCGATAATTTTTCACAAAAATATTGTCCTGCATTGGAAATGAATCACTATGATCACGCAATGATTTTAACATGTTTTTTTTCCGTAATTTTCATCATCATTCAAAATTTCCGCGAGCAAAATACAAAACACAAGATTATCCATTTTACAGAGCAATAACAGTGCACACAAATATTTAAAATTTTTGTCCAATTATCGAAAGACATGCTCGACCGACTATCTTGGTTGAATGATAGTCGATTTCAAAAGCTTTGATGATAAGAGCTTCTTTTCATATGGAAAAATGGCTTAACAGCGATCGCAAGATAATGTTAGGCGTTAACAGTATGATTTCTGTTTTATGATATTATTAAGAATAGGTGGGTTAATTTCAGACCAAAATATTAATCCAAATATAACAATATCCTTAAAAACAGCGCGACAAAACTAAAACACGAAATCAAATATAAGAGAAATACTACTTTTTTTCTAAATATTTTGTAGTGTAGCCGTTGTTTTTTAGTACAGCTATACATTTCTGTGGCATGAAGTCAATTAATTTAGTTAAAACTTCAACAAAAATGTTTTTCCAAAGTAATTCAACCTGTCCGAAGAGAGAATTCTTGTTACTAAAGTTTTTGCGCATGATATTCTTCAAAACTTCGATTTGATATTCGGGTCCTTATTCTGCTGGCAGATGCACTTCAACGTCATTTATTTCTCCGCATGAGGGAGCATAGTGTTCTGAAGAATGTATTTATAAATAAATCGGTCTATTATAGCATTTTTTCGACAAATTAGACCGATTGCATTACCAGAAAAATATCCCCAGACCATTGCATTGCCTCCACCATTTGACCGTGCATTTTAAAAAGGGTTGATTAAAGCGTTGTCCTTTCGGACTTCGTACAAGCCTTAATCTACCGGAACATTTGATATTAAACTTTGATTAATCAGAAAATAGTACATTTTACCATTTGGCTTATAGTTCATTTGACTTAAGACCTTGCAAATTGAAGGCGTGATAGACGATTCTTTTTTAAAATATTGGATCATATAAAAAGTATCCGCGGTTTTTTTGTACATTTTCGAACAAAAATTTTCTTTATCCAAAATTAATTTCAATCAAGTACATATTGGTCATTATTATCTATGACCTTTTGCCATTTTCCGTGTAGCATTCCATTGGTGAAGAACTTCTGTGTTTTATCAGCGAAAAACTTGGCCAAGTGATTTTCAGAGGCTCTTCGGTCGGCCAATTTTTTACCATGAAGAGAGTTTTGCAGAGACCGAAACAAATGGAAGTCAGAGGGTGCAAGGTCAGGGCTATACGGTGGATGCATTAAAACTTCCCAACCAAGATCCGTCAATTTGTTCCGGGTCATCAAAGACGTGTGTGGCCTAGCATTGTCATGATGGAAGACAACTCCCTTTCAGTTGGCCAATTCTGGTCGCTCTTTCTTGATTGCTTCATTCAAACGTTCGATTTGTGCACAGTAGAGGACCGAATTGACCGTTTCGCCACGTTGTAGCAGCTCATAATAGACAATTTCCCTCCAATCCAATCAAACACTCAAAATAACCTTGTTTGCCGTCAATCCAGGCTTTGAAGTCGTTTGTGAAAGGTCACCGGCCTTTTCCCATGATCGCATGAGTTAATTCATGTGGCACACACCCAGCATCGAGCTTCTTTGATGATTCCAAACTGTCATATGGTTGATGTTTAGTGCCTCTGCTAATTTTTCGCAATATTCAGCACGGACTCTCCTTTATTAAATTCAATAAGAATTTTTTCTCTGAACACGGCAGAATATTTATTCCGGGCCATTTTATTATTGATTTACTATGTTACGCCAAACTAACCAGTGAATGAGACATTAAACAAAAATTTATTGAATATGAGTCTAACAGGAATTTTCAAATTTTTCTTTCTAACGAACTAATGTAGTGGACGTTAATGACAATGTGCCTTAGTTTTGTCGCGCCTTTTTTAAGGATTATATTTTGGTTTAAAATTAAATATGACGTTAAATTTGTTTACATATAAAATAACCAATGTTAAAAGTAGTTAAATTCATGAAAAAGAAAAAGTTTATAACCTCTTTTTACAATTTTATTGAGAAAAGTACTGATATGGTATGTTTCGTGCTTTAGTTTTGTCCGACACAGTAAATCGATTCGTAGTTCGAAATTTTTTATAGATTCCTAATAATTATAAGAAAAAACAAATTTTTTTTTGGCTGTTTTTACGTTTTTTTTTGAATATTTAACAATTATTTGTCTTTTTGGCTGTAATCGATTTTTTTCGTTATTCAAAAGAGCTCATTTACGTAATGCCAACAACTATGAAATTGACCGGTAATTTTTTCCTTCTGTAATTGGAAAAATGAGGAATAAGAGCGAATTATCGGTTCCTGAACTAGCTTAGCTGCAAGAAACTTTCTCGACAAATCCGGATATATACTTCTTTGAAAAATTGCACCAATGACATCTGTCGATGTAGAACATTTATTTTCAATTTATCACAACATATTGTCCTGAAATTTTGTAAACATAAAAAAAAAAAATTTATTCTGGTTCTTTTTAAAATTCAAATGATTTTTTTATTCAGCTGGTAGTTGCTTTTTGTTTAGTTTGGTTTGGCATTTCATCCGATAACTTCCTGTTAGTTAAAATGGATCGCTACATGAGAGAACAACGTGTTTTCATTATTAAAAACTTAATAATGAAGTTTAATAATCGAGTAATTTCTCGAAGAACAGACGTGAATTGGCCACCCCAAGATCGTGTAATATAACCCCATTAGATTATGTAAAGTCACTTGCCTACGCCGATAAACCAGAGACAATTGAACACCTGGAAATCAACATTCGAAGAGTTATTGGCGAAATACGGCCGCAAATGCTGCGAAAAGTGTGTGAAAATTGGACTTCAAGATTGCACCTTGTACGCGCCAGCCGTGGCGGCCACATGACCGAATCATATTTAGACATTAATGTCGTAGAAGACGGTTTAATTGTATTAAAGATATTTTTCTTTGATTTATTTTAATTTAAAGTTCTGAACCTTGTTTTGAGGATTATGTTGTTTTACATAAAAATATGCTCACAGAAATAAAAAATTAAAAATAAAAACAGTCTCAGCTCATTTTTTGCATAATTCAAAATGTTTTAGTTTATTTTATTTACATATACTTCATGTGTTCACTCCACAAGCTTAGAAAACAGAATCAGAATACATAATTATAACAAAACGCTTTTGCTATCTTAACAATATTTTGATCTTCTATGCTTGTATGTTATTATATTTCAGATATGAATAACATTAAAAACTTGCACCGAAATCGTTTGTCCGATGACTCCAGTTCAGCTTGCATTCTTTAAACAAAATATGAACGTAAACTTATATTTAGCATCTAATTTGCAAAAAACAGAAATCACACTAAATTTTGCGTACATATTACGATTGCTGTACAAATTTTTGGTTACAAATAAAGAGTTTTAACTTAACAGCGTCTAGTTGTATTTTTCTATACATTAACCGACCTACTCTCAGAAACATCACAAAGTTAGGAAAAAACATCATTCAAAGAGCTTTTAGCGATTCTCGCACACGTTGAAAGCTTCGCTGTTCAAAAAAGCTGTTTTTGTAATAATCTGTAAAATGTATGTTTTTTTTTTAATTCCTTGATATAATGTACGAATACAAGATATCGCTCCTAATCGGAGCATAGGGCGGAAACAAAAGCTCTCCAACGGTTTCTGTCAGTTGCTAAGTATCTTAGCTCGTTCCAAGTAGCTATGGCTCTGCTCTCATTGTGGACGGTGCGTATCCATGTTTGACGAGGACGACCTGTTCTTCGGTTGCCCTGCGGATTCCATTGGAAGGCCAGCTTTGCTATGTTGTCATCTTCTCTACGTAGAGTGAGGCCTATCCAACTCCATTTCCGCATCTTTATTTCTGCGCAAACTGGATGACTGTTGGTTAGCAGCAGAAGTTGTTCATTTGAGACCGTTCTGGGCCAGAAAATACGGCATATAATCCGTAAACATTTGTTAGCGAAGGTTCGAGTGCTCGGCTTATGCGTTCCGATACTAGCCATGTCTCAGAACCATATAACAATACAGATTTTATGCTGGTGTTGAAAATTCTGAGTTTTGTTTTTAGCGACAGTGTACGGGAGCGCCACACTTTATACAGTTTATGAAATGCCGTACGCGCTTTGCATATGCGAGCAGCCACATCTGCCGCTGCACCACCATCCTTCGTGATTTGGCTACCGAGGTAGCAAAATTCATCCACATCAACTATCTGAATGGTACTGTTATAGGTGTGGATTTCGAGAGGCGAGTTGTTGTTTGTCTGCATGCGCATTAACTTGGTTTTTCCATAGTTTATTTTAAGACCAGCTGCACGTGCATTGATCTCAAGTTGACGTAGTTTTGCTGCGGCATCGGCTAACGTATGTGTCATAAAACATATGTCGTCAGCATAGTCTAGATCGCTCAATTCTTGGTTTAGTCTCCATTGTAGGCCTGACGGCGCCTCGATGTTTGTGCGCTTTAAGATGTTATCTAGCACTAATATAAACATAAGTGGTGAAAGGACGTAGCCTTGTCTTACCAGTCTGTAAACTTCAGTTTATGCAAGTTTGCCAACTTAGGAGAAAACGAAAATATGTTGGAAATATAAAATATTTTATAAAAAATGAATATTATAAAAAATGACAACAGGTGTTTTTTAGGGGTTCTCCGTAATTCTGACTATTTATAATTTTTTTTCTGAATTTGACTTCTTCCCCCAAGTTGACAAGCCTGATTTTAACTTATTTGTATTTGCGAATGTATGCAATTGATGGCACAACATTTTTGAAAATCGATAATTTTTCACAAAAATATTGTCCTGCATTGGAAATGAATCACTATGATCACGCAATGATTTTAACATGTTTTTTTTCCGTAATTTTCATCATCATTCAAAATTTCCGCGAGCAAAATACAAAACACAAGATTATCCATTTTACAGAGCAATAACAGTGCACACAAATATTTAAAATTTTTATCCAATTATCGAAAGACATGCTCGACCGACTATCTTGGTTGAATGATAGTCGATTTCAAAAGCTTTGATGATAAGAGCTTCTTTTCATATGGAAAAATGGCTTAACAGCGATCGCAAGATAATGTTAGGCGTTAACAGTATGATTTCTGTTTTATGATATTATTAAGAATAGGTGGGTTAATTTCAGACCAAAATATTAATCCAAATATAACAATATCCTTAAAAACAGCGCGACAAAACTAAAACACGAAATCAAATATAAGAGAAATACTACTTTTTTTCTAAATATTTTGTAGTGTAGCCGTTGTTTTTTAGTACAGCTATACATTTCTGTGGCATGAAGTCAATTAATTTAGTTAAAACTTCAGCAAAAATGTTTTTCCAAAGTAATTCGACCTGTCCGAAGAGAGAATTCTTGTTACTAAAGTTTTTGCGCATGATATTCTTCAAAACTTCGATTTGATATTCGGGTCCTTATTCTGCTGGCAGATGCACTTCAACGTCATTTATTTCTCCGCATGAGGGAGCATAGTGTTCTGAAGAATGTATTTGTAAATAAATCGGTCTATTATAGCATTTTTTCGACAAATTAGACCGATTGCATTACCAGAAAAATATCCCCAGACCATTGCATTGCCTCCACCATTTGACCGTGCATTTTAAAAAGGGTTGATTAAAGCGTTGTCCTTTCGGACTTCGTACAAGCCTTAATCTACCGGAACATTTGATATTAAACTTTGATTAATCAGAAAATAGTACATTTTACCATTTGGCTTATAGTTCATTTGACTTAAGACCTTGCAAATTGAAGGCGTGATAGACGATTCTTTTTTAAAATATTGGATCATATAAAAAGTATCCGCGGTTTTTTTGTACATTTTCGAACAAAAATTTTCTTTATCCAAAATTAATTTCAATCAAGTACATATTGGTCATTATTATCTATGACCTTTTGCCATTTTCCGTGTAGCATTCCATTGGTGAAGAACTTCTGTGTTTTATCAGCGAAAAACTTGGCCAAGTGATTTTCAGAGGCTCTTCGGTCGGCCAATTTTTTACCATGAAGAGAGTTTTGCAGAGACCGAAACAAATGGAAGTCAGAGGGTGCAAGGTCAGGGCTATACGGTGGATGCATCAAAACTTCCCAACCAAGATCCGTCAATTTGTTCCGGGTCATCAAAGACGTGTGTAGCCTAGCATTGTCATGATGGAAGACAACTCCCTTTCAGTTGGCCAATTCTGGTCGCTCTTTCTTGATTGCTTCATTCAAACGTTCGATTTGTGCACAGTAGAGGACCGAATTGACCGTTTCGCCACGTTGTAGCAGCTCATAATAGACAATTTCCCTCCAATCCAATCAAACACTCAAAATAACCTTGTTTGCCGTCAATCCAGGCTTTGAAGTCGTTTGTGAAAGGTCACCGGCCTTTTCCCATGATCGCATGAGTTAATTCATGTGGCACACACCCAGCATCGAGCTTCTTTGATGATTCCAAACTGTCATATGGTTGATGTTTAGTGCCTCTGCTAATTTTTCGCAATATTCAGCACGGACTCTCCTTTATTAAATTCAATAAGAATTTTTTCTCTGAACACGGCAGAATATTTATTCCGGGCCATTTTATTATTGATTTACTATGTTACGCCAAACTAACCAGTGAATGAGACATTAAACAAAAATTTATTGAATATGAGTCTAACAGGAATTTTCAAATTTTTCTTTCTAACGAACTAATGTAGTGGACGTTAATTACAATGTGCCTTAGTTTTGTCGCGCCTTTTTTAAGGATAATATTTTGGTTTAAAATTAAATATGACGTTAAATTTGTTTACATTTAGAATACCAATGTTAAAAGTAATTAAATTCATGAAAAAGAAAAAGTTTATAACCTCTTTTTACAATTTTATTGAGAAAAGTACTGATATGGTATGTTTCGTGCTTTAGTTTTGTCCGACACAGTAAATCGATTCGTAGTTCGAAATTTTTTATAGATTCCTAATAATTATAAGAAAAAACAAATTTTTTTTTTGCTGTTTTTACGTTTTTTTTTGAATATTTAACAATTATTTGTCTTTTTGGCTGTAATCGATTTTTTTCGTTATTCAAAAGAGCTCATTTACGTAATGCCAACAACTATGAAATTGACTAGTAATTTTTTCCTTCTGTAATTGGAAAAATGAGGAATGAGAGCGAATTATCGGTTCCTGAACTAGCTTAGCTGCAAGAAACTTTCTCGACAAATCCGGATATATACTTCTTTGAAAAATTGCACCAATGACATCTGTCGATGTAGAACATTTATTTTCAATTTATCACAACATTTTGTCCTGAAATTTTGTAAACATAAAAAAAAAAAATTTATTCTGGTTCTTTTTAAAATTCAAATGATTTTTTTATTCAGCTGGTAGTTGCTTTTTGTTTAGTTTGGTTTGGCATTTCATCCGATAACTTCCTGTTAGTTAAAATGGATCGCTACATGAGAGAACAACGTGTTTTCATTATTAAAAACTTAATCATGAAGTTTAATAATCGAGTAATTTCTCGAAGAACAGACGTGAATTGGCCACCCCAAGATCGTGTAATATAACCCCATTAGATTATGTAAAGTCACTTGCCTACGCCGATAAACCAGAGACAATTGAACACCTGGAAATCAACATTCGAAGAGTTATTGGCGAAATACGGCCGCAAATGCTGCGAAAAGTGTGTGAAAATTGGACTTCAAGATTGCACCTTGTACGCGCCAGCCGTGGCGGCCACATGACCGAATCATATTTAGACATTAATGTCGTAGAAGACGGTTTAATTGTATTAAAGATATTTTTCTTTGATTTATTTTAATTTAAAGTTCTGAACCTTGTTTTGAGGATTATGTTGTTTTACATAAAAATATGCTCACAGAAATAAAAAATTAAAAATAAAAACAGTCTCAGCTCATTTTTTGCATAATTCAAAATGTTTTAGTTTATTTTATTTACATATACTTCATGTGTTCACTCCACAAGCTTAGAAAACAGAATCAGAATACATAATTATAACAAAACGCTTTTGCTATCTTAACAATATTTTGATCTTCTATGCTTATATGTTATTATATTTCAGATATGAATAACATTAAAAACTTGCACCGAAATCGTTTGTCCGATGACTCCAGTTCAGCTTGCATTCTTTAAACAAAATATGAACGTAAACTTATATTTAGCATCTAATTTGCAAAAATCAGAAATCACACTAAATTTTGCGTAAATATTACGATTGCTGTACAAATTTTTGGTTGCAAATAAAGAGTTTTAACTTAACAGCGTCTAGTTGTATTTTTCTATACATTAATCGACCTACTCTCAGAAACATCACAAAGTTAGGAAAAAACATCATTCAAAGAGCTTTTAGCGATTCTCGCACACGTTGAAAGCTTTGCTGTTCAAAAAAGCTGTTTTTGTAATAATCTGTAAAATGTATGTTTTTTTTTTAATTCCTTTATATAATGTACGAATACAAGATATCGCTCCTAATCGGAGCATAGGGCGGAAACAAAAGCTCTCCAACGGTTTCTGTCAGTTGCTAAGTATCTTAGCTCGTTCCAAGTAGCTATGGCTCTGCTCTCATTGTGGACGGTGCGTATCCATGTTTGACGAGGACGACCTGTTCTTCGGTTGCCCTGCGGATTCCATTGGAAGGCCATCTTTGCTATGTTGTCATCTTCTCTACGTAGAGTGAGGTCTATCCAACTCCATTTCCGCATCTTTATTTCTGCGCAAACTGGATGACTGTTGGTTAGCAGCAGAAGTTGTTCATTTGAGACCGTTCTGGGCCAGAAAATACGGCATATAATCCGTAAACATTTGTTAGCGAAGGTTCGAGTGCTCGCCATATGCGTTCTCATACTAGCCATGTCTCAGAACCATATAACAATACAGATTTTATGCTGGTGTTGAAAATTCTGAGTTTTGTTTTTAGCGACAGTGTACGGGAGCGCCACACTTTATACAGTTTATGAAATGCCGTACGCGCTTTGCATATGCGAGCAGCCACATCTGCCGCTGCACCACCATCCTTCGTGATTTGGCTACAGAGGTAGCAAAATTCATCCACATCAACTATCTGAATGGTACTGTTATAGGTGTGGATTTCGAGAGGCGAGTTGTTGTTTGTCTGCATGCGCATTAACTTGGTTTTTCCATAGTTTATTTTAAGACCAGCTGCACGTGCATTGATCTCAAGTTGACGTAGTTTTGCTGCGGCATCGGCTAACGTATGTGTCATAAAACATATGTCGTCAGCATAGTCTAGATCGCTCAATTCTTGGTTTAGTCTCCATTGTAGGCCTGACGGCGCCTCGATGTTTGTGCGCTTTAAGATGTTATCTAGCACTAATATAAACATAAGTGGTGAAAGGACGTAGCCTTGTCTTACCAGTCTGTAAACTTCAGTTTATGCAAGTTTGCCAACTTAGGAGAAAACGAAAATATGTTGGAAATATAAAATATTTTATAAAAAATGAATATTATAAAAAATGACAACAGGTGTTTTTTAGGGGTTCTCCGTAATTCTGCCTATTTATAATTTTTTTTCTGAATTTGACTTCTTCCCCCAAGTTGATAAGCCTGATTTTAACTTATTTGTATTTGCGAATGTATGCAATTGATGGCACAATATTTTTGAAAATCGATAATTTTTCACAAAAATATTGTTCTACATTGGAAATGAATCACTATGATCACGCAATGATTTTAACATGTTTCTTTTTCCGTAATTTTCATCATCATCCAAAATTTCCTTGAGCAAAATACAAAACACAAGATTATCCATTTTACAGAGCAATAACAGTGCACACAAATATTTAAAATTTTTGTCCAATTATCGAAAGACATGCTCGACCGACTATCTTGGTTGAATGATAGTCGATTTCAAAAGCTTTGATGATAAGAGCTTCTTTTCATATGGAAAAATGGCTTAACAGCGATCGCAAGATAATGTTAGGCGTTAACAGTATGATTTCTGTTTTGTGATATTTTTAAGAATAGGTGGGTTAATTTCAAACCAAAATATTAATCCAAATATAACAATATCCTTAAAAACAGCGCGACAAAACTAAAACACGAAATCAAATATAAGAGAAATACTACTTTTTTTCTAAATATTTTGTAGTGTAGCCGTTGTTTTTTAGTATAGCTATACATTTCTGTGGCATGAAGTCAATTAATTTAGTTAAAACTTCAGCAAAAATGTTTTTCCAAAGTAATTCGACCTGTCCGAAGAGAGAATTCTTGTTACTAAAGTTTTTGCGCATGATATTCTTCAAAACTTCGATTTGATATTCGGGTCCTTATTCTGCTGGCAGATGCACTTCAACGTCATTTATTTCTCCGCATGAGGGAGCATAGTGTTCTGAAGAATGTATTTGTAAATAAATCGGTCTATTATAGCATTTTTTCGACAAATTAGACCGATTGCATTACCAGAAAAATATCCCCAGACCATTGCATTGCCTCCACCATTTGACCGTGCATTTTAAAAAGGGTTGATTAAAGCGTTGTCCTTTCGGACTTCGTACAAGCCTTAATCTACCGGAACATTTGATATTAAACTTTGATGAATCAGAAAATAGTACATTTTACCATTTGGCTTATAGTTCATTTGACTTAAGACCTTGCAAATTGAAGGCGTGATAGACGATTCTTTTTTAAAATATTGGATCATATAAAAAGTATCCGCGGTTTTTTTGTACATTTTCGAACAAAAATTTTCTTTATCCAAAATTAATTTCAATCAAGTACATATTGGTCATTATTATCTATGACCTTTTGCCATTTTCCGTGTAGCATTCCATTGGTGAAGAACTTCTGTGTTTTATCAGCGAAAAACTTGGCCAAGTGATTTTCAGAGGCTCTTCGGTCGGCCAATTTTTTACCATGAAGAGAGTTTTGCAGAGACCGAAACAAATGGAAGTCAGAGGGTGCAAGGTCAGGGCTATACGGTGGATGCATCAAAACTTCCCAACCAAGATCCGTCAATTTGTTCCGGGTCATCAAAGACGTGTGTAGCCTAGCATTGTCATGATGGAAGACAACTCCCTTTCAGTTGGCCAATTCTGGTCGCTCTTTCTTGATTGCTTCATTCAAACGTTCGATTTGTGCACAGTAGAGGACCGAATTGACCGTTTCGCCACGTTGTAGCAGCTCATAATAGACAATTTCCCTCCAATCCAATCAAACACTCAAAATAACCTTGTTTGCCGTCAATCCAGGCTTTGAAGTCGTTTGTGAAAGGTCACCGGCCTTTTCCCATGATCGCATGAGTTAATTCATGTGGCACACACCCAGCATCGAGCTTCTTTGATGATTCCAAACTGTCATATGGTTGATGTTTAGTGCCTCTGCTAATTTTTCGCAATATTCAGCACGGACTCTCCTTTATTAAATTCAATAAGAATTTTTTCTCTGAACACGGCAGAATATTTATTCCGGGCCATTTTATTATTGATTTACTATGTTACGCCAAACTAACCAGTGAATGAGACATTAAACAAAAATTTATTGAATATGAGTCTAACAGGAATTTTCAAATTTTTCTTTCTAACGAACTAATGTAGTGGACGTTAATTACAATGTGCCTTAGTTTTGTCGCGCCTTTTTTAAGGATAATATTTTGGTTTAAAATTAAATATGACGTTAAATTTGTTTACATTTAGAATACCAATGTTAAAAGTAATTAAATTCATGAAAAAGAAAAAGTTTATAACCTCTTTTTACAATTTTATTGAGAAAAGTACTGATATGGTATGTTTCGTGCTTTAGTTTTGTCCGACACAGTAAATCGATTCGTAGTTCGAAATTTTTTATAGATTCCTAATAATTATAAGAAAAAACAAATTTTTTTTTTGCTGTTTTTACGTTTTTTTTTTTGAATATTTAACAATTATTTGTCTTTTTGGCTATAATCGATTTTTTTCGTTATTCAAAAGAGCTCATTTACGTAATGCCAACAACTATGAAATTGACTGGTAATTTTTTCCTTCTGTAATTGGAAAAATGAGGAATGAGAGCGAATTATCGGTTCCTGAACTAGCTTAGCTGCAAGAAACTTTCTCGACAAATCCGGATATATACTTCTTTGAAAAAAATTTATTCTGGTTCTTTTTAAAATTCAAATGATTTTTTTATTCAGCTGGTAGTTGCTTTTTGTTTAGTTTGGTTTGGCATTTCATCCGATAACTTCCTGTTAGTTAAAATGGATCGCTACATGAGAGAACAACGTGTTTTCATTATTAAAAACTTAATCATGAAGTTTAATAATCGAGTAATTTCTCGAAGAACAGACGTGAATTGGCCACCCCAAGATCGTGTAATATAACCCCATTAGATTATGTAAAGTCACTTGCCTACGCCGATAAACCAGAGACAATTGAACACCTGGAAATCAACATTCGAAGAGTTATTGGCGAAATACGGCCGCAAATGCTGCGAAAAGTGTGTGAAAATTGGACTTCAAGATTGCACCTTGTACGCGCCAGCCGTGGCGGCCACATGACCGAATCATATTTAGACATTAATGTCGTAGAAGACGGTTTAATTGTATTAAAGATATTTTTCTTTGATTTATTTTAATTTAAAGTTCTGAACCTTGTTTTGAGGATTATGTTGTTTTACATAAAAATATGCTCACAGAAATAAAAAATTAAAAATAAAAACAGTCTCAGCTCATTTTTTGCATAATTCAAAATGTTTTAGTTTATTTTATTTACATATACTTCATGTGTTCACTCCACAAGCTTAGAAAACAGAATCAGAATACATAATTATAACAAAACGCTTTTGCTATCTTAACAATATTTTGATCTTCTATGCTTATATGTTATTATATTTCAGATATAAATAACATTAAAAACTTGCACCGAAATCGTTTGTCCGATGACTCCAGTTCAGCTTGCATTCTTTAAACAAAATATGAACGTAAACTTATATTTAGCATCTAATTTGCAAAAAACAGAAATCACACTAAATTTTGCGTAAATATTACGATTTCTGTACATTTTTGGTTGCAAATAAAGAGTTTTAACTTAACAGCGTCTAGTTGTATTTTTCTATACATTAATCGACCTACTCTCAGAAACATCACAAAGTTAGGAAAAAACATCATTCAAAGAGCTTTTAGCGATTCTCGCACACGTTGAAAGCTTCGCTGTTCAAAAAAGCTGTTTTTGTAATAACCTGTAAAATGTATGTTTTTTTTTAATTCCTTGATATAATGTACGAATACAAGATATCGCTCCTAATCGGAGCATAGGGCGGAAACAAAAGCTCTCCAACGGTTTCTGTCAGTTGCTAAGTATCTTAGCTCGTTCCAAGTAGCTATGGCTCTGCTCTCATTGTGGACGGTGCGTATCCATGTTTGACGAGGACGACCTGTTCTTCGGTTGCCCTGCGGATTCCATTGGAAGGCCATCTTTGCTATGTTGTCATCTTCTCTACGTAGAGTGAGGTCTATCCAACTCCATTTCCGCATCTTTATTTCTGCGCAAACTGGATGACTGTTGGTTAGCAGCAGAAGTTGTTCATTTGAGACCGTTCTGGGCCAGAAAATACGGCATATAATCCGTAAACATTTGTTAGCGAAGGTTCGAGTGCTCGGCTTATGCGTTCTGATACTAGCCATGTCTCAGAACCATATAACAATACAGATTTTATGCTGGTGTTGAAAATTCTGAGTTTTGTTTTTAGCGACAGTGTACGGGAGCGCCACACTTTATACAGTTTATGAAATGCCGTACGCTCTTTGCATATGCGAGCAGCCATATCTGCCGCTGCACCACCATCCTTCGTGATTTGGCTACCGAGGTATCAAAATTCATCCACATCAACTATCTGAATGGTACTGTTATAGGTGTGGATTTCGAGAGGCGAGTTGTTGTTTGTCTGCATGCGCATTAACTTGGTTTTTCCATAGTTTATTTTAAGACCAGCTGCACGTGCATTGATCTCAAGTTGACGTAGTTTTGCTGCGGCATCGGCTAACGTATGTGTCATAAAACATATGTCGTCAGCATAGTCTAGATCGCTCAATTCTTGGTTTAGTCTCCATTGTAGGCCTGACGGCGCCTCGATGTTTGTGCGCTTTAAGATGTTATCTAGCACTAATATAAACATAAGTGGTGAAAGGACGAAGCCTTGTCTTACCAGTCTGTAAACTTCAGTTTATGCAAGTTTGCCAACTTAGGAGAAAACGAAAATATGTTGGAATTATAAAATATTTTATAAAAAATGAATATTATAAAAAATGACAACAGGTGTTTTTTAGGGGTTCTCCGTAATTCTGACTATTTATAATTTTTTTTCTGAATTTGACTTCTTCCCCCAAGTTGACAAGCCTGATTTTAACTTATTTGTATTTGCGAATGTATGCAATTGATGGCACAACATTTTTGAAAATCGATAATTTTTCACAAAAATATTGTCCTGCATTGGAAATGAATCACTATGATCACGCAATGATTTTAACATGTTTTTTTTCCGTAATTTTCATCATCATTCAAAATTTCCGCGAGCAAAATACAAAACACAAGATTATCCATTTTACAGAGCAATAACAGTGCACACAAATATTTAAAATTTTTATCCAATTATCGAAAGACATGCTCGACCGACTATCTTGGTTGAATGATAGTCGATTTCAAAAGCTTTGATGATAAGAGCTTCTTTTCATATGGAAAAATGGCTTAACAGCGACCGCAAGATAATGTTAGGCGTTAACAGTATGATTTCTGTTTTATGATATTATTAAGAATAGGTGGGTTAATTTCAGACCAAAATATTAATCCAAATATAACAATATCCTTAAAAACAGCGCGACAAAACTAAAACACGAAATCAAATATAAGAGAAATACTACTTTTTTTCTAAATATTTTGTAGTGTAGCCGTTGTTTTTTAGTACAGCTATACATTTCTGTGGCATGAAGTCAATTAATTTAGTTAAAACTTCAACAAAAATGTTTTTCCAAAGTAATTCAACCTGTCCGAAGAGAGAATTCTTGTTACTAAAGTTTTTGCGCATGATATTCTTCAAAACTTCGATTTGATATTCGGGTCCTTATTCTGCTGGCAGATGCACTTCAACGTCATTTATTTCTCCGCATGAGGGAGCATAGTGTTCTGAAGAATGTATTTATAAATAAATCGGTCTATTATAGCATTTTTTCGACAAATTAGACCGATTGCATTACCAGAAAAATATCCCCAGACCATTGCATTGCCTCCACCATTTGACCGTGCATTTTAAAAAGGGTTGATTAAAGCGTTGTCCTTTCGGACTTCGTACAAGCCTTAATCTACCGGAACATTTGATATTAAACTTTGATGAATCAGAAAATAGTACATTTTACCATTTGGCTTATAGTTCATTTGACTTAAGACCTTGCAAATTGAAGGCGTGATAGACGATTCTTTTTTAAAATATTGGATCATATAAAAAGTATCCGCGGTTTTTTTGTACATTTTCGAACAAAAATTTTCTTTATCCAAAATTAATTTCAATCAAGTACATATTGGTCATTATTATCTATGACCTTTTGCCATTTTCCGTGTAGCATTCCATTGGTGAAGAACTTCTGTGTTTTATCAGCGAAAAACTTGGCCAAGTGATTTTCAGAGGCTCTTCGGTCGGCCAATTTTTTACCATGAAGAGAGTTTTGCAGAGACCGAAACAAATGGAAGTCAGAGGGTGCAAGGTCAGGGCTATACGGTGGATGCATCAAAACTTCCCAACCAAGATCCGTCAATTTGTTCCGGGTCATCAAAGACGTGTGTAGCCTAGCATTGTCATGATGGAAGACAACTCCCTTTCAGTTGGCCAATTCTGGTCGCTCTTTCTTGATTGCTTCATTCAAACGTTCGATTTGTGCACAGTAGAGGACCGAATTGACCGTTTCGCCACGTTGTAGCAGCTCATAATAGACAATTTCCCTCCAATCCAATCAAACACTTAAAATAACCTTGTTTGCCGTCAATCCAGGCTTTGAAGTCGTTTGTGAAAGGTTACCGGCCTTTTCCCATGATCGCATGAGTTAATTCATGTGACACACACCCAGCATCGAGCTTCTTTGATGATTCCAAACTGTCATATGGTTGATGTTTAGTGCCTTTGCTAATTTTTCGCAATATTCAGCACGGACTCTCCTTTATTAAATTCAATAAGAATTTTTTCTCTGAACACGGCAGAATATTTATTCCGGGCCATTTTATTATTGATTTACTATGTTACGCCAAACTAACCAGTGAATGAGACATTAAACAAAAATTTATTGAATATGGTCCCAATATGTTCCAAGAATAACGGAATATGAGTCTAACAGGAATTTTCAAATTTTTCTTTCTAACGAACTAATGTAGTGGACGTTAATTACAATGTGCCTTAGTTTTGTCGCGCCTTTTTTAAGGATAATATTTTAGTTTAAAATTAAATATGACGTTAAATTTGTTTACGTTTAGAATACCAATGTTAAAAGTAATTAAATTCATGAAAAAGAAAAAGTTTATAACCTCTTTTTACAATTTTATTGAGAAAAGTACTGATATGGTATGTTTCGTGCTTTAGTTTTGTCCGACACAGTAAATCGATTCGTAGTTCGAAATTTTTTATAGATTCCTAATAATTATAAGAAAAACCAAATTTTGTATGGCTGTTTTTACGATTTTCTATGAATATTTAACAATTATTTGTCTTTTTGGCTGTAATCGATTTTTTTCGTTATTCAAAAGAGCTCATTTACGTAATGCCAACAACTATGAAATTGACTGGTAATTTTTTCCTTCTGTAATTGGAAAAATGAGGAATGAGAGCGAATTATCGGTTCCTGAACTAGCTTAGCTGCAAGAAACTTTCTCGACAAATCCGGATATATACTTCTTTGAAAAAAATTTATTCTGGTTCTTTTTAAAATTCAAATGATTTTTTTATTCAGCTGGTAGTTGCTTTTTGTTTAGTTTGGTTTGGCATTTCATCCGATAACTTCCTGTTAGTTAAAATGGATCGCTACATGAGAGAACAACGTGTTTTCATTATTAAAAACTTAATCATGAAGTTTAATAATCGAGTAATTTCTCGAAGAACAGACGTGAATTGGCCACCCCAAGATCGTGTAATATAACCCCATTAGATTATGTAAAGTCACTTGCCTACGCCGATAAACCAGAGACAATTGAACACCTGGAAATCAACATTCGAAGAGTTATTGGCGAAATACGGCCGCAAATGCTGCGAAAAGTGTGTGAAAATTGGACTTCAAGATTGCACCTTGTACGCGCCAGCCGTGGCGGCCACATGACCGAATCATATTTAGACATTAATGTCGTAGAAGACGGTTTAATTGTATTAAAGATATTTTTCTTTGATTTATTTTAATTTAAAGTTCTGAACCTTGTTTTGAGGATTATGTTGTTTTACATAAAAATATGCTCACAGAAATAAAAAATTAAAAATAAAAACAGTCTCAGCTCATTTTTTGCATAATTCAAAATGTTTTAGTTTATTTTATTTACATATACTTCATGTGTTCACTCCACAAGCTTAGAAAACAGAATCAGAATACATAATTATAACAAAACGCTTTTGCTATCTTAACAATATTTTGATCTTCTATGCTTATATGTTATTATATTTCAGAAATGAATAACATTAAAAACTTGCACCGAAATCGTTTGTCCGATGACTCCAGTTCAGCTTGCATTCTTTAAACAAAATATGAACGTAAACTTATATTTAGCATCTAATTTGCAAAAATCAGAAATCACACTAAATTTTGCGTAAATATTACGATTGCTGTACAAATTTTTGGTTGCAAATAAAGAGTTTTAACTTAACAGCGTCTAGTTGTATTTTTCTATACATTAACCGACCTACTCTCAGAAACATCACAAAGTTAGGAAAAAACATCATTCAAAGAGCTTTTAGCGATTCTCGCACACGTTGAAAGCTTCGCTGTTCAAAAAAGCTGTTTTTGTAATAATCTGTAAAATGTATGTTTTTTTTTTAATTCCTTGATATAATGTACGAATACAAGATATCGCTCCTAATCGGAGCATAGGGCGGAAACAAAAGCTCTCCAACGGTTTCTGTCAGTTGCTAAGTATCTTAGCTCGTTCCAAGTAGCTATGGCTCTGCTCTCATTGTGGACGGTGCGTATCCATGTTTGACGAGGACGACCTGTTCTTCGGTTGCCCTGCGGATTCCATTGGATGGCCATCTTTGCTATGTTGTCATCTTCTCTACGTAGAGTGAGGCCTATCCAACTCCATTTCCGCATCTTTATTTCTGCGCAAACTGGATGACTGTTGGTTAGCAGCAGAAGTTGTTCATTTGAGACCGTTCTGGGCCAGAAAATACGGCATATAATCCGTAAACATTTGTTAGCGAAGGTTCGAGTGCTCGCCATATGCGTTCTCATACTAGCCATGTCTCAGAACCATATAACAATACAGATTTTATGCTGGTGTTGAAAATTCTGAGTTTTGTTTTTAGCGACAGTGTACGGGAGCGCCACACTTTATACAGTTTATGAAATGCCGTACGCGCTTTGCATATGCGAGCAGCCACATCTGCCGCTGCACCACCATCCTTCGTGACTTGGCTACCGAGGTAGCAAAATTCATCCACATCAACTATCTGAATGGTACTGTTATAGGTGTGGATTTCGAGAGGCGAGTTGTTGTTTGTCTGCATGCGCATTAACTTGGTTTTTCCATAGTTTATTTTAAGACCAGCTGCACGTGCATTGATCTCAAGTTGACGTAGTTTTGCTGCGGCATCGGCTAACGTATGTGTCATAAAACATATGTCGTCAGCATAGTCTAGATCGCTCAATTCTTGGTTTAGTCTCCATTGTAGGCCTGACGGCGCCTCGATGTTTGTGCGCTTTAAGATGTTATCTAGCACTAATATAAACATAAGTGGTGAAAGGACGTAGCCTTGTCTTACCAGTCTGTAAACTTCAGTTTATGCAAGTTTGCCAACTTAGGAGAAAACGAAAATATGTTGGAAATATAAAATATTTTATAAAAAATGAATATTATAAAAAATGACAACAGGTGTTTTTTAGGGGTTCTCCGTAATTCTGACTATTTATAATTTTTTTTCTGAATTTGACTTCTTCCCCCAAGTTGATAAGCCTGATTTTAACTTATTTGTATTTGCGAATGTATGCAATTGATGGCACAATATTTTTGAAAATCGATAATTTTTCACAAAAATATTGTCCTGCATTGGAAATGAATCACTATGATCACGCAATGATTTTAACATGTTTTTTTTCCGTAATTTTCATCATCATTCAAAATTTCCGCGAGCAAAATACAAAACACAAGATTATCCATTTTACAGAGCAATAACAGTACACACAAATATTTAAAATTTTTGTCCAATTATCGAAAGACATGCTCGACCGACTATCTTGGTTGAATGATAGTCGATTTCAAAAGCTTTGATGATAAGAGCTTCTTTTCATATGGAAAAATGGCTTAACAGCGACCGCAAGATAATGTTAGGCGTTAACAGTATGATTTCTGTTTTGTGATATTTTTAAGAAAAGGTGGGTTAATTTCAAACTAAAATATTAATCCAAATATAACAATATCCTTAAAAACAGCGCGACAAAACTAAAACACGAAATCAAATATAAGAGAAATACTACTTTTGTTCTAAATATTTTGTAGTGTAGCCGTTGTTTTTTAGTACAGCTATACATTTCTGTGGCATGAAGTCAATTAATTTAGTTAAAACTTCAGCAAAAATGTTTTTCCAAAGTAATTCGACCTGTCCGAAGAGAGAATTCTTGTTACTAAAGTTTTTGCGCATGATATTCTTCAAAACTTCGATTTGATATTCGGGTCGTTATTCTGCTGGCAGATGCACTTCAACGTCATTTATTTCTCCGCATGAGGGATCATAGTGTTCAAAAGAATGTATTTGTACATAAATCGATCTATTATAGCATTTTTTCGACAAATTAGACCGATTGCATTACCAGAAAAATATCCCCAGACCATTGCATTGCCTCCACCATTTGACCGTGCATTTTAAAAAGGGTTGATTAAAGCGTTGTCCTTTCGGACTTCGTACAAGCCTTAATCTACCGGAACATTTGATATTAAACTTTGATTAATCAGAAAATAGTACATTTTACCATTTGGCTTATAGTTCATTTGACTTGAGACCTTGCAAATTGAAGGCGTGATAGACGATTCTTTTTTAAAATATTGGATCATATAAAAAGTATCCGCGGTTTTTTTTTGTACATTTTCGAACAAAAATTTTCTTTATCCAAAATTAATTTCAATCAAGTACATATTGGTCATTATTATCTATGACCTTTTGCCATTTTCCGTGTAGCATTCCATTGGTAAAGAACTTCTGTGTTTTATCAGCGAAAAACTTGGCCAAGTGATTTTCAGAGGCTCTTCGGTCGGCCAATTTTTTACCATGAAGAGAGTTTTGCAGAGACCGAAACAAATGGAAGTCAGAGGGTGCAAGGTCAGGGCTATACGGTGGATGCATCAAAACTTCCCAACCAAGATCCGTCAATTTGTTCCGGGTCATCAAAGACGTGTGTGGCCTAGCATTGTCATGATGGAAGACAACTCCCTTTCAGTTGGCCAATTCTGGTCGCTCTTTCTTGATTGCTTCATTCAAACGTTCGATTTGTGCACAGTAGAGGACCGAATTGACCGTTTCGCCACGTTGTAGCAGCTCATAATAGACAATTTCCCTCCAATCCAATCAAACACTCAAAATAACCTTGTTTGCCGTCAATCCAGGCTTTGAAGTCGTTTGTGAAAGGTCACCGGCCTTTTCCCATGATCGCATGAGTTAATTCATGTGGCACACACCCAGCATCGAGCTTCTTTGATGATTCCAAACTGTCATATGGTTGATGTTTAGTGCCTCTGCTAATTTTTCGCAATATTCAGCACGGACTCTCCTTTATTAAATTCAATAAGAATTTTTTCTCTGAACACGGCAGAATATTTATTCCGGGCCATTTTATTATTGATTTACTATGTTACGCCAAACTAACCAGTGAATGAGACATTAAACAAAAATTTATTGAATATGAGTCTAACAGGAATTTTCAAATTTTTCTTTCTAACGAACTAATGTAGTGGACGTTAATTACAATGTGCCTTAGTTTTGTCGCGCCTTTTTTAAGGATAATATTTTGGTTTAAAATTAAATATGACGTTAAATTTGTTTACATTTAGAATACCAATGTTAAAAGTAATTAAATTCATGAAAAAGAAAAAGTTTATAACCTCTTTTTACAATTTTATTGAGAAAAGTACTGATATGGTATGTTTCGTGCTTTAGTTTTGTCCGACACAGTAAATCGATTCGTAGTTCGAAATTTTTTATAGATTCCTAATAATTATAAGAAAAAACAAATTTTTTTTTTGCTGTTTTTACGTTTTTTTTTGAATATTTAACAATTATTTGTCTTTTTGGCTATAATCGATTTTTTTCGTTATTCAAAAGAGCTCATTTACGTAATGCCAACAACTATGAAATTGACTGGTAATTTTTTCCTTCTGTAATTGGAAAAATGAGGAATGAGAGCGAATTATCGGTTCCTGAACTAGCTTAGCTGCAAGAAACTTTCTCGACAAATCCGGATATATACTTCTTTGAAAAAAATTTATTCTGGTTCTTTTTAAAATTCAAATGATTTTTTTATTCAGCTGGTAGTTGCTTTTTGTTTAGTTTGGTTTGGCATTTCATCCGATAACTTCCTGTTAGTTAAAATGGATCGCTGCATGAGAGAACAACGTGTTTTCATTATTAAAAACTTAATAATGAAGTTTAATAATCGAGTAATTTCTCGAAGAACAGACGTGAATTGGCCACCCCAAGATCGTGTAATATAACCCCATTAGATTATGTAAAGTCACTTGCCTACGCCGATAAACCAGAGACAATTGAACACCTGGAAATCATCATTCGAAGAGTTATTGGCGAAATACGGCCGCAAATGCTGCGAAAAGTGTGTGAAAATTGGACTTCAAGATTGCACCTTGTACGCGCCAGCCGTGGCGGCCACATGACCGAATCATATTTAGACATTAATGTCGTAGAAGACGGTTTAATTGTATTAAAGATATTTTTCTTTGATTTATTTTAATTTAAAGTTCTGAACCTTGTTTTGAGGATTATGTTGCTTTACATAAAAATATGCTCACAGAAATAAAAAATTAAAAATAAAAACAGTCTCAGCTCATTTTTTGCATAATTCAAAATGTTTTAGTTTATTTTATTTACATATACTTCATGTGTTCACTCCACAAGCTTAGAAAACAGAATCAGAATACATAATTATAACAAAACGCTTTTGCTATCTTAACAATATTTTGATCTTCTATGATCTTTATTATATTTCAGATATGAATAACATTAAAAACTTGCACCGAAATCGTTTGACCGATGACTCCAGTTCAGCTTGCATTCTTTAAACAAAATATGAACGTAAACTTATATTTAGCATCTAATTTGCAAAAAACAGAAATCACACTAAATTTTGCGTAAATATTACGATTGCTGTACAAATTTTTGGTTGCAAATAAAGAGTTTTAACTTAACAGCGTCTAGTTGTATTTTTCTATACATTAACCGACCTACTCTCAGAAACATCACAAAGTTAGGAAAAAACATCATTCAAAGAGCTTTTAGCGATTCTCGCACACGTTGAAAGCTTCGCTGTTCAAAAAAGCTGTTTTTGTAATAATCTGTAAAATGTATGTTTTTTTTTTAATTCCTTGATATAATGTACGAATACAAGATATCGCTCCTAATCGGAGCATAGGGCGGAAACAAAAGCTCTCCAACGGTTTCTGTCAGTTGCTAAGTATCTTAGCTCGTTCCAAGTAGCTATGGCTCTGCTCTCATTGTGGACGGTGCGTATCCATGTTTGACGAGGACGACCTGTTCTTCGGTTGCCCTGCGGATTCCATTGGAAGGCCATCTTTGCTATGTTGTCATCTTCTCTACGTAGAGTGAGGTCTATCCAACTCCATTTCCGCATCTTTATTTCTGCGCAAACTGGATGACTGTTGGTTAGCAGCAGAAGTTGTTCATTTGAGACCGTTCTGGGCCAGAAAATACGGCATATAATCCGTAAACATTTGTTAGCGAAGGTTCGAGTGCTCGCCATATGCGTTCTCATACTAGCCATGTCTCAGAACCATATAACAATACAGATTTTATGCTGGTGTTGAAAATTCTGAGTTTTGTTTTTAGCGACAGTGTACGGGAGCGCCACACTTTATACAGTTTATGAAATGCCGTACGCGCTTTGCATATGCGAGCAGCCACATCTGCCGCTGCACCACCATCCTTCGTGATTTGGCTACCGAGGTAGCAAAATTCATCCACATCAACTATCTGAATGGTACTGTTATAGGTGTGGATTTCGAGAGGCGAGTTGTTGTTTGTCTGCATGCGCATTAACTTGGTTTTTCCATAGTTTATTTTAAGACCAGCTGCACGTGCATGTTAGGCGTTAACAGTATGATTTCTGTTTTGTGATATTTTTAAGAAAAGGTGGGTTAATTTCAAACTAAAATATTAATCCAAATATAACAATATCCTTAAAAACAGCGCGACAAAACTAAAACACGAAATCAAATATAAGAGAAATACTACTTTTGTTCTAAATATTTTGTAGTGTAGCCGTTGTTTTTTAGTACAGCTATACATTTCTGTGGCATGAAGTCAATTAATTTAGTTAAAACTTCAGCAAAAATGTTTTTCCAAAGTAATTCGACCTGTCCGAAGAGAGAATTCTTGTTACTAAAGTTTTTGCGCATGATATTCTTCAAAACTTCGATTTGATATTCGGGTCGTTATTCTGCTGGCAGATGCACTTCAACGTCATTTATTTCTCCGCATGAGGGATCATAGTGTTCAAAAGAATGTATTTGTACATAAATCGATCTATTATAGCATTTTTTCGACAAATTAGACCGATTGCATTACCAGAAAAATATCCCCAGACCATTGCATTGCCTCCACCATTTGACCGTGCATTTTAAAAAGGGTTGATTAAAGCGTTGTCCTTTCGGACTTCGTACAAGCCTTAATCTACCGGAACATTTGATATTAAACTTTGATTAATCAGAAAATAGTACATTTTACCATTTGGCTTATAGTTCATTTGACTTGAGACCTTGCAAATTGAAGGCGTGATAGACGATTCTTTTTTAAAATATTGGATCATATAAAAAGTATCCGCGGTTTTTTTTTGTACATTTTCGAACAAAAATTTTCTTTATCCAAAATTAATTTCAATCAAGTACATATTGGTCATTATTATCTATGACCTTTTGTCATTTTCCGGGTAGCATTCCATTGGTGAAGAACTTCTGTGGTTTATCAGCGAAAAACTTGGCCAAGTGATTTTCAGAGACTCTTCGGTCGGCCAATTTTTTACCATGAAGAGAGTTTTGCAGAGACCGAAACAAATGGAAGTCAGAGGGTGCAAGGTCAGGGCTATACGGTGGATGCATCAAAACTTCCCAACCAAGATCCGTCAATTTGTTCCGGGTCATCAAAGACGTGTGTGGCCTAGCATTGTCATGATGGAAGACAACTCCCTTTCAGTTGGCCAATTCTGGTCGCTCTTTCTTGATTGCTTCATTCAAACGTTCGATTTGTGCACAGTAGAGGACCGAATTGACCGTTTCGCCACGTTGTAGCAGCTCATAATAGACAATTTCCCTCCAATCCAATCAAACACTTAAAATAACCTTGTTTGCCGTCAATCCAGGCTTTGAAGTCGTTTGTGAAAGGTTACCGGCCTTTTCCCATGATCGCATGAGTTAATTCATGTGGCACACACCCAGCATCGAGCTTCTTTGATGATTCCAAACTGTCATATGGTTGATGTTTAGTGCCTTTGCTAATTTTTCGCAATATTCAGCACGGACTCTCCTTTATTAAATTCAATAAGAATTTTTTCTCTGAACACGGCAGAATATTTATTCCGGGCCATTTTATTATTGATTTACTATGTTACGCCAAACTAACCAGTGAATGAGACATTAAACAAAAATTTATTGAATATGGTCCCAATATGTTCCAAGAATAACGGAATATGAGTCTAACAGGAATTTTCAAATTTTTCTTTCTAACGAACTAATGTAGTGGACGTTAATTACAATGTGCCTTAGTTTTGTCGCGCCTTTTTTAAGGATAATATTTTAGTTTAAAATTAAATATGACGTTAAATTTGTTTACGTTTAGAATACCAATGTTAAAAGTAATTAAATTCATGAAAAAGAAAAAGTTTATAACCTCTTTTTACAATTTTATTGAGAAAAGTACTGATATGGTATGTTTCGTGCTTTAGTTTTGTCCGACACAGTAAATCGATTCGTAGTTCGAAATTTTTTATAGATTCCTAATAATTATAAGAAAAACCAAATTTTGTATGGCTGTTTTTACGATTTTCTATGAATATTTAACAATTATTTGTCTTTTTGGCTGTAATCGATTTTTTTCGTTATTCAAAAGAGCTCATTTACGTAATGCCAACAACTATGAAATTGACTGGTAATTTTTTCCTTCTGTAATTGGAAAAATGAGGAATGAGAGCGAATTATCGGTTCCTGAACTAGCTTAGCTGCAAGAAACTTTCTCGACAAATCCGGATATATACTTTGAAAAATTGCACCAATGACATCTGTCGATGTAGAACATTTATTTTCAATTTATCACAACATTTAGTCCTGAAATTGTGTAAACATAAAAAAAAAAATTTATTCTGGTTCTTTTTAAAATTTAAATGATTTTTTTATTCAGCTGGTAGTTGCTTTTTGTTTAGTTTGGTTTGGCATTTCATCCGATAACTTCCTGTTAGTTAAAATGGATCGCTGCATGAGAGAACAACGTGTTTTCATTATTAAAAACTTAATAATGAAGTTTAATAATCGAGTAATTTCTCGAAGAACAGACGTGAATTGGCCACCCCAAGATCGTGTAATATAACCCCATTAGATTATGTAAAGTCACTTGCCTACGCCGATAAACCAGAGACAATTGAACACCTGGAAATCAACATTCGAAGAGTTATTGGCGAAATACGGCCGCAAATGCTGCGAAAAGTGTGTGAAAATTGGACTTCAAGATTGCACCTTGTACGCGCCAGCCGTGGCGGCCACATGGCCGAATCATATTTAGACATTAATGTCGTAGAAGACGGTTTAATTGTATTAAAGATATTTTTCTTTGATTTATTTTAATTTAAAGTTCTGAACCTTGTTTTGAGGATTATGTTGTTTTACATAAAAATATGCTCACAGAAATAAAAAATTAAAAATAAAAACAGTCTCAGCTCATTTTTTGCATAATTCAAAATGTTTTAGTTTATTTTATTTACATATACTTCATGTGTTCACTCCACAAGCTTAGAAAACATAATCAGAATACATAATTATAACAAAACGCTTTTGCTATCTTAACAATATTTTGATCTTCTATGCTTATATGTTATTATATTTCAGATATAAATAACATTAAAAACTTGCACCGAAATCGTTTGTCCGATGACTCCAGTTCAGCTTGCATTCTTTAAACAAAATATGAACGTAAACTTATATTTAGCATCTAATTTGCAAAAAACAGAAATCACACTAAATTTTGCGTAAATATTACGATTTCTGTACATTTTTGGTTGCAAATAAAGAGTTTTAACTTAACAGCGTCTAGTTGTATTTTTCTATACATTAATCGACCTACTCTCAGAAACATCACAAAGTTAGGAAAAAACATCATTCAAAGAGCTTTTAGCGATTCTCGCACACGTTGAAAGCTTCGCTGTTCAAAAAAGCTGTTTTTGTAATAACCTGTAAAATGTATGTTTTTTTTTAATTCCTTGATATAATGTACGAATACAAGATATCGCTCCTAATCGGAGCATAGGGCGGAAACAAAAGCTCTCCAACGGTTTCTGTCAGTTGCTAAGTATCTTAGCTCGTTCCAAGTAGCTATGGCTCTGCTCTCATTGTGGACGGTGCGTATCCATGTTTGACGAGAACGACCTGTTCTTCGGTTGCCCTGCGGATTCCATTGGAAGGCCATCTTTGCTATGTTGTCATCTTCTCTACGTAGAGTGAGGTCTATCCAACTCCATTTCCGCATCTTTATTTCTGCGCAAACTGGATGACTGTTGGTTAGCAGCAGAAGTTGTTCATTTGAGACCGTTCTGGGCCAGAAAATACGGCATATAATCCGTAAACATTTGTTAGCGAAGGTTTCGAGTGCTCGGCATATGCGTTCTGATACTAGCCATGTCTCAGAACCATATAATAATACAGATTTTATGCTGGTGTTGAAAATACTGAGTTTTGTTTTTAGCGACAGTGTACGGGAGCGCCACACTTTATACAGTTTATGAAATGCCGTACGCTCTTTGCATATGCGAGCAGCCACATCTGCCGCTGCACCACCATCCTTCGTGATTTGGCTACCGAGGTATCAAAATTCATCCACATCAACTATCTGAATGGTACTGTTATAGGTGTGGATTTCGAGAGGCGAGTTGTTGTTTGTCTGCATGCGCATTAACTTGGTTTTTCCATAGTTTATTTTAAGACCAGCTGCACGTGCATTGATCTCAAGTTGACGTAGTTTTGCTGCGGCATCGGCTAACGTATGTGTCATAAAACATATGTCGTCAGCATAGTCTAGATCGCTCAATTCTTCGTTTAGTCTCCATTGTAGGCCTGACGGCGCCTCGATGTTTGTGCGCTTTAAGATGTTATCTAGCACTAATATAAACATAAGTGGTGAAAGGACGCAGCCTTGTCGTACCAGTCTGTAAACTTCAGTTTGTGCAAGTTTGCCAACTTAGGAGAAAACGAAAATATGTTGGAAATATAAAATATTTTATAAAAAATGAATATTATAAAAAATGACAACAGGTGTTTTTTAGGGGTTCTCCGTAATTCTGCCTATTTATAATTTTTTTTCTGAATTTGACTTCTTCCCCCAAGTTGATAAGCCTGATTTTAACTTATTTGTATTTGCGAATGTATGCAATTGATGGCACAATATTTTTGAAAATCGATAATTTTTCACAAAAATATTGTTCTACATTGGAAATGAATCACTATGATCACGCAATGATTTTAACATGTTTCTTTTTCCGTAATTTTCATCATCATCCAAAATTTCCTTGAGCAAAATACAAAACACAAGATTATCCATTTTACAGAGCAATAACAGTGCACACAAATATTTAAAATTTTTGTCCAATTATCGAAAGACATGCTCGACCGACTATCTTGGCTGAATGATAGTCGATTTCAAAAGCTTTGATGATAAGAGCTTCTTTTCATATGGAAAAATGGCTTAACAGCGACCGCAAGATAATGTTAGGCGTTAACAGTATGATTTCTGTTTTGTGATATTTTTAAGAATAGGTGGGTTAATTTCAGACCAAAATATTAATCCAAATATAACAATATCCTTAAAAACAGCGCGACAAAACTAAAACACGAAATCAAATATAAGAGAAATACTACTTTTTTTCTAAATATTTTGTAGTGTAGCCGTTGTTTTTTAGTACAGCTATACATTTCTGTGGCATGAAGTCAATTAATTTAGTTAAAACTTCAGCAAAAATGTTTTTCCAAAGTAATTCGACCTGTCCGAAGAGAGAATTCTTGTTACTAAAGTTTTTGCGCATGATATTCTTCAAAACTTCGATTTGATATTCGGGTCCTTATTCTGCTGGCAGATGCACTTCAACGTCATTTATTTCTCCGCATGAGGGAGCATAGTGTTCTGAAGAATGTATTTGTAAATAAATCGGTCTATTATAGCATTTTTTCGACAAATTAGACCGATTGCATTACCAGAAAAATATCCCCAGACCATTGCATTGCCTCCACCATTTGACCGTGCATTTTAAAAAGGGTTGATTAAAGCGTTGTCCTTTCGGACTTCGTACAAGCCTTAATCTACCGGAACATTTGATATTAAACTTTGATTAATCAGAAAATAGTACATTTTACCATTTGGCTTATAGTTCATTTGACTTGAAACCTTGCAAAAAAACCACGGAGTATTTTTATATGACCCAATAATTGTATTTTTGGCACAATTGTTTCTATTTAAGACATATTTAATAGTACGCCGTAGGATTTTTCTGCGTGAAATATTTATGTCCAATTCATTTTGTATTGATCTTGCCGATATAAAAGGATCTTTTTTAACAATTTGAATTATTGATTTATCATCACGTGCTGTTGTATTCCGAGGTTTACCACCACCATGGTTGGTTTTTAACGATTCAGAACACCGAAAACGAGTTATGGTTCTGGAAACAACACTGTAATGTAAGCCAGAATTTTTCGCAATATTCAGCACGGACTTTCCCTTATTAAATTCAATAAGAATTTTTTCTCTGAACACGGCAGAATATTTATTCCGGGCCATTTTATTATTGATTTACTATGTTACGCCAAACTAACCAGTGAATGAGACATTAAACAAAAATTTATTGAATGTGGTCCCAATATGTTCCAAGAATAACGGAATATGAGTCTAACAGGAATTTTCAAATTTTTCTTTCTAACGAACTAATGTAGTGGACGTTAATGACAATGTGCCTTAGTTTTGTCGCGCCTTTTTTAAGGATTATATTTTGGTTTAAAATTAAATATGACGTTAAATTTGTTTACATTTAAAATAACCAATTTTAAAAGTAATTAAATTCATGAAAAAGAAAAAGGTTATAACCTCTTTTTACAATTTTATTGAGAAAAGTACTGATATGGTATGTTTCGTGCTTTAGTTTTGTCCGACACAGTAAATCGATTCGTAGTTCGAAACTTTTTATAGATTCCTAATAATTATGAGAAAAAACAAATTTTTTTTTGGCTGTTTTTACGATTTTCTATGAATATTTAACAATTATTTGACTTTTTGGCTGTAATCGATTTTTTTTCGTTATTCAAAAGAGCTCATTTACGTAATGCCAAAAACTATGAAATTGACTGGTAATTTTTTCCTTCTGTTATTGGAAAAATGAGGAATGAGAGCGAATTATCGGTTCCTGAACTAGCTTAGCTGCAAGAAACTTTCTCGACAAATCCGGATATATACTTCTTTGAAAAATTGCACCAATGACATCTGTCGATGTAGAACATTTATTTTCAATTTATCACAACATTTTGTCCTGAAATTGTGTAAACATAAAAAAAAAAATGTATTCTGGTTCTTTTTAAAATTCAAATGATTTTTTTATTCAGCTGGTAGTTGCTTTTTGTTTAGTTTGGTTTGGCATTTCATCCGATAACTTCTGGTTAGTTAAAATGGATCGCTACATGAGAGAACAACGTGTTTTCATTATTTACTTAATAATGAAGATTAATAAGCGGGTAATTTCTCGAAGAACAGACGTGAATTGGCCACCCCAAGATCATGTGATTTAACCCCATTGGATTATGTAAAGTCACTTGCCTACGCCGATAAACCAGAGACAATTGAACACCTGGAAATCAACATTCGAAGAGTTATTGGCGAAATACGGCCGCAAATGCTGCGAAAAGTGTGAAAATTGGACTTCAAGATTGCACCTTGTACGCGCCAGCCGTGGCGTCCACATGACCAATCAGATTTAGACATTAATGTCGTAGAAGACGGTTTAATTATATTAAAGATATTTTTCTTTGTTTTATTTTAATTTCAAGTTCTGAACCTTGTTTTGAGGATTATGTTGTTTTACATAAAACTATGCTCACAGAAATAAAAAATTAAAAATAAAAACAGTCTCAGCTCATTTTTTGCATAATTCAAAATGTTTTAGTTTATTTCATTTACATATACTTCATGTGTTCACTCCACAAGCTTAGAAAACAGAATCAGAGTACATAATTATAACAAAACGCTTTTGCTATCTTAACAATATTTTGATCTTCTATGCTTATATGTTATTATATTTCAGATATGAATAACATTAAAAACTTGCACCGAAATCGTTTGTCCGATGACTCCAGTTCAGCTTGCATTCTTTAAACAAAATATGAACGTAAACTTATATTTAGCATCTAATTTGCAAAAAACAGAAATCACACTAAATTTTGCGTAAATATTACGATTGCTGTGCAAATTTTTGGTTGCAAATAAAGAGTTTTAACTTAACAGCATCTAGTTGTATTTTTCTATACATTAACCGACCTACTCTCAGAGACATCACAAAGTTAGGAAAAAACATCATTCAAAGAGCTTTTAGCGATTCTCGCACACGTTGAAAGCTTTGCTGTTCAAAAAAGCTGTTTTTGTAATAACCTGTAAAATGTATGTTTTTTTTAATTCCTTGATATAATGTACGAATACAAGATATCGCTCCTAATCGGAGCATAGAGCGGTTTCTGTCAGTTGCTAAGTATCTTAGCTCGTTCCAAGTAGCTATAGCTCTGCTCTCATTGTGGACGGTGCGTATCCATGTTTGACGAGGACGACCTGTTCTTCGGTTGCCCTGCGGATTCCATTGGAAGGCCAGCTTTGCTATGTTGTCATCTTCTCTACGTAGAGTGAGGCCTATCCAACTCCATTTCCGCATCTTTATTTCTGCGCTAACTGGATGACTGTTGGTTAGCAGCAGCAGTTGTTCATTTGAGACCATTCTGGGCCAGAAAATCCGGCATATAATCCGTAAACATTTGTTAGTAAAGGTTTGGAGTGGTCGGCATATGCGTTCTGATACTAGCCATGTCTCAGAACCATATAATAATACAGATTTTATGCTGGTGTTGAAAATTCTGAGTTTTGTTTTTAGCGACAGTGTATGGGAGCGCCACACTTTATACAGTTTATGAAATGCCGTACGCTCTTTGCATATGCGAGCAGCCACATCTGCCGCTGCACCACCATCCTTCGTGATTTGGCTACCGAGGTAGCAAAATTCATCCACATCAACTATCTGAATGGTACTGTTATAGGTGTGGATTTCGAGAGGCGAGTTGTTGTTTGTCTGCATGCGCATTAACTTGGTTTTTCCATAGTTTATTTTAAGACCAGCTGCACGTGCATTGATCTCAAGTTGACGTAGTTTTGCTGCGGCATCGGCTAACGTATGTGTCATAAAACATATGTCGTCAGCATAGTCTAGATCGCTCAATTCTTGGTTTAGTCTCCATTGTAGGCCTGACGGCGCCTCGATGTTTGTGCGCTTTAAGATGTTATCTAGCACTAATATAAACATAAGTGGTGAAAGGACGCAGCCTTGTCGTACCAGTCTGTAAACTTCAGTTTGTGCAAGTTTGCCAACTTAGGAGAAAACGAAAATATGTTGGAAATATAAAATATTTTATAAAAAATGAATATTATAAAAAATGACAACAGGTGTTTTTTAGGGGTTCTCCGTAATTCTGCCTATTTATAATTTTTTTTTCTGAATTTGACTTCTTCCCCCAAGTTGATAAGCCTGATTTTAACTTATTTTTATTTGCGAATGCATGCAATTGAAGGCACAATATTTTTGAAAATCGATAATTTTTCACAAAAATATTGTTCTGCATTGGAAATGATCACGCAATGATTTTAACATGTTTCTTTTTCCGTAATTTTCATCATCATCCAAAATTTCCGCGAGCAAAATACAAAACACAAGATCCATTTTACAGAGCAATAACAGTGCACACAAATATTTAAAATTTTTGTCCAATTATCGAAAGACATGCTCGACCGACTATCTTGGTTGAATGATAGTCGATTTCAAAAGCTTTGATGATAAGAGCTTCTTTTCATATGGAAAAATGGCTTAACAGCGACCGCAAGATAATGTTAGGCGTTAACAGTATGATTTCTGTTTTGTGATATTTTTAAGAATAGGTGGGTTAATTTCAGACCAAAATATTAATCCAAATATAACAATATCCTTAAAAACAGCGCGACAAAACTAAAACACGAAATCAAATATAAGAGAAATACTACTTTTTTTCTAAATATTTTGTAGTGTAGCCGTTGTTTTTTAGTACAGCTATACATTTCTGTGGCATGAAGTCAATTAATTTAGTTAAAACTTCAGCAAAAATGTTTTTCCAAAGTAATTCGACCTGTCCGAAGAGAGAATCCTTGTTACTAAAGTTTTTGCGCATGATATTCTTCAAAACTTCGATTTGATATTCGGGTCGTTATCCTGCTGGTAGATCCACTTCAACGTCATTTATTTCTCCGCATGAGGGATCATAGTGTTCAAAAGAATGTATTTGTACATAAATCGGTCTATTATAGCATTTTTTCGACAAATTAGACCAATTGCATTACCAGAAAAATATCCCCAGACCATTGCATTGCCTCCACCATTTGACCGTGCATTTTAAAAATGGTTGATTAAAGCGTTGTCCTTTCGGACTTCGTACAAGCCTTAATCTACCGGAACATTTTATATTAAACTTTGATTAATCAGAAAATAGTACATTTTACCATTTGGCTTATAGTTCATTTGACTTGAGACCTTGCAAAAAAACCACGGAGTATTTTTATATGACCCAATAATTGTATTTTTGGCACAATTGTTTCTATTTAAGACATATTTAATAGTACGCCGTAGGATTTTTCTGCGTGAAATATTTATGTCCAATTCATTTTGTATTGATCTTGCCGATATAAAAGGATCTTTTTTAACAATTCGAATTATTGATTTATCACCACGTGCTGTTATATTCCGAGGTTAACCACCACCATGGTTGGTTTTTAACGATTCAGAACACCGAAAACGAGTTATGGTTCTGGAAACAACACTGTAATGTAAGCCAGAATTTTTCGCAATATTCAGCACGGACTCTCCTTTATTAAATTCAATAAGAATTTTTTCTCTAAACACGGCAGAATATTTATTCCGGGCCATTTTATTATTGATTTACTATGTTACGCCAAACTAACCAGTGAATGAGACATTAAACAAAAATTTATTGAATATGGTCCCAATATGTTCCAAGAATAACGGAATATGATTCTAACAGGAATTTTCAAATTTTTCTTTCTAACGAACTAATGTAGTGGACGTTAATGACAATGTGCCTTAGTTTTGTCGCGTCTTTTTTAAGGATTATATTTTGGTTTAAAATTAAATATGGTTTAAAATTAAAAATTTGTTTACATTTAAAATAACCAATGTTAAAAGTAGTTAAATTCATGAAGAAGAAAAAGTTTATAACCTCTTTTTACAATTTTATTGAGAAAAGTACTGATATGGTATGTTTCGTGCTTTAATTTTGTCCGACACAGTAAATCGATTCGTAGTTCGAAATTTTTTATAGATTCCTAATAATTATAAGAAAAAACAAATTTTTTTTTGGCTGTTTTTACGATTTTCTATGAATATTTAACAATTATTTGTCTTTTTGGCTGTAATCGATTTTTTTCGTTATTCAAAAGAGCTCATTTACGTAATGCCAACAACTATGAAATTGACTGGTAATTTTTTCCTTCTGTAATTGGAAAAATGAGGAATGAGAGCGAATTATCGGTTCCTGAACTAGCTTAGCTGCAAGAAACTTTCTCGACAAATCCGGATATATACTTCTTTGAAAAATTGCACCAATGACATCTGTCGATGTAGAACATTTATTTTCAATTTATCACAACATTTTGTCCTGAAATTGTGTAAACATAAAAACAAAAAATTTATTCTGGTTCTTTTTAAAATTCAAATGATTTTTTTATTCAGCTGGTAGTTGCTTTTTGTTTAGTTTGGTTTGGCATTTCATCCGATAACTTCCTGTTAGTTAAAATGGATCGCTGCATGAGAGAACAACGTGTTTTCATTATTAAAAACTTAATAATGAAGTTTAATAATCGAGTAATTTCTCGAAGAACAGACGTGAATTGGCCACCCCAAGATCGTGTAATATAACCCCATTAGATTATGTAAAGTCACTTGCCTACGCCGATAAACCAGAGACAATTGAACACCTGGAAATCAACATTCGAAGAGTTATTGGCGAAATACGGCCGCAAATGCTGCGAAAAGTGTGTGAAAATTGGACTTCAAGATTGCACCTTGTATGCGCCAGCCGTGGCGGCCACATGACCGAATCATATTTAGACATTAATGTCGTAGAAGACGGTTTAATTGTATTAAAGATATTTTTCTTTGATTTATTTTAATTTAAAGTTCTGAACCTTGTTTTGAGGATTATGTTGTTTTACATAAAAATATGCTCACAGAAATAAAAAATTAAAAATAAAAACAGTCTCAGCTCATTTTTTGCATAATTCAAAATGTTTTAGTTTATTTTATTTACATATACTTCATGTGTTCACTCCACAAGCTTAGAAAACAGAATCAGAATACATAATTATAACAAAACGCTTTTGCTATCTTAACAATATTTTGATCTTCTATGCTTGTATGTTATTATATTTCAGATATGAATAACATTAAAAACTTGCACCGAAATCGTTTGTCCGATGACTCCAGTTCAGCTTGCATTCTTTAAACAAAATATGAACGTAAACTTATATTTAGCATCTAATTTGCAAAAAACAGAAATCACACTAAATTTTGCGTACATATTACGATTGCTGTACAAATTTTTGGTTACAAATAAAGAGTTTTAACTTAACAGAGTCTAGTTGTATTTTTCTATACATTAATCGACGTACTCTCAGAAACATCACAAAGTTAGGAAAAAACATCATTCAAAGAGCTTTTAGCGATTCTCGCACACGTTGAAAGCTTCGCTGTTCAAAAAAGCTGTTTTTGTAATAATCTGTAAAATGTATGTTATTTTTTTAATTCCTTGATATAATGTACATTATATAATGTAATGAATACAAGATATCGCTCCTAATCGGAGCATAGGGCGGAAACAAAAGCTCTCCAACGGTTTCTGTCAGTTGCTAAGTATCTTAGCTCGTTCCAAGTAGCTATAGCTCTGCTCTCATTGTGGACGGTGCGTATCCATGTTTGACGAGGACGACCTGTTCTTCGGTTGCCCTGCGGATTCCATTGGAAGGCCAGCTTTGCTATGTTGTCATCTTCTCTACGTAGAGTGAGGCCTATCCAACTCCATTTCCGCATCTTTATTTCTGCGCTAACTGGATGACTGTTGGTTAGCAGCAGCAGTTGTTCATTTGAGACCATTCTGGGCCAGAAAATCCGGCATATAATCCGTAAACATTTGTTAGTAAAGGTTTGGAGTGCTCGGCATATGCGTTCTGATACTAGCCATGTCTCAGAACCATATAATAATACAGATTTTATGCTGGTGTTGAAAATTCTGAGTTTTGTTTTTAGCGACAGTGTATGGGAGCGCCACACTTTATACAGTTTATTATGAAATGCCGTACGCTCTTTGCATATGCGAGCAGCCACATCTGCCGCTGCACCACCATCCTTCGTGATTTGGCTACCGAGGTAGCAAAATTCATCCACATCAACTATCTGAATGGTACTGTTATAGGTGTGGATTTCGAGAGGCGAGTTGTTGTTTGTCTGCATGCGCATTAACTTGGTTTTTCCATAGTTTATTTTAAGACCAGCTGCACGTGCATTGATCTCAAGTTGACGTAGTTTTGCTGCGGCATCGGCTAACGTATGTGTCATAAAACATATGTCGTCAGCATAGTCTAGATCGCTCAATTCTTGGTTTAGTCTCCATTGTAGGCCTGACGGCGCCTCGATGTTTGTGCGCTTTAAGATGTTATCTAGCACTAATATAAACATAAGTGGTGAAAGGACGCAGCCTTGTCGTACCAGTCTGTAAACTTCAGTTTGTGCAAGTTTGCCAACTTAGGAGAAAACGAAAATATGTTGGAAATATAAAATATTTTATAAAAAATGAATATTATAAAAAATGACAACAGGTGTTTTTTAGGGGTTCTCCGTAATTCTGCCTATTTATAATTTTTTTTCTGAATTTGACTTCTTCCCCCAAGTTGATAAGCCTGATTTTAACTTATTTATATTTGCGAATGCATGCAATTGATGGCACAATATTTTTGAAAATCGATAATTTTTCACAAAAATATTGTCCTGCATTGGAAATGAATCACTATGATCACGCAATGATTTTAACATGTTTCTTTTTCCGTAATTTTCATCATCGTCCAAAATTTCCTTGAGCAAAATACAAAACACAAGATCCATTTTACAGAGCAATAACAGTGCACACAAATATTTAAAATTTTTGTCCAATTATCGAAAGACATGCTCGACCGACTATCTTGGCTGAATGATAGTCGATTTCAAAAGCTTTGATGATAAGAGCTTCTTTTCATATGGAAAAATGGCTTAACAGCGACCGCAAGATAATGTTAGGCGTTAACAGTATGATTTCTGTTTTGTGATATTTTTAAGAAAAGGTGGGTTAATTTCAAACCAAAATATTAATCCAAATATAACAATATCCTTAAAAACAGCGCGACAAAACTAAAACACGAAATCAAATATAAGAGAAATACTACTTTTGTTCTAAATATTTTGTAGTGTAGCCGTTGTTTTTTAGTACAGCTATACATTTCTGTGGCATGAAGTCAATTAATTTAGTTAAAACTTCAGCAAAAATGTTTTTCCAAAGTAATTCGACCTGTCCGAAGAGAGAATTCTTGTTACTAAAGTTTTTGCGCATGATATTCTTCAAAACTTCGATTTGATATTTGGGTCGTTATTCTGCTGGCAGATGCACTTCAACGTCATTTATTTCTACGCATGAGGGAGCATAGTGTTCTGAAGAATGTATTTGTAAATAAATCGGTCTATTATAGCATTTTTTCGACAAATTAGACCGATTGCATTACCAGAAAAATATCCCCAGACCATTGCATTGCCTCCACCATTTGACCGTGCATTTTAAAAATGGTTGATTAAAGCGTTGTCCTTTCGGACTTCGTACAAGCCTTAATCTACCGGAACATTTGATATTAAACTTTGATTAATCAGAAAATAGTACATTTTACCATTTGGCTTATAGTTCATTTGACTTGAGACCTTGCAAAAAAACCACGGAGTATTTTTATATGACCCAATAATTGTATTTTTGGCACAATTGTTTCTATTTAAGACATATTTAATAGTACGCCGTAGGATTTTTCTGCGTGAAATATTTATGTCCAATTCATTTTGTATTGATCTTGCCGATATAAAAGGATCTTTTTTAACAATTCGAATTATTGATTTATCACCACGTGCTGTTATATTCCGAGGTTAACCACCACCATGGTTGGTTTTTAACGATTCAGAACACCGAAAACGAGTTATGGTTCTGGAAACAACACTGTAATGTAAGCCAGAATTTTTCGCAATATTCAGCACGGACTCTCCTTTATTAAATTCAATAAGAATTTTTTCTCTGAACACGGCAGAATATTTATTCCGGGCCATTTTATTATTGATTTACTATGTTACGCCAAACTAACCAGTGAATGAGACATTAAACAAAAATTTATTGAATGTGGTCCCAATATGTTCCAAGAATAACGGAATATGAGTCTAACAGGAATTTTCAAATTTTTCTTTCTAACGAACTAATGTAGTGGACGTTAATGACTTTGTACCGCCTCTTTTAAAGATAATTTTTTGGTTTAAAATTAAATATGACGTTAAATTTGTTTACATTTAGAATAACCAATGTTAAATGTTGGTTGGTTACCGTGGCTGACTTGTATACTCCATTAACAAAGCACAATTAGCACTTAAGTGCCGTTTTTGAACCACTTCCTCGCCGAACACAATCAGTATAGCTGAATCCAACCCGTAGAGTTAAGGTATTTGAGAAGGTCACCCGGACATGTGACCGAACAGTCCGAGAGTTTTCCTAAAAAGTAATTGCCCAGGAACTTGTTCCTAGCCCTCGCCAGTGCTGGGCATTTACATAGAAAGTGGGTGAGTGATTCAGCTTCCTTCAAGTCACCACAACTCCTACAAAGGCTCCTGTAGGGGATACCCAGTCTCTCCGCGTGTGTTTCAACACACCAGTAACCAGTAAAAACTGCTGTGAGCCTTGCGGTATCTTTGCGTCTTCTGATTAGTCTAAAATACCTATTTTCGTTGTACCTAGGCTAGAGATCTTTCCGCCTGTTGTTAGCCTGCTGAAGGAAAAGCAGGAAGTTGCTCCTCTTGACAACCGCCAGTGGAATAGGAACTTGTTCCGCCAGCGATGAATCAAGAGATGCACCAAAGCGAGCTAGTTCGTCAGCTTTCTCATTTCCCCTCAATGTTCCTATGGCCGGGAACCCATGAGAGAGTGACATCTGCTTTACGACTTAGCTTGCTTATCGCCAACCTACATTCCCTTTCAAGATTGGACTTTACAACGGTGGATTGCAGAGCTTTGAGTGCCGCCTGGCTATCAATAGGAAGGCGGAAAGTCGGTATCTTCGTCTTCGTTGTGAAAAGTATCAGTTCCGTCTTGCTCGTGTTAACGTTTAGTCCACATCTTTAACAGTTTCCCCAGAGCTCCCTGCATGATGTTGCTTATCACGTCAGGAAACAGCCCTGATGCCATAATCACAACGTCGTCTGCATACACAACTACCTTTGGCCCCGTCCACTCCAATACATTTAAAATGTTATCTATGACTAAAAGCCACAGCAGAGGAGAGATTACCCCACCCTGTGGCGTCCCTCTACTGACATATCTAGTTAGAGTCGAGTTACCTAGCTCTGACCGTACTATTCTAGATTTCAGCATATTTACTATCCTTTCTACAATGTCTTCTTCTTCGCCAATCCTGGCTAGAGAATCCTGGAAAGCACTCGTGCTTACTTTATTGAAAGCGCCCTAAGGCTGCCAGCAAGTATTGTTTGTTTGTAGTGAATCGCTATCTCTGCCGTGCGGACTACCTCGTGTAGAGCCGTTTCAGTGGATGTACCTTTGAGGTACGCATGTTGGCAGATCGAAGATATAGCTCCAACATTCTTTCCATCGCCTTCAAGAGGAACGGTGTTAGGCTGATTGGCCTGAAATCTTTGGCGGACTCATGTCCAATCTTCCCTGCCTTTGGTAATTAATGTTAAAAGTAATTAAATTCATGAAAAAGAAAAAGTTTATAACCTCTTTTTACAATTTTATTGAGAAAAGTACTGATATGGTATGTTTCGTGCTTTAGTTTTGTCCGACACAGTAAAACGATTCGTAGTTCGAAATTTTTTATAGATTCCTAATATTTATTATTATTATTCGTCATTTTGGCTGTAATCGATTTTTTTCGTTATTCAAAAGAGCTCATTTACGTAATGCCAAAAACTATGAAATTGACTGGTAATTTTTTTCTTCTGTAATTGGAAAAATGAGGAATGAGAGCGAATTATCGGATCCTGAACTAACTTAGCTACAAGAAACTTTCTCGACAAATCCGAAATACTTCTTTGAAAAATTGAACCAATGACATCTGTCGATGTAGAACATTTATTTTCAATTTATCACAACATTTTGTCCGAAAAATGTCAATCACTTAAGGTGGAGGTACACAAACGACTTCAACGATAAGCTGCATTGTCGACAAACGCAGCATGCAGCGTCAAACTACACAAACGACTTCAACCATATTGACTTCAGTAAACAAAAAACAGCTGTGAATTTGAAAATTTAAGGAAGTAATTATTAAAGAAAACTGTATTAAAAATTGAATTATTAAAAAAAGGAAGTATGTATTTTTATTATCATGTAATAAATTGAATTGGAATAACTTTTTAAATACATAGGAAAGTCTGCCATCAAATTTAACATAAATACTGCAAAGAAATTGCCATTTACCAAAAATTCTTTTTTGTCATTCACCACGCGATCAAGCAGTTCTTTTGGTTCACAAACAGCTGTTTTCTGGTTCACAAACCAGTTCTTTTTCCATTCACCAATACAGTTTTCTGTTGAAGCTGTTCGACTTTTTGAGTTGCTGCGTTCGCGAGCAAGCTATGTAACTCGGTCGATGCGATTTCATACATTTCAACCTTTTTTTTTTGACACACGAACGGACCAAAAACTGGTTTGCAAGAAAATGTCGTTTAAGCTAAATGTACATATGTTCATAATGTTACAATTCAACCGATAATTAAAATCAATGTACACATGTACATAATATTACAATTCATCGATAACAGACAATTCAATATATACTTATCTTTTCAATAATTGGCAATTCATCTCCTCCAACATCCCCTCATTGAAAGGACCAACTTTCAAACTTTAAAATTCGATCGGAAGAGGTGCGATCTTATGTATCGCCCTCCGTATGATGCCGTTTTGTGTTTTTAGATCCGCAACTCGAACTTAACCGTCTTGACCTGGAACTGCTGCTGTCACTCGTGCGATGTTCCAGTGTTGAGGCGGAGTATTGTCCTCATGCACGATGACTAATTGCCCAACTTTTATGTTAGACTGGGCACACGTCCACTTGGTACGCTGTTGAAGCGTGTGTAGATAATAACGGTACCACATTTTCCAAAACTGTTGTTTTAGGAACGTCGCCCGAAGCGATAGGCCTCGAATTCAACTTCGACTTCTGCTAACACAGTGAGTAACTCTTCAAACGTCAGGTTTGCTGAAGCAACATTTTTGATTAGTAATGTTTTCGCTGACTTGACTGCAGCCTCCCATAGCCCGCCAAAATGTGGCGCTCGTGGTGGAATGAAGCAGAACTCAAATCCCTTTCTAGCGCAGTAGGATTTAAGTATGTCCACTGAGTCGGAATTAAAGACCTGGGCTTTAAACTTAGCCATTTTTGCCGCTGCCTCTACGAAGTTTGTTGCGTTGTCACAATACAAGCGCTGAGGTGGTAATCCTCGTCGTGATATGAATAATCGAATACATGAAAGAAACACTTGTTACTAAAAATGGACGTTATCCATGTAATCTATCGGATGGAAGATTCCCCATCACCTGTTGCATCAGCCGTGGCTTATAATAAAAACATGAACGCACAAACCTTCGCATCAATTCTCTGGCATTTACTACCCATACTCTTTCACGCAGAATCGACACTAAAACCTTTGCTACAGCGTGTAAATGATGTTTATGCAGAAACGGTGCATATAACTGCGTAAATCGATGATTGCGTGGAAGAATGGCTGGGAATTTAGCATCATATGGTAATTGTGCATTGGCCAGTCTTCCCCCCACTCTCAAAACCGTAATTGTTGTGTTGTCTATTTGCATTGTGTGTAAGAATGGTGTGAGACTTTTCATACTCGGCTTTAACACTGGTTGTGTTTCTAGTAATGATATCTCTTCTTTGTACACTGAATGCTGTATGTGTGTGACTTTTCGCCAGAATGCATTTCGTAATTCTTTCGCTGGTACGTGTTTAACCGATGGCACTGTCAATTAACGATCTGGTGCTATTCCGTTGAATATGCGATACACAAACGATATAGTACGTAAAATGCGGATATACGATGATGATTGTTAAATGATTTCTTCAATAATAGATGTAGTTGATGATGATTCGCAACACAGAATTGTCATTCGTTTACGAAGTTCAACTGACTTTGATAACCTTTCAGTCAATTTTGGCCATTCGTCACATGAGCGTCTTAAGAAATCAAGACCCTTGAACCACATGTTCAATTGTAAAGCCTCTGAAGAACATCCTCTGGAAACAATATCTGCTGCGTTTTTCGCTGATGGCACGTGTCTCCATTCAACATCAGTTGCATATTGTTGAAGTTCTGAAATCTATTAGCTACAAAACAATTTAATTGTGACGAATGCATATTCAACCAACTTAATACAATTTTTGAATCTGTCCACAAATAAAGCTTGTCAATATATGGCTCAAGCTTACGTTTTATTTTATTAAACGTTCTGTTTAATAACACAGCAGCGCACAATTCCAATTTAGGAAGAGATTGAACCTTGAGCGGTGCTATTCTTGATTTTGCTATTAACAAATTCACGTAGATTTCAGTATCAATCTGTATGCGTATGTAGATGCAACATCCGAATGCACGTCGGATGCATCAGCGAATCCATGAACTTCACTCTTGTATTGGTTTGACGTAAATACAAAACGAGAAATCTTTATATATGATATTTTGCGCATGTCATGTTGCAATGTTGCAAGTGAGTCGAAAATCTTAGCAATTACAGATAATACAGACCGTCTAGTTTCTTTTTTAGTGGAGTGTACATCATAACGGAAAACAAGCATATCTGACCTTGGTTGCCATGCCAATCCAATAGCCTTTACTGCATCTTGGTCGTCCAATTGCATTGAAATTTCCTCACTTGGTGAATCTGCTAAACTTGATACGTTGCTATTAAATTTCGTCATTGTCCATCCAACCTTTCCGAGCATTCCAATCAGTTGCTTCTTTTTCTCAAATAATTCGTCCACATGATCAGCTCTTGTTAATAGGTCATCAACATATAAATCTGTACGCAAAATAGATGCACCAATTGGATACTCAGATTCAAACGTATCAGCTATATAGAAAAGGCTGCGTATTGCAAGGAATGGTGCCCCTGACATGCCATAAGTCACCGTATTTAATTGGTATGTTTGTAATTCTTCACTTGCATTCACTCTCCAAAGTATCAGTTGGAATTTTCTATCACGTTCATCCACAACGACCTACCTGTACATCTTAGTAATATCTCCTGAGAGAGCATATTTGTGTAGCCGAAATGTTAATACAGTTGTAATTAAATCTTGTTGAATTGTTGGACCGGCCATTAGCAATTCATTTAATGCAACCGCAGAAGTTGTAGTAACAGACGTATCAAAAACAACCCGCAATTTTTTTGTAAGGCTTTGTGGTCTAACTACGCAGTGATGTGGAATATAAAAGTGCGGTTGACGTCTATCTACTTCATGGACACATGACATGTGACCTAGTGCAACATACTTTCTCAAGAAATCTACATAGGCTTCTTTAAGCTTTTCATTTGCGTTGATATGCAGCATCGTATGAATTTCCTAATTCTAAAGGAAAATCTCTGAATGGAAGACGCACTTGCACGAGGCAATCTTTATTCAAACTTTGTTCCTATAATGCTCTTCGCAAATATATTCTTCCTGTGTGAATTAACTTGGTGTAATTTTGTATTCTTCATCATCCCAAAAATGTTGAATCATCCTTTCTAGTAATGGCTGTTCTTGCACCAAGTTACATGTATATTGCAGATCAGTTGGTGGACTATGCATATTACCACCAATTATCCACCTAAATGCAGTGTTAATCAGGCTTGGCATATTCGGCCCAATAGAATACTTTCCTACTCGAATCGCATCAAAGAATCCTTCTCTACTTATAAGTATGTCAATCTTGTTAGACTTATAAAACTCAGGATCAGCCAGCGTTATGCCCTCAGGTAGTTTCCACTCTGAAACGTTAATCACACGAAATGGCTGATTTGTACAAATATGCTTGATTACAGAGAAGTGGGACGACCATTCAAATTCCGATACTCGGGATTTTAGCGTAGCATATACGTTAAAATTGATTTGCTGATGACATTCGGAAATACCACTAACTGCTTGTGATACACGATGCTTATTTAATTGCAGACGTTTCGCCATTTCTTCTGATATTAAATTAACTTCAGAACAAGAGTCCAACAATGCACGAACAAATTGATAATTTCCGCATCTGTCCTTGATCTCCACAACTGCAGTAGGTAATATGCCTCTCCTAGCTGCGCTTGCTATCAGAGTGACATTCGGATGAGATTGAAAATTTTGTTGACCCGCATTAACAAGTGTAGTCGGATTGCAATTGTAATTATGCAGAAGTGAATGATAAGCTGACTGACAAACCTTACATCGTGACAGTTAAAACAAAGTACTGCCTTCTTTACAAATTCCTTTCGTTGATTCAACTGCAAATTTGCAAACGAAGAACAACAACAAATATAGTGATGTGATGATTCACAAAATACGCAAGCTGAATGGGTCATAATGAATGAACTGGATGTTGATTTGTTGATCACTCACATTATGTCTGGAAAGACTTTGAGACCGGCATTCTGGAAACTGACAGCGACGTGTCAGAATCTTACAACACTCATCCCAAGTTGTCTGTTTTTCGTACACTTGCTTTTCATCGTAGTTCAGTTTTGTGTCTGCGTCGACCTTGGACAATACAATGTGAATCATTATAGCATTCATAATATCATTTGATGACCCTAATGACAAAAGTGATCCTCGTATTGCTGGTGCCGTATCGATCAACCTTTGTAGTGATATCACATCTGGTTAACTAAGTGTATGTAAATTAAACATGTTTGAAATATAATCAAGAAATTTCAAGACATCATATCGTTCTTTTAATCGCATTATAACCTTTGAATAGTTGCCCTCATTAACCTGATATGCCTGTACCACTTCAAGTGCAGGCCCTGACAAGCAATTTAGAAAATAATTAAATTTGTCTATAGTTGATATGAGCGGATCCTTATCAACTAAGTTTGTAAATGCAGTCATACAACGCTTATAATCCGCATATTTACCATCAAATTGTGGTAATTTGAGGTGTGGTAATCTTGCTTGATGTGATTGTGTAACATTGGACGTACTGTTTAAGAAATTTAAATCTTGTGTTTGATTACAACGAAGCTTATTTATAGTTGACAATACAAATGATTTTGTAGATATAAATAACTCTTCGATTTTCACACGTTCACTATCTGCTACATTGAGATCTTCTATTTTTGTCTGCACAACACAAACCTGATTGAAGTACGATTCTAATATTTGCATATTACATTCCAGTACTGATATGTCTGTCGTTTCTCCTTCTTTAACTACTCTTTCCTTTAAATTCTTTATATTCGTTCGCTGAAGACGCAGCTTTACGCATGATACTGCACTTGAGTCGATTATCTCTCCAGCACGCAATTCATCGCGTTCACTCATTATGAAAGAGAAAACAGTAAAATCGATAACGTCACCAAACACAAATTAAATGTAGCTTCCAAACTTAAATTCAATGTCAACTGTAACACCCAACGGCACTTTCTAATGCGAATTATGTAGAATTGCAATAGAGAAACACTAGCGAACAGCTCACACAACAACAACAATAGCAAGTACTTGTGTTCAATAACAACAAATTTAAACTGTTGAAGTAAATCAAAGCGAGTAACTTAACACAATAGCAACAACAGCAGGTAGTGTTATTTTGTTAAAACAACCACCAAAAATGACACCAACAATTTGTCAACGAAAATCACGGGATAAGAGAATTTATTAAAATTCATGCAGCTGCGCGGTTGCCCTTCAAACGCACTTATGTATATATATTTCTTTTCCGTTATGCACTTATTTTCTGTTATGTATGTATGTACATATGTATATTTCATTATGTACTCACGATTTCCACTTATATATATGCATATAAGTTTATGGTAATTACGGTTTGAGTGGGTGGGTTATGGCACTTTTTCCATATGATGACTAGCTATGTTCGTTGGCTCTCCAGCGACGATCAATCCTGGCAGAAGCTTGTGGTGATCTCCAACGATAATCCGTTGTGGCAGACGCTATGTTGATTACCAGCGACGATCGATCTTGGCAGATGCTTTGTAATCTCCAACGAAGATCCGTCCTGGCAGATGCTTAGGTAAATTGGTCGATGTTAAAAGTGTCCTGTCACGGTCGCCAATTTTATTTTCAATCTTTCATTGAACCTTTTCTCAATTCACCCGTTATAATTTTAAATAGCATATATGTATGTAAGTCAGTTTTATGTGTTTTCTTTAATAGTTGATTTGCGAGTGAAGTGCCAATACAGACTTAAGCTAAATGTACATATGTTCATAATGTTACAATTCAACCGATAATTAAAATCAATGAACACATGTACATAATATTACAATTCATCGAAAACAGACAATTCAATATATATCTTTTCAATAATTGGCAATTCATCTCCTCCAACACTCGCTTTTCAAATAAATTGATTTGACAATTTTGGGTGTTTTTTCTAACAATTTCGCAACAATTTGTGCAGGCTCTAATTATAAGAGACTACATGCATTCAAATATTGGGAAACTAAGCTAAGCTTCGAAATTATAATATTTGTGGATACATGGTATCCTACTGTCGGACTCAGCCGACTAACTTTTTTATTTACTTGCAAAAAGTACAGAAAAAATATTGAAATTAATTGTTTATATATTATTATGCTGGTAATAAATCGAAATCCTCGCTAACAAATACAATTGGCACGTGATCTTTTTCTATGTTCGATTCAAATCCGTATTCGCACAAGTTCAACTTTTTTAACGTAATTTCCCAGTCCATTAGTTGAGTAGCGTGAAGACTTTCTGCCTCATTATGTTGGCGAAGAACCATAGACTCCTGAAATTGTGTAAACATAAAAAAAAATATTAATTCTGGTTCTTTTTAAAATTCAAATGATTTTTTTTATTCAGCTGATAGTTGCTTTTTGTTTAGTTTGGTTTGGCATTTCATCCGATAACTTCCGGTTAGTTAAAATGGATCGCTACATGAGAGAACAACGTGTTTTCATTATTTACTTAATAATGAAGATTAATAAGCGGGTAATTTCTCGAAGAACAGACGTGAATTGGCCACCCCAAGATCGTGTGATTTAACCCCATTGGATTATGTAGTCACTTGCCTACGCCGATAAACCAGAGACAATTGAACACCTGGAAATCAACATTCGAAGAGTTATTGGCGAAATACGGCCACAAATGCTGCGAAGTGTTTGAAAATTGGACTTCAAGATTGCACCTTGTACGCGCCAGCCGTGGCGGCCACATGGCCGAATCATATTTAAACATTAATGTCGTAGAAGACGGTTTAATTGTATTAAAGATATTTTTCTTTGTTTTATTTTCTGAACCTTTTTTTGAGGATTATGTTGTTTTACATAAACCTAAAAATAAAAACAGTCTCAGTTCATTTTTTGCATAATTCAAAATGTTTTAGTTTATTTCATTTACATATACTTCATGTGTTCACTCCACAAGCTTAGAAAACAGAATCAGAATACATAATTATAACAAAACGCTTTATGGCACGGGATGTTATGTTGCTTTCAAAATTAATGTTTTTGACAGACTTATCGTCTTAATGAATTGAACGTAAAGCTTTAAGGCCCAAATAAAACGCTTATCATCATGACAATTCCAATTCCAAGTTTATAGTAAAGATAGATATTACTTCCAACAACTACAAGTATTTTCCAAAATTGAAAAAAAAAAATCAAAAATTTAGATTTACACGAAATACTAGAGGAAAAAACGTACTTGAGTTTAATACAGTAATTCATTTGTCAATAGAAAAAGTTTTAGCAAGATTTTGTCAGTTCAAATGATGTGACTTCAGTGGATATTAAACTTGTCTAAATTTGATTGGTTGGAGATTGAAGAAATTGAAATGCAGTTCATTAAACTTCCAGTCTTGTTCAACATGAGTTCAGAATTAAGGAATGAGTTGGAGTTAAATGAAATTGAAATACGGACAATATAATATGAGTAAAAATGCCATTAACAAATTTATTGAAACGTGGGTTCAATTCCAGGCATATTTAGTTGTCTAAAGAAGCTGGCTTTTGCTATCTTAACAATATTTTGATCTACTATGCTTGCATGTTATTATATTTTATTATATTTCAGATATGAATAACATTAAAAAATTGCACCGAAATCGTTTGTCCGATGACTCCAGCTCAGCTTGCATTCTTTAAACAAAATATGAACGTAAACTTATATTTAGCATCTAATTTGCAAAAAACAGAAATCACACTAAATTTTGCGTAAATATTACGATTGCTGTACAAATTTTTGATTGCAAATAAAGAGTTTTAACTTAACAGCGTCTAGTTGTATTTTTCTATACATTAACCGACCTACTCTCAGAAACATCACAAAGTTAGGAAAAAACATCATTCAAAGAGCTTTTAGCGATTCTCGCACACGTTGAAAGCTTCGCTGTTAAAAAAGCTGTTTTTGTAATAATCTGTAAAATGTATGTTCAGTTTATGCAAGTTTGCCAACTTAGAAGAAAACGAAAATATGTTGGAAATATAAGATATTTTATAAAAAAAAAGAATATTGTAAAAAATGACACAGGTGTTTTTTAGGGGTTCTCCGTAATTCTGACTATTTATATTTTTTTTCTGAATTTGACTTTTTCCCCCAAAGTTGAAAAGCCTCATTTTATTCTTATATGTATTTGAAAATGTATTCAATTCATCTATCAATTGATGGCACAATATTTTTGAAAATCGATCCGGCATTGAAAATGGATCACTATGATCACGAAATGATTTTCTTTTTCCGTAATTTTCATCATCATCCAAAATTTCCGCGAGCAAACAAAATAACACAAGATTATCCATTTTCGGCGTTAACAACTCCATTTTTTTTTTGTGATGTTTCTGAGAATAGGTCGGTAAATCGCCAAGATTCTTCTTGCTGTTGCATCCGAAAATTCAAATTTAATTCTGAGAACTGTCAATGCGCAGTTAGGCAATTATTTTACGACTTTTGCTACTTCGATTGCAGTAATTTAAATACTGACATTCATATATTCTTTATGGGGTTACCGACGCACGGTTGCATGCCTTGCAAATATCAATCCAAATAATAGTGTGAAAGGTACAATAATAAATTAGGAAAATAAAAGTAGACTGCAGGAACCCACAAGTGTATTTGTCTTTGCCCTAAAATTAATCAATACCATTCGAACAAAATCTTCTGTATGATCAGTTAGAGTTCTGCTATTGTCCAGAAGTTTTGCGACTGGTATAATTTATAAGAACTCCCATATTGTGTATAATAAGCAGGGATGCAGCATTTCGATGAAAAGAATTATTTCGTTTTTGCTTCTTAAAAATCAATTTCTCTTCTTTTCCATTAGGCGTCATGCATAAAAGCTGAGCAATTGCTCCGACTCGATTTTTCAAGCAAAAGCTTTGTTTGGTATGCATAAAAATGCATTGACTAGCATTTGCTGACGATATGAGTTTGATTTCAGCGGGTGAAGTTTAAACTCACATAGGACCTCAAGCATAAAAACTAAGCCATTCCTCAAGTCTGCTGAGCTTAAGCTCACGCCTCGAGGTAAAGCGAATATCTTGACCAATGCATTGCCTTCGAGCTGAGTGAGATCAAACCTCATTGTTTGCTTAGTCAGAATCATGAGTTGTAACGAAAGTGAAAGCGAAATTGATCGCAATTTGGATTCAAGCAATTAATTGTCTTCTAGAAAGAAGTCAACTTCCAAGTTTAAAAAAGGAGTTGTATGACAGAATAAAAATTTATTTCAAAGAAAAAACTGAAAGCATCATCCTGAAAATTTCTTGCGCATTAATAGAATAGAACTTGCAATTTCCTTTGATCTATTTGGAATTCTTCCATTCTGTATATTTTTTTTTTTTTTTTTTTTTGGTTTAACTGGAACGAAAAACTATGCCATTATAACCATTATAACTGTAATAATTCCACGATTCAAGTAAAAAGCATGCTCAACAATATTTGAGCTAAAACTCACAAAGGTAAGCAATTGCGACCAATTGCATAATGTGTGGGCCCCAGTATACTTAGATATAATGGTAATTTTTCGTTCCGGTAGAAAAAAAAAAAATATTTGTATCATACACTATATACCGTATTATAAACCCGGTGTGTCGAAGGAATTTAGGAAAAAAAAAATAAAAAAAATCAGCCAAGTGTGAGTCGGACTCGCACACAGAGGGTTCCGTACCATCGTACAAGATTTTTTGCTTAAAATATTAAATTATGTGGATATTTAACAGCCTAAAATTATACAACAATTACAGCTTAAAAGTATACTACAAAAACAAAAAAAATTGTTAAAAAAAAGGTTAAATTAAAGACCAATGCTTCTAAAAATGTGTAGTATTAGTATTTGTCGTTCTACACCAAAGTGAATTACACATTCTGTGAAAGTTTCAACTCTCTACCTATTACGGTTCATGAGATAGAGCAGGAGACGGACGGACGGACGGCGGAAGCTTAGTAATAGGGTCCCGTTAGCTCCCTATGGATACGGAATCGTAAAAAAGGAACTATATCACAGAGTGTGTAATTCAATAGTGTGTAGAGCGATAAATACTAAAAATAAAATAAAGTTAAAAAAATAGAGGTGTCCCAATACAAGAAACGTGTGCTTCAATATGTACTGCGCACATGCGAGTCCGACACACACTTGGCTGATTTCTTATAATATTCTTTTTTTTTTATAAAATATTTTATATATCCAACATATTTTCATTTTCTTCTAAGTTGGTAACCTTGCATAAACTGAAGTTTATAGACTGGTAACATACATTTTACAGATTATTAAAAAAAAATTTTTAACAGCGAAGCTTTCAACGTGTGTGAGAATCGCTAAAAGCTAACTCTGTAATGTTTCTGAGAATAGGTCAGTAAGTAATCAATGAAGTTTGATCTCAATCAGCTCAAAGTCAATCAATGGTTTGAACTCATTTTTATGCATACGAAATTGGGATTGAGCTCAAGATGTTTGCTTTAACTCGAGGTGTGAGCTTAAACTCAACTGACTTGGCTTAAGCAATTGCACAGTTTTTATGAATGTCTCTTTACCTAAGTTTGTATTCATGCTTTTTCCACCGACTCATCATTATTTTCGTATTATAATATGTGGTCGGTATTTTAACTTATATGGACTTAAGGATCAATTTTTAGTTCCACTTTTATGAATCGAAACTTTCTTCGTCGACAAATATGATGAGTATAATATTGTTTAGTTGCTTACTTTTATTTTTTCCCATTTATCATCAACATCTTGCAACCAACTCAGTAATAATCGTCCGTTAAAACGACAACGTGCACTTTTTTCCTTTTCATCTTGTTCTGGAGTAAACATATTATATACTTCATTATCTTTCAAAAAAGTGCAAACGGAATATGGAGCTGATTGTAAAGACATATTTCTAGCGGCTTTCGAATGAACTCGTATAATTTCTTGCTCTACATTCAAGCAGAGTTTTTCCCTTTCCACTGTATGACGTTGAATCAGATTCCGCCGCTCTTTTTCTTGACTCAGAAACAAGTTGTGCATACTTTCAGATACAGAATGGGGAATGTTAATATCGGGCTTACTTTCGTCACCATTTAGTAAATATGATCTCTTAGTTAGTAAGTATTCATTGTATCCTTGTGGAGGCCTCGGCTTAACAGGATATAAATTCTTCCATTTCTTTTCAATTTGTCTGCGAATATTTATGTACATTTGAAACCCATTTGTAAAAGGGAAATCGTGCGGATGAGCCTCGCCAGTCACATGTGACGCGTCCGTATTAGTACTCGAAGTAACAGAATTTTTAACATTGGAGTCATTATCATTCTTTGACCTTATTTTTCTTTTACGGGGATGAAGTTCAACATTCGAAGATGTATTTATTTCCTTAGAAGACGATGTAGATGATGTTGATGGACTAGGTATATTAACAATTGTTTCCTGGTCAAACGATTGATTTGCTTGCATTGGGCTAGATGTCATCGTATTAAAGGTCAGTTTTACATCAGAAACTTCGCTTGCATTTGCGGCAGGAGATGGCGAACTGCTTTGCATTTGTGGAGAGGAATTATTTGAACCTCTTTCGACATTCGATATTCCACTTCGATGAGAGCTACGAAGAACTCGTAAATTCTTGTCTTCATTTATCAATTTTACATTCTTATCTTCCGCATTAAGTCCTGCAGAAATAGGTTTTAAAGGTGATTCATGAGGGCTGTTGCACTGAGTCAATCCTTCTTTATCATTTGATTCATTACTTGAGCTAACAACATAGGGTAAAGCTGCACTTCTAGACGTGGTAACCTTTCCTGTTCTTAAAACATTACCATCAGTGTCTATAGAACAATTTTGCTGCGGAATCACAATTTTTAATGGTGGAACCTTTAAGCCACCGTTAAATAAGCTTTCGTTGTTTTTAAAATCATCAGCAGTTTCCATTTCAGTTTCATTTTCAGCAACTTTTGTTTGTTCAACTGGATCTTTATCTGAGTTTACATTACACTTGCTTGATGAAGGAGATCCTTTGCTTGTAGAAGATTGCTTAACGGTCTTCTCAAATCTGGATGATACTTTCACATTGTTTGAAGCTTTTGATTCTTTTGTATCGACATCTTTCCTCTTCTTCCTTTTCGAATCGTCACCATTGTCAGCAAGTTCTTCTTCATCAACATCTGAATAATTTCTTTTACTCGTTGACGCACCACTTTGAACAGAATTATTATCCACACTATCTCTTTTGTGATCTGTATTTAGTTCATCCAGAAAGGATTTATCACGCATGGAATCATTGGTTTCAGGTTGCTTTTCGTTTAAATCATTCTCATCTATATCGGTGTCCCCTTTCTTACCCTCGTTTTTCTTAACTGTTGGTCTTGGACTATCTATAATAAAAAAGAAGAAAATTTTTAGAAAAATATTTATAAAGTTCTTATTAGAAAAACTTTTTTGGGTTTAGACTTATAGAACTGAAATTTGGACACTATAAGTCCCCATATCCACAAACCATGAAAATTTCAAGACTCTCGGACTACTAGGAAGGGTACCCCCCATCCGGGATCCAAATGAAAATTCGTATGGGATAAACTTTTTGTTTTTTGTACTATCGACTTAAAATTTGAACACTATAAGTGTCTGACCCATAGCCACTAACCTCATAAATTTCAAGACCCACGGACCACTAGCTCGGGCGTGAAGAGTATTACAACTTTGGCATAGCCAAAGTTAGTCTTTTCTATATTTTTTAAATTAAAGTTCTTATTAGAAAAAGGTTTTATGTTTTTTGACGTATCGAACTGAAATTTGGAAACTATAAGTTTCTGGCCAATATCCACTAACCACATAAATAGCCCATAAGACCCTAGGGTTACCAAGACGGGTACCTCCCATACAAACTCCCTTTTAAATTAAAGTTCTAATTAGAAAATTATTTTGTTTTTTACTTACTGAACTGAAATTTGGCCAATATGAAAATTTCAAGACCTTCGGACTACTAGGAGGGGTAACCCCCATACAAACCGGGATCCAAATGAAAATTTTTATTAGAAAAACTTTTTGTTTTTGTACTATCCACCAAACTTATAGATTTCAAAACTACTAGCAGGGGCGTGTATACTTAGTATAGTTAATAAATTAATAAAATTTCACGTCTGTGATGTTTTTAACAATTTATAGGGTATATCATACAAGTAAGTTTTAAATGATTTTTTCTCTATTATGAAGCTTTATTGTACAAAATTGGTGCTCGGTATTTTATTGAAAGTATTGCCCATCGGCACCCATGACTTTTCCCCACTTTTTCCAATTGGTTGTCAGCTTAGATCTGCTGTTAAGAAGTGAGTACAACTGCTTAAATTTTAATGTAAGTTGGTCTTTTTTTTCTGAATGTGATATTTCCAAGGCACTTTACTGTCAATATGCATGCCCAAGTACTTTGACACATCGCTTAGTTGAATGTCAGTAGCTTTTATTTTTAGATGACTTAGGTGATAAGTTGTCCGAGTCGTGTACATCACATGTGTCGTTTTTAGTTCATTATTGATTTTCCATTTTCCAAACCAAGAGCATGTTTCGTCCAAATTTTCATGCAGTTTAGTTGTTGCCACAGCTAAGTATTTGTGCGAATTCATTAAAACTGCGATTTTAATTTCGTTGGCTGAAATTTTATTTATACGAGGGTTGCTACTTAAGTCTTGAGATATGGCAACACCAATGTTGATATGTCAAATCTGACATTGGTATCGTAAAACTTCGTTTTTAATGATAAATGTACTTAGAACGTTTTGTCATACGAGTGCTATTTGTATTGTTTACAGTGACTTGAAAAATTCGTATCGACTAAAAAATGGAATTAAATCGTGAACATTTTCGTGCAACGTGGATTAACTCAGCAAGAGTGTGCTAATCAACTCGCTTCGACTTTTGGTGATGAAGCACCATCCAGGGCCACCGTGTTTTGCTGGTTTTCTGAATTCAATCCTGGTCGTAGTTTTCTCCAGGACGAATTTCGTGAAGGTCGTCCAAAATCGGTCGTTGTGCCACAAAACATTGATGCTGTGCGTGAACTGATATTGCAAGATCGTCATGTGACATATCGTGAGATAGAGACATGTTTGGGCATTAGTTCCACTCGCATACATTCAATATTGCATGAACATTTGGCCGTCAAAAAGATTTGTTCGCGTTGGATACCGCATAATTTGACAATCGCGCAAAAAAAGGCTCGTGTCGATTGGTGCAAAGAAATGTTGAAAACATTCAATCGCGGTGCTTCAAAAGACGTCTATAAGATCGTGACAGGTGATGAATCATGGATCTATGCATATGAGCCTGAAACTAAACAACAGTCGACTGTATGGGTCTTTCAAGATGAGCCAAATCCAACAAAAGTTGTTCGCGCACGAAGCACTTCGAAGCAAATGACCGCCTGTTTTTTTTTTGGAATAACCGGACATGTCGCCACCGTGCCATTAGAGAAACGTAGAACGGTCAATTCTGAATGGTACACCACCATTTGTTTGCCAGAAGTGTTCGAAGAAATAAGAAAAATCAACCGCAGAAGACGAATCATACTCCACCACGACAATGCGAGCTCTCACACATCGGCTCAAACAAGTGACTTTTTTAACACTCAAAACGTCAAATTGATGATGATCAATGACTTCTTTTTATTCCCGCACACCAAAAATGAATTGCGAGGTCAACGTTTTTCGACGCCTGAAGAAGCGGTTGATGCGTTCAAAACACATGTTTTGGAGATACCTTATTCCGAGTGGAAAAAGTGCTTCGAAAATTGGTTCAATCGCATGCAAAAGTGTATTGATTTTCATGGAGAATATTTTGAAAAACAATAAAGTTATTTTCGATGATACATATTTGTTATTATTTGTCTGTCTCAAAACTTAAGTAGCAGCCCTATATATTCTTGATCAGCGCGTCGAGATGAGTTGATCTAGCCATGTCCGTCCATCTGTCTGTATGTATGCAAACTAGTTCCTCAGTTTTTGAGCTAAAGAGCTGAAATTTTTCACGGAGCTTTACTTTTACCATACGCAGTACATTAGTCGGAATCAGCCGAATCGGACCACTAGGGGGGGAATGTTATTATTAGAATTTTTTTTTTTGTTTTTTGTACCTTCGATGTGAAATTTGGACACTATTAGATTCTGACCCATATCCGCCAACTATAAAAATTTCAAGACCCTCAGACCACTAGGAGGGGAGCCCTAGAAAAACTTTTTTTGTTTTTTGTACTATCGACTTGAAATTTCAAGACTCTCAGACTACTAGAAGGGGTGTGAAGAGAATTACAACTTCGGCATATCCAAAGTTAGTCTTTTTTAGGGTTCCGTATCCATAGGGAGCTAACGGGACCCTATTACTAAGCTTACGATGTCCGTCCGTCCGTCCGTCTCCTGCTCTATCTCATGAACCGTAATAGGTAGAGTTGAAATTTTCACAGAGTGTGTAATTCACTTGGGTGTAGAACGACAAATACTAAAAATACACATTTTTAGAAGCATTGTTCTTTAGTTTAACCTTTTAACAATTTTTTTTTTTGTTTTTGTAGTATACTTTTAAGCTGTAATTGTAGTATACTTTTAGGCTGTTAAATATGCACATATTTTAATATTTTAAGCAAAAAATCTTGTACGATGGTACGGAACCCTCTGTGTGCGAGTCCGACTTACACTTGGCTGATTTTTTCCCGCATTTTTGGGGTCGATCTGTCCTATTTTTATGATAGGTAGCTGGCATCACTAAGTCACACGTAACGAAGAATGGTTAAAATTACGTAGTGTGATTGTCAGATAATAAAAATGACGCAAGTGTTCCTTTAATAATACCTTGCATCAAAAGTATCTATATATATCCAAAAAGGAGTAGTAATAATACCGCAGACGGTTTGTCCCAATTTACATTATATTTGGAGACACTTGTTTGTAGACAAGGCACGAGTTTTGTCTGATGTACAAGAGACAAACAATTCGCTGCCAATGCCTTTGTTCTTTCTAAACTAAACTACTTTCTATCCCATGCCACTTATCCCCCCCCCCCCCCAAGATCCCGCGCGAGCTGGGGTCCATTAAAAACCGAACAAGTCTGGGTATCGACCACAAGTCACTTCGGTACTGAACTACTGGAGATTAGTAACATGCAAAAGAAATTAATTGACTACTATACGCCTACAGACCTAATGTCATCAGCCATTTATACTAATCATAAAGCAGTATAAAGAAAATTTAAATAAAGTTTGCGAAATTAAGTTAAATAGTTAATAGAATACTATGTGTTAAGGAGAGTTAAGAGATTAGATTTTAGCTGGTCATAGTATAGATTGTATGATTGACATAAATCACGAAAAGGATCATGCTGCAAATAAGTAGTCTTACATGTACCAACAAGTATGGGAGAATAATTCCTTGTAACCCGAGAAGGAACATTAAAATTAATACTACCAAGCAAGGAAGGGGAAAAGATGCTGCCTACAATTAGATTGTGCAAGAATGTGACACCAAGAGTCGTTCTGCGACTGAATAATTTCGGGAGGCGGATTAGTTTAAGACGGCTTTGGTAAGATGGATGGTTTATATTGGGATCCCAGTGTAAGTGACGCAGTGCAAAAATCAAGACTTGCTTTTGAACAGACTCAATACTATCACTATACTTTTTAAACTGTGGATCCCATACACATGAAGCATATTCAAGATTGGCCTAACCAAAGAAGTGAATAATAATTTGATGGTGTAAGGATCAATAAACTCTTTAGACCAACGTTTAATGTATCCTAAAACACCTCTAGCTTTACATGTGATACAAGAAATATGCGACCCAAAATGCAGCTTTAGATCCATCAACACACCCAGATCACTGAATTGTGTGACACGTTCTAGAGTGTGATCATTAATGTGGTAGCTTTTTACAATTAAATTTTTACGGTAAAAGAACATTATTTTACATTTGTCACAATTAAGCGAAAGATAATATTTTAAACAATTTCGGAATAGCGCAAAGCTTAGCTATTCCTTGGTAATTTGATATATTAGTTCTGCTTCCTGCTTTGTATTTCATATTTTTATAATCTTCACGCAGTGAATAGTATATAAGTTTGTCATGAAGTTTGTAACATACAAATGGAGTCATCGGATACCCCATAAATTAAAGAATACGAGTATATTGTAAGGTGTCGTACAAAGACTCACTTTAATATTTTCTTATTACATTTTACTTATTCCTAGCTTATACTCATATACTCTTACTCTCTAGCTTACACTAATACTACTACAGCTCGGCCATCCTGACAACTAGGATCTCCCGATTCTTGCCGACATACTTCTTGTGACCCTAACAAATTTTCCTTCCCCGCTGTCAATGTTATCAAACACAACTTCGTCCACGTTACTACCAGACACGTTATCGTTTTCAACAATCGGACCCTCAATTTCAGACTCAACAACAGGTTCAACGCAGTAGTTTTTCCCTTCAGACTTGAAGCATGGTCTTATGTTATGAACGGCCCATATGCCTTGATACGGTTTTCGTGACAGTTGAAAATTTTCAACATCTTCAAGACAATATCTATCATTATCTAAAACTTTCGTTACCCCATACGGACCTTTAAACCTTGGTATTAATTTAGCCGACACACCTGTAGTAGAATCAAAATTTCTAACCATAACATAATCTCCTACCTCATAAGTATGTGGTTTTTGCCGTCTGGAATCTACATAGGTGTTATTATAATTTTGCACACGCAACTGGGATTCTTGCGCTTTAGTCCGAATTTCTTTAATATTTCTATCATCATACTTTTGTTCTTTATCTATCACATTTTCTTTTAGACTGTGATTTACCTTACTGGCCCACCCCAAACAACATAACGCTTGGATGTTCGTTAACACTTCTATGGACCGTATTAGTCATTGCATATTCTACATCTGGTATGACCTTGTACCATTGTTTGTTTTCCCCTTCCCCCACTAGTTTACTAATCATTGGCCCTAACTCTCTGTTAATCCTTTCCACCTCCCCGTTGGCTTGTGGACACCCCGTAGCAACTTTGATGTGTTCAACATTATAATCGTATAAGAACTGTTTGAATTCTCCAGCCGTAAAACAACTTCTCCTGTCTGACACATCACAACTCGGCCTACTTTATGCTCTAAAATAGTCTTTTAAAGCTTCTATGGCTTCTCTTGACTTCGTAGTTTTGGTCGGGTACAGTCTAACAAATTTTGTACATGCATCTACAACCACCAAAATATGTTTTTTCCCAGGATGTTTACCATTTATAAGACCATAATGATCAATAAGAACCATTTCAAACGGGACCTTTGGTATAACATAAAGAAAACCTTCTTGTATACCCCTTTTTGCAGAATATGCAATGCACTTTAAGCAATTTGTTATGTGCTCATCTGCCTTTATCCTAATCTTAGGAAACCAGTAACTTTTACTAATAACTTCGACTACTTTGTTCTTACCTACATAACCCATTTCGCCATGATACTTATAAAGAACATGTTCCTCCATTGCCTTGGGAACATAAAAATATAACGAACCACCATTTTTCCTATACACAACCCCGTTTCTCATTTCATAGTGAGAAGTATGTGTTAAAAAAAATTTTAATTTGCGTATATTTTCATCTTTGTTCTGGCATATCACCAAATTTTCATCAAAAGTATTTGTTTCTATAACCATTATGTTTGTACTTCTGCTTAAAGCGTCGACGTTGCATTTGTTTTCCTCACCTATGCTCAAGAACATTACCAGCTTTCCTTTGAGACATTCAAACATGTCCAACTCACTCTGCCCAAAACAAAACTTTTTATTTTTCCGTGTCAAATCATACAAAGGTTTGACTATAATGCAAAACTCATTTATAAACCGTCTCAAATAAGAGTACAAACCAAGGAAACTTAGGTCCATGATCCTTACACGGAACTGGAAAATTTTTATTTGCCTCAATACCTTTTTCATCAGCCTGGATGCCTTTTCCTGTAATTATATAACCCAAATACTTCACCTTGGACTGCAGGAATACGCATTTGTCTAGTCGCAATTCCAACTTATTTTGAACTAACCGTATAAAGACATCTTTTAAAATATCCAAATGTTCGCTCAGATTTTCAGACGCAATCATAATGTCATCGAGATAAACTATAACCTTTCCTTCTCTCACCATGTCTGCAAAAATGTTGTTAATAAACCTCTGAAAAATCGAAGGTGCATTCTTTAAGCCAAACGTCATTCTCAAGAATTCAAACTGTCCCAAAGGAGTTATGAATGACGTATACTTAACCGATTCTTCGTGCATAACAACATGAAAAAAACGCACTTTTTAAATCCAACTTTGTGAATATCGACTTCTTTGACAACCTATCTTTTGTTGTAACCTTGTTGAGTGACCTAAAATCAACACACATTCGTAACTTCCCTGTTTTCTTCTTTACTAAAACTATCGGAGACACAAATTCTGATTCGCTAACCCTTCTCCAAATATTCATCCAGTTTTATGTAACTCATTTTTTTCAGCGTATGATAGTCTTCTTGGCGAGCAATTGAAAGGTTTTACATTTTCCAATGTCAACCTCATTTCACTTTTCTGTTTATAAAATTTTTACCAAAACTTGTCGTTCAAAATGCTGTATAATATCACCTAATGTTAACTGTACTTTGTCTTCAACCCCATAATTAATAGCAAGAATTTGTTTTTCAAAATTTTCATCACAACCATCCATGGTTATCCCTAATCTATTTTCATCAACTTCGCTATCGGGTTAATATTCTTACAATTTCCATTATCACTTAAAATTAACTTTGCTTTGCTTGCACTTAAAAAATCTCGTCCTTACACAACAGAATAAATCATTGACTCGTCTGCAACCACAATCAAATTAATTTGCAATTCTTTATTGTTTACATTTTCATAAACTGAAAACTTTCCATATACTTTTATTTCACTCTTATTAATTCCAAAATAAGTCTCAAATGACACATCTTCGTATGTAACTCGTGGGGCTTCCCGAGTCAATGATGCATTCTACAAACATAGATAAATTAGGATTATTCATTACTTTTAAGTTAAAATACCTTACGTACTCATTGTACTCATTCGGTGTCGTCTTCCTTTTGTATTGGGTGCAATCTATCGCACGATGTCCAAAACCTGCACAGGCGAAACAAGCACCGTTCTCTCTTTTCGGCTTCCTGCATTCAGCCGCAAAGTGTCCAATGCTGTTACGGTTGTAACACTTCTGCTTCGACTTGTCCACTTTACCAGCGTCAACGGTTGTTGACGGCACAGATTGATTTATTGCTCCGAACCGCCTTGTTGCACCAGTTGATTCTCTAAAAAATTGCGGACGACGTACAAGGTCAACTTTTTTAGAGCTTGTAGCAACGCATCTGTTTACGAATACTATTGCATGTTTGCTTGCGTTTTAATCTGCTCATCTGGTATCCCTTCAATTATGAAGTCGACCAGTTCATCTTCACAAATGTTTATTTCAGTGGCGAGAATAATTTTATCATTAAAATAATCAACAAACCGTTCCCCCATCTTCCACAAACGACTTTCAAACTTTCTGCGCAGTATGACTTTATTCTCCTGAGTATCAAACATTTTTCCATCTCACAAAGTGTAAAATCAATATTTTCAGTCATCAAGTTTGGTTTAGTATGAAGCCACGATTGTACTTTGCCTTTTACCTTAGCAAACACCAATGTTCTCAACTTTGTGTCACACAAATTATAGGTCTCACGTATCAGTTTAACCATGTTTGCCCACTATATTCTGGAACAAAGTCTTTCAATGTTGCAAAAGGTATTCCTTCGTTCAAAGCTCCAACTCTCGTATCATAATTTGCTTCATCCTACGCTCTAATCAGCATTTTTGCTTTCGTTGAATGTTGCAGCAATGGAGAAATTTCCAATCTTTTTTCGAACTTTTCCCAAAGCACTTACACGAATTTCAATAATGATTGTGATAGTCCATACCCATATCATATTCCTCAATTTAATCAAGTTAATATGCCAGTTATTGATTGTGATACAGTATTACAATATTTAAAATCTTCTAAATTAACGTTTTTACCAGGTCCAGATGATGTACCTAGTTGTGTAATAAAAGTGATGTGCTGTTGCTTTGCATAGAACAATCTGCAAATTGTTTGACTTATCTCTGAATACCTATCCTATGCTACATAATCCCACTCCACAAAAAAGGAATAAAAGCTAATACAGTCAAAATCAGTTATAACGACATTCAAGGGACCGGCGAAATTCAGTCGGTTTAACCGATAGTCGTTGAAAGCGATATTCACCAATATTTTCTTTTTTTTTTAATAAGAAATCATAACAAAATTAATTCATTTTATAATGATAATACGAGTAGAAGCACATTAAGTTATATTTATTATAAGAGATCCGTACAAAACAAATACTTAAAAACTAAGTTTTTCGAGTGATACACTGGAAAATTACTTAAAATAGTCTGTTATTTTTGATTGACAAGGCTTCGATTGTACAACTCGGTCATTAAGGGTATTTCTTAAAGACCAGAGCGTACTATATATAAGCTCCTTATTGTCAATATCAGTTGAATAGATAAATTTTTGCAGTACCTCAACAGCATGGCAGCTATCGACAAGAACTGGCGTTGTAAACTCTTGTTCCCCTTCATCGGGTTTTTCATCTTGATCAGACTTAACAGAATTTAAAATTTCATCATCATCTTCAAACAGCTCACAAATGTGTAAATTTTCATCAATATGCACAAGCTGCTCAACTATATTCTCAACTTCAGAATGTTCTATTGCGGTATGTTCAGGAGTAACATCCGTTATTTCTTGTGGTCTGTCTAGTATAAAGCCGGCATGGTAAAAAGAGTTCACAATCGTGGTTGGAGTCACTTTCTTCCAGGCAGCTTCTAACATTAAAACTGCATCCAAAACATTAATTTTCGATTCTTTTTTACCATCAATGTTTTGCAAGATTTTGGAAACATGATAATTTCTACAGTGACATTTTAAAGAACGTATAATGCCTTGGTCCATCGGTTGTAAGACAGCTGTAACATTTGGTGGAAGAAAAATTAGTTTTATCTGTTTCATTTCATCAACATGCGGATGAGCAGGACAGTTATCGATCACCAAACATATTTTTCGGCCTTCTTTTTGAAGCTTCTTGTCCCACTCAAAAAGCCAGTTTTTAAAAATCTGTGATGTCATCCAAGCCTTAGTGTTATTTTCGTAGTCTACTGGTAATGACTGTTGATTCTTAAAACATCTTGGGCGCTTAGACTTTCCAATAACAAGCAGTTTTTTCTTTTCGGTTCCACTCATATTTGCTGCAACCATAACTGTCAAATGATTTTTTGACAATTTTCCGTTAGAACATTTTTCGCCTTTAAACTTAAAACTGCTTGCTGGTGTTAAATTGTAAAACAGTCCAGTTTCGTCCGCATTATAGATATTTTCGGGAAGGTATTCTACACACAGAAGTTGCCAAACATCTCGCAGCCAGGAGTCACAAGCTTCTAATGGAACACTAGCTCGCTCGCCGGAAATTTTGCCGAACACTATGTTGTCGCCCACGGAATCGCTGAATCCATGCAGATGAAATTTTTTGTCCAATGTTAATTTTTTCTGCAAACTCATTTGCTCTACCAAGTAAAATTGGAACATTCGTCGTTCTAACCGATATGTCGTTGTAAACGATGTCGTTATAAGTGATCTCGACAGTATATCAAATTACCGAGGAATAGCTAAATTCTACGCTATTCCGAAGTTGTTTGAACATATTACCACCGATCAGGTGCAGCATTTCGTTCTTCCTTTATTAAGTACTTCACAACATGGTTTAACCAAGGAGCGTTCAACTAAAACTAACTTTTTAGAATTTACTTCGTTGGTCAATTGTAGTTTTTCGCAACAACATCAAATGGATGTCATTTACACAGATTTTAGTAAAGCTTTTGACAGTGTTTGTCACTTCGTACTCTTCAATAAACTGAATACCTTCGGTTTTCCTCCCAAGTTAGTTAGCTGGATTACATCCTATCTAACTTCCAGAACCCAAAGAGTTATTTTTAAAACAGATATATCTAAGACTATTTGTATAACTTCTGGTGTCCCTCAGGGTAGCTACCTTGGCCCATTATTATTCAATATTTTTATAAACGATTTGCCAACTGCCATAAAACATTCTAACGTCTTAATGTACGCTGATGATGTTAAGTTATGCTTATCTATTCTATCTCCGGTCCAACAAATGTTTCTTCAAGAAAATCTTGATTCCTTATCTCAGTGTTGCGCCAAAAATTATCTTTCGCTTAATTGTGACAAATGTAAAATTATGTCCTTTTACCGTAAAAATTTAATTGTAAAAAGCTTCCACATTAATGATCACACTCTAGAACGTGTCACACAATTCAGTGATCTGGGTGTGTTGATGGATCCAAAGCTGCATTTTAGGTCGCATATCTCTAGTATCATCTGTAAAGCTAGAGATGTTTTAGGATACATTAAACGTTGGTCTAAAGAGTTTAATGATCCTTACACCATCAAATTATTACACTTATTATTAGGCCAATACTTGAATATGCATCGTGTGTATTGGATCCACAGTTTATAAAGTATAGTGATAGTATTGAGTCCGTTCAAAAGCAATTCTTGCTTTTTGCACTGCGTCACTTACACTGGGATCGCAATATAAACCTTCCATCTTACAAAAGCCATCTTAAACTTCCGCCTCCCGAAATTATCCAGGCGCAGAACGACTCTTGGTGTCACATTCTTGCACAATCTAATTGTAGGCAGCATCTTTTCCCCTTCCTTGCATGGTATAAATTTTAATGTTCCTTCTCGGGTTACAAGGAATTATTCTCCTAGACTTGTTGGTACATGTAAGATTACTTATTTGCAGCGATCAGCTAAAATCTAATCTAACTCTCTTTAACACATAACATTCTATGAACTGTTTAACTTAATTTCTAATCTTTTAACTCTCCTTAACACATAGTATTATTTTAACTATTTAACTTAATTTCGCACACTTTATTTAAATTTATCTTTATAGTGCTTTATGATTAGTATAAATGGCTGATGACATTAGGTCTGTAGCCGTATAGTAGTCAATTAATTTGTATTGCATGTCTACTAACTCCAGTAGTGCAGTACCGAAGTGACTTGTGGTTGACACCCAGTATTGTTCGGTTTTTAATGGACCACAGCTCGCGCGGGCTCAGGGGGGGAAAAAGGCGTGGGATAGAAAGTAGTTAGTATTTTATGCATATGGCAACTTTGCATAAGCAAACAAAACAAAGTTGATTGATGTAAACAAACACATATACGTTTTCAACAAGAGCACAAGACGCCAAAAGACAAAAAGTGTTCTGAATCGTACCGAATCCAGTGCAAACCGTTTCGAGCGTCTTATAAACGTAGTAATTGAGTGCGTTATGTGTATGCCTGGAAGAAACGTATCTGTCGAAAGAGTTTTTTTTCTCAATGATTAACATAAATAAATCATGTAATGAGCTCCATTTATGCCTAAAATGGATATTTTAAAACAATTTAATCATTAATATAATAAAATGCCTAAAAGTCACGTTAACTCGTGCAATTTATTATTAAAGTTTTTTAATTTTGTATAAGTATTATTATTCCTTCTTTAATGAAAAACTTATAAAACATAAAGTAATTTTTATTTTATTAATTCCGTAGGCAACGCCCCGCTGTGAAAAAAGTCGGGGCTGGTAGTTTCGCTACACTACCGTAATTGTTTTTGCGTAAAAACGTCATATTTATTAGAATATTAAATATATATGTTACAAAAATATCCGAACTCCCGGGGACTGGCGTTGAACTCACATTCTCTGCCTATTTGTATCAAGAGCAGGCTCTTAAGATACTAGCCTATCAAGGTAATTCTATTTCTAGCAGCGAACGCACGATAAACTTTACTTTTATATGTATTCATATTTTAATAGAAAAGTCAAAATGCCCAACTTTTCCCGTGGATCTTTTATATTATTCTAATTGGATTAAAAAAAAAAGGGTGAAAACGGATCCCTAATAATTTAATAATTTTTGGAAAATACACCGGAAAAGTCGCAGTTATCTCAATAAAGGACTAATTACAATTATAATAGCTTATTTTTCAAGCAATGCTTGGTAACTTAAAGCAGTTCGTTATTATGTATGTTAATTCTATTATTTAAATACATATTTTATTTTAGCTTCAAAAAAACTTGGACGATGGTGCTTAACCCTCGTGTGCGAGTCCGACTCACACTTGGTTGCCGTTTTAAAAATGATTTCACGTTAAGAAAGGATACTTTAAACATAACGTATCTGTTACAATATACTTATATTTTAAAACTTCTCTACAGTCATTCGGTTGTCATTTTAATAGCAATTAACGTGGAAACAGCTTACCTGTCGATGTTGTTGCTGTCATTTGAATTAAAAGTGCCATTTGTTGCCTTTCTGACATGGGTGTGTTTGAACTCGGTCGATTTGAAGCGGCTCCTGTGGTATACCCTGCCCCTTTGAGTCGTGGTGGTGGCATAATACTTAATAATAATTATTAAAATTATAGTAAATTATTTTAATATTCTGCACCAAACAAAATCTTCAAAAAGTAAATAATAGGCAGAGCAGAAGATATTCCCGATATTTTCACTTGCTGCTGTTAAAACCTTGCCATATTTAAATACGGGGAAAAATTATATTTTATAGGATATAAACATGGTGAGTCATGACTCTTGAATCAGTTTGAAAGTGATATAGTGTATTCAGATAGGAGCTACATCACGATTTTTAACTAAAACTGCGATAAGTGTTCAGACAGACTTGCGCTGTTTAGAACAGCTGTTTTTGTTTTGTTTGTACATAGAAATGGAACGTTATAAGAAATTAAAATGGAAATTGTGTGAATAATACATGATTATGAATAATTCGCATTGTATGCAAATAATTCTTTCAGCTTCCTTTTTCATTCCTGCTACATATTTTTATTAAAATTTAAAAATAAAATTACAATTTAAAATTTGATTCAAATTGTTTTGTGCAATGATCAGCTATTTAATGTCGGTGCCCAACGAAATCACAACGATTGCCAAAATGTTAGCAGCGCTGCGAAGGTTGACCATTCCATTAGCGCAGTTTATCCTCTCTTCTAAACTAACTGAGGTATAGACGGTTGTAAAATTCTGTAACAATTTAGTCATTTTCCTTGTTGTTGAAGTAGACCACCGTCTATGCCGCATCAGAGTTAATCGGCGCAAATTCTCTGTCTGAAGACAGCATTAGTGGATAAGTTATTTAGAAAAATTATTGAATACAATATAAGGTTTTTCTCTATTTTCCTTATAATCGTAAAATATTTTTTGTTTAGTAAAACAATTGTAATTTATAAATCTAATTTTCTTATACTACGTACACAGTGCGAGTTCTGTTGCGAGTTTCCGGGTAACCGTTCACAGTGACCTTTTGCGAGCTTGCGAGTTCTGAAAACAGCTAGTTTGTGTTTTGGTTATACATACAAATAGAACGTTGTGGCCAATTGTGATAAATTAAAATGGAAATTGTGCCAGAAATACATGATTGAGAACAATTTGCATTGTATGCAAATAATTCTTGTAACTTCCTTTTTTATTCCTGCTACGTATTTTATTAATATTTAAAAAAAAAATTACAATATAAAATTTTCTTCAAATTGTTTTGTGCATAATCAGCTGTTTAATGTCGAGAATCAAAAAACGCGGACATAACCAAAAACTTGGCAGCACTGCCGCAGAGTGACCAACAGTTCAAATTTACTACAACAACAAATTTCAGTCAATATCCCTGTGGTTGTTGTAGATTTGAACTCGAGTTCGTGCGAGTTCGTCGATGAACTCGAGTTCAGCTCAGTGTGAATACACTATTAGTAGTAAAGTTACGAATTAGTTAAAACTCTATACAAAATGTTAACATTAAGCAAACTAAAATATGGCTTCATGCTTTCAATAAAATAATTAAATAATAAATATCTGTTTAAAACAAAAAAAAACTCAAACCAAGTGCTATTGCAATCAGATCAAAGTCCGGAAAATCCATGACGAAAAATCGAAATCAATGATTGATTCACATGTGTGTACGCTAATCGTTAATCAACACATACACGACTGATCAATGAGTCATGACTCACTTTGTGTTTATTATGATTTTTGGTAATCGAGCCACATCATTGTATGTTGTATTGAACTGCTGGCCGCCCGACCAACCGATCAATAAAGAGGTCTTTGCAAACTGTACATACATATTAGGGGTTTTCACGCAACGTGGCAAAGTGGCATATTGGTGAATTTGCCATAGTGAATTGCGTGAACGACCAATTGATTCTTGCAAACATAACTGGCAGTGGAATGTAAACAACCATACAAAAATGCCGAAAGTAACAAAAAGTGAGTGTATTGCAATAAGTACATAAATTGAAATAAATAATTTATTATTTGTACTTATATTTGCTGTAAATCAATTGATAAATTGGTAGATCATTTCACTTTTGGTCAGACTTTTCACACATAATAAATTCAAAATGTTAGCAGCTCTCACTTTGCGAATGTTTGCCAAGTTTGCCACACAATTTAGTCTCGCAGATTTCGCCAACCTGTCATTTTTTATGGAGCAACTGCCACTTTCTTTGCGAATTTAATATAAAGGTTAGCGTTCCAATAGAACTGCGAGAAGCAAAAGGTGATGTTATTGCGGCGCAATCCAAATTAGGCTGGTCTTTGTATGGTCGGCACATTGATGAAAACACTTCATCACCTCGCGTACTGAATGTTATCAGTCTAATGATGTACAGGGCCTTCGCAAAGCTATGAAAAGTTTCTTTTCTCTGTAATCGATCGGTGTGAGTGTTGCATTAGAACCTCATAAGGTGGAGATACACAAACGACTTCAGCGTTAAGCTGCATTGCTGCGTTTGTGGACAAACTACACAAACGACTTCAACGTTATTAACTTCAGTAAACAAAAAACAGCTGTGAATTTGAAAACTTATGAAAGTAATTATTGAAGAAAACTGTGTTAAAAGTTGAATTATTAAAAAAGGAAGTATGTATTTTTATTATCATGTAATAAATTGAATTGGAATAACTTTTTAAATAGATTGGAAAGTCTGACATCAAATTTAACATAAATACCGCAAAGAAATTGCCATTGACCAAAAAAGTTTTTGTCATTCACCACGCGATGAAGCAGTCCTTTTTCCATTCACCAATACTGTTTTCTGTTGAAGTTGTTCAAGTTTGTACGTTGCTGCGTTCGCGAGCAAGCTATGTAACTGGGTCCATACGATTTCATCCATTTCAACTTTTTTTTTGACGCACGTACGCAGCAAAAGCTGATTTGCAAGAAAACGTCGTTTGTGTATCTCCACCTTTAGGTGGAAGTAAAGATATCAAAAGTGCAAAAATATATCGATACGATATATATCGATATCGGTGACGATATTTTTTATTAAAAATATCGATATATCGGTGCATTTATGAATACAAAATAATGAAATTAACTGCAGAAATTGCAATAAATAATCTGTTAACCGTACTTTTATTTTCTGTTTAAATTAAATTTGTAAAACATTTTGGCAGAGTGAAATATTTAGTATCGCTCTTAAATATCGATATTTTCTTGACTTCCCTAGGTCGAAGGAAGATGAACACTCGATGTAAATAATGGAGAAAACTGTTAAATACATATCAAAGGAGAAACGTTGGAAGACAGACTAGTTATGAAGATTTGATCAAAAATGGCAAAAGATGTGACACTAAGCAACTTTATGAAGAATACAATGCAGAGTTACAAAAAAATGGGTAACATACGGAATTTGTTGCGATGTGAGTTAACTCTTAAAGAGTCATTCTCATGATTTCTTCCTATTTTACAGTCAGAATTCTCAATAAAAAGAAGACACGCTGAATGATATGCTGCTGAAAGATCCTGATATGCTGATGCAGATGTTCCTGGGTATGTGGGTGCAACCAGGCCCAGATATGTTGACATACGTGGTGAAGCCTCAGTTAATGGCACGTGCATTAAAGTAACGAAGCGGCAAGTTTTGAGCATCGTCATGACGATTTTTGACATACATATTTCTCGATGCCTGCATCAACGCATATGCAGCTTTTGTATATTTGCGAGGAAACTGGCTATAAAATACGATTCACATTGATAGCCTCCAAAACACTTGTTGACCCTTTGAAGCCTGTGTCAATACCACGCATGGAATTAATGGCTGCAGTGTTGGCTCTACGGTTGGCAAATACTATCCAGTCTGAGATGTCACTATTCGTACACAAGCGTGTATTTTGGGCCGACTCAAAAGATGTGTTATATTAGATTCGTTCTGATGCGCGTAAATTTCAGCAATTCGCAGCGCTCCAAATTGTCGAGATTCTGGAAAGATCCGAAGTAGTTGAATGGCGCTGGGTAACGACAATATACAATGTAGCTAATGACGGCACTAAATGGACCAAAAAACCAGAAATTAACGGGTCGATTCGGTGGTTTCATGATCCGATATTTTTAAAGTGTGATGAGTCCAAAAACAGATATGAATGGAGGGAAAGGTGTCGATTTGCTGTATATCAATGAAGAAAATGATGCACACGATTAAAAACAGTATGGCCCGCGGATATTCAAAAATCGCGATACTTTTTGAACAAACCTCGTACTTTACTTGAGTCAGTTTGTTCTCTCTCTAAACATGTAACAACTGTGCATAGATAATAAATAAAATTTACTTATATCTTACAAAGGTTATGGTCCCAGGTGCCGCGAAAAAATTAAAATTCAAGTAAAAGTGTTGTGATGTTGTCAAGTTTGCCGGATAGCTATGAGAGTTTTGTTGCAGTATTGGAAACAAAAGATGAGTTGTCAAAACTAGATTTCCTATGTGCAAAACTAATTGAAGAACAAGGACGGCGATGCCAAGCAGACGGCAGCGAAAATAAAAAAACGGGACTCAAATGGTTTCAGCGAAGAATGTCTACACCAAGCAGAAGCCGAACAATAGGAAGAAGCGAGAGAGAAAATGTTTTGTTTGTAAGAAAACAAGGTGACGCAAATTTTTTACCGCTATGTGTCGATTTCTGCAAATGATCCTTATTTCTTAATTTTTACGCTGCACAGCACTATTATATGTTCATTGTTTACGTACGTTATAATGTGCATATTTAACTGCCTGCAAATTGTATGAAAAATACAAAATTTACTGTTTTATTGCTTAATTCAGTATTTTATTCAATTTACACCGCATTTTTAATTTCAATTTTCTTCATTTTGATCACAATTTCTCCGAACACAGCTGATCAAAGCGCAAAAAATTGATTTAATAACACTTATTTTTACATTTTCAATGCATTTTCACGTTGTGTTTAACACTAAATGCGTGTTTTCAGCGTTTTAATACACTAATGATACTTACAAAAAAATGAGATTGAGCGAATTTTAAGAGCGTAACAAGCCAAATTGGCGTTACTTTGTTTTCTTACACTATGATGTCCAGAGAGAAATAAAAAGTACGAAAAATAAGACATGGTGTAAGAAATAAAGGTGATGCCAATTTTTTATCGCTATGTGTCGATCTCTGCAAATGGTCCTTATTTCTTAATTTTTACGCTGCACAACACTATCATATATTCATTGTTCACATATTAACATATGTGCATATTTAACTCTATGAAAAAGAGAAAAATTACTGTTTTGTTTTTTAATTTCTTATTTTATTCAATTTATTGTATGTTTTACTATGGTTATTCGCTATTTTATTTAAATAATATTATTTTTAACACGATTTCACCGTCACCAACACAGCTGAACAGAGCGCGAACAATTGACTTTACAACACTAATTTTTATATTTTCAATGCATTTTCACGTTGTATTCAATACTAAATGCGTGTTTTTCAGCGTTTTAATATCCTGATGATACTAATTTAATAAAAAATGAGATTGAGCGAATTTTGAGAGCGTAACAAGCCAAATTGGCACCTTTATTTCTTACACCATGAAAATGTGAAAAACAAAAACCTTAGCTGCGAGAAGCAATAGTTATTTTGACTCAAACGTTACGTGGTACATTGATAGTGGCGCCAGCACACACATGTGTAGTGATAGAAATGCATTTACCAGTATACGTAAATGCAAAGAGAAAATTAGTTTGGCTGGCAACAATTGTATGTACGTAGAAGGCATAGGCGACGTACAATTGCGAGTAAGCAAAAGTGACGAAATAATAATGAAAGATGTTTTGTTTGTGCCACAGATGAAAGGAAATTTTTCTCAGTGTCAGTTGCTGCTCAGCGAGGGTTGTCTATAGAGTTTTCCAAGGAGAGTGCAACAGTTCGTAAAAACTGTAGAACAATATTCATAGCCCGCAAAATGGATGGATTATTGTCATTCAAGCAAAAAGAAAATAAATGTTTTTTTTTTGCGGCATCTGAGAATATTGCAAAGTGGAATGCACGATTTGGACATTTAAACTATGTAAGTTTACAACAACTTGTGGTCAAGAATGTGGCTTATGGCTTGGACAAGATTAATTTCAATAAGGAAACTAAGTGTATAACATGTATGAAGTGCAAAATTAAATCGATATGACCTTGTATCTAATTATATTTCTTCCGATCATCTAAAATCTAATCTCTTAACTCTCCTTAACACATAGTATTATTTTAACTATTTAACTTAATTTCGCACACTTTATTTAAATTTATCTTTATAGTGCTTTATGATTAGTATAAATGGCTGATGACATTAGGTCTGTAGCCGTATAGTAGTCAATTAATTTCTTTTGCATGTTACTAATCTCCAGTAGTTCAGTACCGAAGTGACTTGTGGTCGATACCCAGTCTTGTTCGGTTTTTAATGGACCCCAGCTCGCGCGTGGTCTGAGGGGGGAATGTGGCGTGGGATAGAAAGTATTAAAAAACAAAAAAACCGTTTCCTCAGGTAGCAGAAAGTCGAGCTAAGAACATTCGGACTACATCGGGTGGAGGTGCGAAGTACTTTGTCACTTTCATCGATGACAAGTCGCGTCGTACATTTGTATACTTCTTGAAGGCGAAGAGTGAGGTAAACGAAAAATTCGACGAATTTAAAAAGGTTATCAAGCAACAGACTGAACGCAAAATTAAGACAGTGAGCAGTGATAATGGCAAGGAATTTGTTAACAAAGAATTTAATAAATTGTTTAAATTAAGTATTGTGGCATCAAACTGGAATTAACAGTGCCATATTCACCACAACAAAATGGAGTTGCTAAAAGAATGAATCGAACCATCATGGAAATGGCAAGAAGCATGTTATCTGAAAGTGGCATGTGTGAATCATTTTGGACCTAAGAAACAGATCACCAACAAAGGCGCTTGATGGACTGACACCAATTGAATCGTTTACTGGACAAAAGCCTTCAGTTCGACATTTGAGAGTGTTTGGGTCCACGGCAGTATGCTTAGACAATACACAACATAACAAACTAAAGCCCAAAGGTAGAGAATACAAAATGATTGGGTATTCACTCACTTCCAAAGCTTATCGACTATACGACCCCGTAAAGAGATGTGTAATTGAAGCACGTGATGTCTTGTTTACAGAGACAGTCAACGAAGAAAAGAATAAAGTAATTTTGAACAAACTAGTGCCATGGGGACCTAAAAGTGAAAACACACAAGAGGTTAATATGCATGATGGTGATGATGATAGCAACAACGGAAAATATGAGGATGCAGAATCCGACGCTCAAATCAGGTGATGAATCAAATGAGTTGCAGAGCGAATCCGACGAAGTCATTAGTGAGGAGGAGCAAACGATCTAACATGGTCCAGGACGTCCACATTTAATGCGGACAGGAAATCCAGGTCGACCCAGAAAGGTAAAAAATGTGTTGAACGCTATGTAACATGCAGCTTATATAAAAATTCCTGAGACTTTGACTGATTCTTTAAACGGCGAGCAGACCAATGAGTGGTCAGCAGCGGTAGGCGTCGAGTATGATGCGCTTACAAAAAACAAAACTTTGACGATGGTGGATCTGCCCAAAAGGTCATTCGTCGATTGGTTGCAGCCAGAAACTGGGAATAAATTATACAGAAACATTCTCGCCGAATGTTAATAGCCTTAGCTGCAGAATGGAGAATGCAGGTTCACCAAATGGATGTGTGTACAGCATACTTGAACAGTCCTCTAAGTGATGAAGTCTATATGCGACAACCAAAAGGATTCATCGACAGAAACAATCCAAATAAGGTACTGAAACTCAACAAAGCTATATACGGTCTCAAGCAATCAGGTCGTGAGTGGAATTTACTTTTGGACACAGAAAGAAGTGGGCTACAAGACGGGCATCAATGAACCGTGTTTATACAAGAGAAACACAAGTGGTAATGTATCATTAAATGCAATTTATGTTGATGATTTGATTATAGCGTGCAAAGACGACAAAGAAATGGCGGAGATCAAAAACTACATCGGAAATATGATTGAATATGTATTGCGCTATTTATCGTCGACAGTCGAACTCAAATTGACGTGTCGAGCATCAGGCAAACATATCTCTGGATTTGCAGATGCTGATTGGGGCAACAACTCGTATGATCGTAAGTCGTACACTGAGTATACATTCATGCTTGGAGGCAGTGCGCTTTTGTGGGCATCGCAAAAACAGGACTGCGTCACTTTAAGCAGTAGTGCCTCTTTACTGCATTATGTATCAACAAATGAGATGCCTGCTGATATCTTTACAAAAAGTTTACCTAAGCAAAAACATTTAAAATTTGTTAAAATGTTAAATGTGTCATACTTTACTTGAGTCAGTCTTTGTTCTCTCTCTCTAAACGTGTAACAACTGTGCGTAGATAATAAATCAAACTTACTTATATCTAACACACACAAACCTCCTATAGCAAGTATTTTCCCAGATGCACAACGATTTAGTAAACTTGAAAACATGCGAGTAGTACAGAATTTTGTGATTGGATATTTACGCCGCGTTATTAGAAGGCCATGTGGCACGCTTCTGACTAATTTGTTAAAGCTGAGATGTTATTACGAAATGGACATCGTGTTTATACTCATCTGTGAAGAAAAGGTATTTAGTGCAGAGATCAAAACCCTTAAGTCTGGATGTAACATAGTAGATCGTAAAAGCTCACTTTTTAAGTGCTTACGAATTTTGGATGAGATGTGCGTGATGCGAATCCGTGGTAGAATTAATGCTATTAAGGGCGTCGTGGTCAACGTGAAGCAGCCACTTATTTTGCCCCAACGTCGCAGGATTTTGTTTTTAATAACATAATTTTATCATCGAATGTACCATCATTTGCACAAAAAGGAAAATTCTAACATACTTTAACTAAAAATAATAGTACACCTGTTCTATGTTCCACTTCAACTATCCTCGATAGAGAGGACGACTACTTTATGGATTAATCTATCTATTTTTTTCTTTACACACCTTCCGTGTGGGCGGCCTGCCGTTGTGGTTATCTTCGTGCGAGTTGGTGGTGTAGGCTGCCTTCTTCCTCACACACCTTCACGGTTTAGTTGCGGCCATTTCATATTGCTGCCCACCCGGGCACACTGCCACTTCTTGCATCTAATTTCTATCTTAACTACCATTCACCTTTATTACCCCTTTTTTTTGCTTAAAATCCTTCAATGGAATATGAACGGTTCTCTTAACAACTATGTTTAGTTTCAATTATTAATTAAAAAACACAACCCCAAAATAATCGCATTACAAGAAACTCATTTCCATGCTTACTTTAATTTTCCAATTCCAATTAATTATAGACTCTATCCTCAACACTACTCCTACTCACATGGGGGAGTACCACTATTAATTCACTCATCTATCCAACACGATATCCTTAACATTAATAAAAACTTTGTATCCACAGGCATCACTATTCACTAAAATTTCTTTCTCCATTCTTTCCTTTTATGTATCACCAAGCCAAAATTTCTCTTTACATAATCTTCACAATGTCTTTGCTAACTTTTCGATCCTAACCATCATATGTGGTGACTTTAACAGCTGCCACCGTAGATTGGGGTTCACAATCTAACAATCGGAAGGGAAACATAATCACTAAATTTATTGATAAATCCCCACTTCTCATTTTGAATGACGGCTCTGCCACATACGCACTCACAATTCTCTCACTCACGTAGACCTTACACTCTCTTCTCCTTCCCCAGCTACTTACGCAACATGGTTCATAGAACACAAACTCTTTGCCAGTGACCACTTTTCAATTATTATCTCTCCCTTCGACGCCTACTCTATCTCAACTGTAAAACATATGCCAAAAATCAAAACTGACCTCGCAACTGGATTCTGCTCACCTTGCTGAGCAATTAGTACTTAATAATTTTAAACGCCCGGTCTAGACAGAATTAATTATACCATGTTAAATCACCTACCCTCCACCGTCAAAACTCGTTGTCCAATCATTGTATTGGACGGGTGCCAATCCAACAAATTAGTTAAAAAAAAAAAAAAAAAAAACCCACACAATAGCTTTGAGCTTGATTTCACTTTTCTTTTATTGTATTTTATCTTTCTTTATGTTTTTTTTTTTTCACGATTGCCTAGTTTATGTCTTTTCTCTGTTAGAATAGCTTAAGCAAATGAGCTTATTCGATCATGTTTCATGTGCTTATTATAATTAGATGAGTGTACACATGTACAAAACCAAATTACAATTCATTAAATGTACAATACAACTTTAAACAATCGTTAACAAATTTTGCAAACTTATTACTATTGTATAATAGTTTTCAAGTCATCTCCCCAACATCCTCTTCCCGTTGAAAGGAACACCTTTCATGTACTGTTAATAGGATGGATTGATCAGCGCATTGTGCTGTTGTGCGTTTTTAAGTCGACAACGCGTATTCTTCCGTCTCGAGCTGGGATTGCTGATGTTACTCCTGCGAGGTTCCAATGCAGAGGCGGAGTGTTATGTTTAGAGTGTTATGCTAGAATTTTTTTGTTTGTTTTCTTCAACTTCTTTACTTTCGTTTTTACTATCTGCAGCTTCGCCTGTCTGGAACCATATTTTCTATGGTTCTGTTGAAATCCATCCACATCTTCTACAACGTAACAAAGCAAATATTTTATAACTTTATAGGGACCTTTAAACTTAGGACTAAGTTTTCTTGCCACGCCATTGTGCAAATCAAATTTTGTTATTACCACGTAACCTCCTTCACTATACTTGTCGGATTCTTTCTTTTGAAGTTTACAGACTCCTCGTTTTTATTTTGCGCTTCTATTTGTTTATTCTTTTTTTTCGATCATATTATCGACAATATTCTCTTTAGACTATCTAAAACTCTTCCTTTTTGTCGTACACCAAACATCATAACACTCGGATGTTCGTATATCGTATATATAAACCCATGATTCGTCACCAGTTATGACCCTCTGGAGCAAATTTGGGTCGTCGCGGACATAGTCCAACAGCTCGTTAGCAATGTTAATGCGATGCTGTTTTTGGTCGAAATTGAGCAAATTTGGTACGAATTTCGCAGCGACCCGTCTCATGCCCAAATCATTAGTAAAAATCGAATGACAGGAGCCAATCGATGTGTTTAGTTCCTCAGCAACTTCTCTAACGATGATTCGACGATTGGCGAATACTATTTTCTTCACTTCATCAGTGTTTTGGTCTGTTCTTGACGTGCTCGGGCGTCCAGCACGCTCTTCGTCGTTCACATCTTCTCGGCCCTCTGAGAACATTTTGTACCATCGATAAACGTTGCTTCGGTCCAAGGTAGCTTTACCATATGCCACAGTCAACATTTGGAATGCGTCCGCGCACTTAATTTTGTTTTTCACACAAAATTTAAAACAGATTCTTTGATCCATTTTTTGGAAAAGGCGCAAAACGAAGACGAGCCAAAAGATGTGCAAGCAAAACAGCTGTCAAAAATTAACTAAACATTTAAAATGGCCGACCTTGTCAGCATAAGTGAGGGACATGAGTACCAACATAACTCCACAAGAAAATTGAAAATCAAATATACGTAACTCGCGGAAATTCAAAAATCTTTCTGAACAAACCTCGTACATATAATATAAAATCAGGCTTGTCAACTTGGGGGAAAAATCAAATTCAGAAAAAAATTATAAATAGTCAGAATTACTCGGAGAACCCCAAAAAACACCTGTTTTCATTTTTGTATAAGATTTTTTTTTTATAAAATATTTTATATTTCCAATATATTTTCATTTTCTTCTAAGTTGGCACACCTACATATACTGAAGTTTACAGACTGGCAACATACACTTTACAGATTATTACAAAAACAACTATTTTGAACAGCGAAGAATTCAATGAACTTTATCTTAACTTTGTGATATTTTTGAGAATAGGTCGGTAAGAATGATACGTTATCGAGCTCAACAATACGTTACCGCTTAGACAAAATTTATTTGCAGCTCAATTTAAATGAACGAACGCGCAAGCAAACACGCGCTGCAGTAAATTTACATCGTGCTTCTTTCCAGTAGGACAATACTATCAACCACAGTTTGCATCCATCTGTGATAATTAGCACAATGGATAAAGTATGTCAACACTGCAAAGCAATGAAATTCACCACTGAGAGGAATAAAAAACTAAGTTTCAAGCAAAGCAGTTTATGTTTTATGATTTACTTATTGTTGCGGTGTACCGTTGCAGTTCTCTGGTGTACACTTATCTTATTATAATAAGCAAATGAAATGAAACAGTAAGTACATATATACAACACTAAAACAGAATTTAAGAAAAATATGTAACTGAACATTGATACATAAGTGCATTAAGGACGTTAAGCGCGCAACAGTTTGTTTGCGTATTATTAATTAATTTAGATATTAATTAATTATTTATTATCTGTGTATAGATGTACAAAGAAGCAAAATGTTATTTTAAATAATTAAAATTTTGTTTTTTCTATTTTTTTCATCACTATCGTTTTTTTATTTCGCAGTAACATTTTTTTTTCGTTATATACGCACGTCTGCCCGCAAATAAGATTTCATCATTAATGAGATTATTTCGTCATCCACTTATCCACTTCTGTCGAAATTAAGAGAGCAGAACAGATTTGAAGAAAATCAAAACGTTGTGATTTTCGTCCAACATTTGATCCCACGTCAAATCAGCGCCATCCTCACATCAAATCACTTCAGCTCTCTCTTTGGATTCCTACCTTTAGTGCTTACATTGTCGTTTTGTGTTCTGAACAGCTGTTGATTGTTTTGGTTGTATATACAAATAGAACGTTGTGGCCAATTGTGAGAAATTAAAACGGAAGTTGTGTGAAAAATACATGATTAAGAACAATTCGCAGAGTATGTAAATAATTCTTGCAGCTTTTTTTTTCATTCCTGCTACTTATTTTATTAATATTAAAAAAAGTACAATATAAAATTTTCTTCAAATTGTTTTATGCATAATTAAAATTTGGCAGCACTGACGCAGTGTGATCAGCATTAACAGAGAGTTCTGGCTGTGTTCAACCTCAATACTATAACAACAACAAATTTCGTTTATTTTCCCTGTTGTCTTGGAGTTAAATTATGCCCACAGTGCGAGTTCTGTTGCGAGTTTCCAGGTAATCGTTCACAGTGACCTTTTGCGAGTTTGCGTTCTGAGGACAGCTGTTTTTTGTTTTGGTTATACATATAAATAGAGCGTTGTGGCCAATTGTGATAAATTAAAATGGAAATTGTGCCAGAAATACATGATTGAGAACAATTTGCATTGTATGCAAATAATTCTTGTAGCTTCCTTTTTTATTCATGCTGCGTATAGTATTTTATTTATTTTTTATTTTTTTATTTCCCAATAGATGAAGTACATTTGTTTCTTACTATATAACAATAAATTAAAAAAAAAAAAAAAAAAACTAGTACTTTTTTTAACATTAAAAAGGGGGCTTATATTTGACAAATGCGAACATTTTCGAATTGTCAGTTTGGAGTATTATGGATGGCTTGGTTTACTTTTGAGTACTACTTGCGGCTGCCCCACTCTCGCGAGATACCGCAACGTTCCTCTCAACACCCCAAGACTAACACATGTACATATCATTGTACGTATAATATTTAATATATAAAGAAAAAAATGTATTATAAAGACATAATGTATGAAGTATAGCAGCTAGGTTAAGTCCACTGGTCTGCTCCTTTTTAGTCGTCTACGTCTTGTTAATTCGTCTGAAGGAATTTCAATCATTTCAACGTTGGAATGTCGTTCTAAGGTGTTATGGTATCTTCTACTTGCGTTGTTGATTTCATCGTGCACCATTTTTACACCGAGGTCTTTATGTATGTCATAATTTGTTATGTACCAGTCAGCATTAACTATTGCTCTAAGGATTTTAGATTGTTGTCTTTGTATAATATTTACTTTCGTTTTCTTGGCAGTACCCCATAGTTGTATGCCATACGTCCATATTGGCTTAATTACAGATGTGTAAAGTATTATAGTAATTTCTCATAAGTATGAAGTTTTGATTGTCTGTTAAAAAACGTATATAACTGCTTGAATTTTAGTACAAGTTGGTCTTTCTTTTTCTGGATGTGATATTTCCAAGTCAGTTTGCTGTCAATATGCATGCCCAGGTACTTGGCTACGTTGCTTAATGGAATGTCAGTACCTTTTATTTGTACTTGTCTTAGCTGATAAGCTGTCCGTAAAGTATATATCACTTGCAATGTTTTCATTTCAGTAAGTAAGGGCCCAAGCACGCTTCCCTGTGGGACTCCAGCTTTTATCTGCCTTAATGTAGAGGTTTCGTCTTTATACCTTACATAGAAGTAGCGACTATCAAGGTAGCTCCTGATGATATCACAAAAACCATTTGGTAGGATAGTCTTACTTTTTTTAAGAAGTCTTACGTGCCAGACTTTGTCAAAAACTTTTTCTATGTCCAAAAAAACACCTATACAGTATTTTTTGTCGTCTAGATCTGTTAGTATTTTGTGTGTCACTCTGTGGACTTGCTGTATTGTGGAGTGACGTTGTCTAAATCCGAATTGGTGATCAGGTATAATTTTGTTCACATCTAGTATTGGTTGAATTCTGTCAAGGAAAAGTCGTTCAAATACTTTTGATAATAAAGGCAGAAGGCTTATTGGTCTATAAGATGACGTCAAAGTTGGATCTTTGCCCGATTTCGGTGTAGGTATTATTTCAACTGCGTTCTTATGTATATAATTGCATTTGGAGGAAGCTCTTTTAGTGATTTTCCAGTTATTTGGTCATATCCTGGAGATTTTTTGTGACTGGTACGCTTTTCAATGTTAATTTGTATTGCGGTGGAGGAGTCCTGTTAGTAAGATTAGTAAGATTAGCGTTGCTATTAGTTTGGTTATCAGTAAAAACCTTTTCATAATAGTCAGCAAGTTGGGAAGCTTTGTCAGAGTTCGTCTTAGCCCATGACCCATCCGACTTTTTTAATGGTGGCTGGTGAATGGTGCGATTCGTTAAGTCTTTAGCTGCTTTCCACAAACAGTAATTAGTGTCAGATGTTGGAGTTAGTGATTTTAGATATTTTTCAAATTGTTAATTTTTACAAATTTTAAGTCTGGCTTTCAGGTTTTTAATCGCTTTGTTAACTTTTGCTTTATCATTTGGAGCTCTCGTCCTTTGCCAAGTCTTACGCAGTTTGTTCTTGCCCACAATAAGGCTATTAATTGAGTGTGGGATGTTATAGTTGTCCTCTGTTGGTTTTAGTTCGGGTGTTGCTCTATCAGCTGCTTCGTTTATACATTTAAGTGTATAATTGTTTTTTCAATATCGTCTGATTCCTTAAGAGGTACATTTATTGTTAGGTTGATATCAATGAATTTTCTATAAGTGTGCCAGTCAGTTCGTTTATTATACATCTTGCATGGGGGTAAAACATTTTTTATTGAGCAATTATAATTAATTTGTATTTTATTAATATTAAAAAAAAAAATACAATTTACGCAATTCACGCAAAAACTCGGAACGCATTTTATTTATGTTCATAAGTATTTCGCATTTTACTTATGCGTAAATACGTTTGTACTTTCTTGGTACGGTTCAGTTCTATTCTCATACGAGTATAAGCGAAGGTATTATGCATAACCAAAGATAGAGAGATAAAGAAAAGGCGAGAGAGAGAGGTGAGTAAATGAATACGTCGTTTTGCTTTTTTTTTCGAAATACGTATTTTTGTGTTATTCGCCCGATCACTTCGTCCGCTCGTCATTGGCTGCGTAACTTCGTAAGCAACAAGAAGAACATACAATATCGCACATATTTAACTAAAGTGTCACAACTCAAAATTTTCAAATTTTTTGTTTAAACACAATACACAATGATCATTTCCAACTCCTGTAAAAATCTGGTATTTATTTCTGTACGCTATACCAAAAAAAAAATACCATTATTTTTCTTTCTTTTCATATACCTTCATTGTGAGCAAAAACAATTTTTTGCCTCTACTGTAAAATTGGAAATTTGAAAAGTTGTAACACTTTAGTTAAACATGTGTACATACTTATGTACTTTTCGAAAAAGTATGATTATTAGTAATCGTTCGGAGTTGTTGCATAAAAAAGTAGTACCTTTCTTCTCGCGTATGCATTTAACTAACTTAAATTAATATGTAGTACATATTAAGAGTACATACAAAAATGCGCAATACGATTATACCCAGCCAGCATATTGTGATTAACCGCTTTCGTCTCAATTCCAACCCAATTCCATTTCACGGTGTGATGGCAACCGCTTTTGACGTTTTTGCATTCGCTAATTTTTTACAGGTGATTTGGTTAAATCCTCTCTTATATTAAATTATTAACGGAAAAAAACTACCAAGAACTATAGTTTATTGTTTTTCTCGCTAAATTGCATTTAAAGAATTTAACATTTGTGGTTTTAAGGCATAAATTTGCATTTTACTCAAATCACTTTTCTATTGAATTAAAATAGACGAAATAAGCAAAACCAACCAATGCTGAATATGCATATAAATTTTAACAATTTCGGAGATTCAAATTTGTCTTTAATTCAATTAATTGATATTTTAAAATTAACTACATTTGTTGGTAATAAAGCTGTGATGTCTTAATTTTATTTTAAAAATGCATAGAAAGTGATATGATCAAAAAGAATTTTCAATAATCTTATTGCTGAAAGTTGGCATGTTTGCAATTTGTGACCGCGATCGTGAATACTTAAGAAGAAGAATGAAATTTTAAAAAGTGAACAAATTAGAACAACACAATTATAAAAAATCCGCCAAGTGTGAGTCGGACTCTAAAATAAAACACTTTACAGTTCAGAAGTGGGATAAATCGACGTCTTCGGGGAAATAAAGTGTGTATGTATGTGTGCAACGATCGACGCACATATACATAAGCAACCATAAAAACCCTCGAAAAAAATAAACGTACCCTCGAAAAACAAAAAATTGACGTACTCTCTTAAGGAAAAACTCTAACCAAAAAAGAAAAAAATAATGATAAAACCGATAAAAAACGAAAAAAGAGAAAAAAACGATAAAAACAATAGTCGGACTCGCATACGGAGGGTTCCGTACCATCGTACAAGATTTTTTGCTTAAAATATTAAATTATGTGTATATTTAACAGCCTAAAAGTATACTACAATTAACAGCTTAAAAGTATACGACAAAAAAAATTGTTAAACAAAGGTTAAATTAAAGAACAATGTTTTTAAAAATGTGTATTTCTAGTATTTGTCATTCTACACACAAGTGAATTACACACAATGTGAAAATTTCAACTCTCTACCTATTACGCTTCATGAGATAGAGCAGGAGAGGGACGGACAGATGGACATCGTAAGCTTAGTAATAGGGTTCCGTTAGCTCCCTATGGGTACGGAACCCTAAAAACGAAAAAAGGAACAAAACGACAAAAACGATAAAAAAACGACAAAAAACGAAAAAAATAGAATGCTAACGATCCATAAAGTATACGGAAAATACAAAAGATACATGAGCAACTAAAGCGCAACATTTGAGGATCGACCAACTAAGGTGTCTCCTACGCACACGTAATTTATCGACGAAAGGTACCCGTGATCAATAAATCGAAAGATTAATGGATAATATAATATAACCAACGAGAGTGAGCCACAAGGTGGTGCGATGCGGAGCGCACCAAGCAAATTTGGCCGAACAACAACCGAGCGACAAATCTACAATAACACCGATGCAAGCAGACATCCACCATATCCAAGAGATGTTGGCACAACTCCTGGGTGTACAGAACAAAATGATGGATGAAGGACGACGAGTGGCAGCAATGTCACCTTCGATTTGTGCTGGTTTACATCCCATTTTGACGACATCGCCAATGCAAACCTTAGAGCTGGAAAGGCAAAAAAATGCATCGTTGGACACGCATACTTCGACGCGGCATGCATCGCAAAGGAGATCGCGAATACATTGCCGGAATACGACACACGGTTGAACAATTTATCGAGCGAATTGACAAAGCACGTGACGCTTTCCAGTGGAATGAAAAGTTTCTTCTCCTTGCAGTCTACACACGGTAACGGGGAGTGGCGCGCATGTGGCATGATGCCGCCCCGATACTGTACACTACTTGGGCTGAGTTCGCAAAAGCTCTGCGTGAAGAATTTGGTAGCAGCCTAAACGAAGCTGAGGTTCACTATGTCATGGCAAATGCTGTCAGGCAACCAAAAAAGAAACTTCTCGAATATTGTTTCCGTATCGCGGCTATGGGAACCCGTTACAATATCAGCGACGCCGCGGTTGTCCGATACACTCGAGCTGGCTTAAAGCACAGCGATTTGCAACGAAGCTTAGCAACCACGAAGTTCAACAACATGAAGAGTTTGCGTGACACCACCGAAAATTTCTTTGTGTACCGCATCCCAGGTAACGAGAAGAAATACGAACCCATTTTCGAACGGGGCGAACAGAAGCCAAACCTGGAAGAAGCCACGACGCCGATCTTGAAATGTAACAATTGCGGCGAGGTTGGTCATTTCTCGTTGAAATGTCCAAAACCGCAGAAACGACACAGATGCATCACATGCAACAAAGTGCAAAGACGAGAACTTCATGAAGACAGTCATCGTGGACGGGAAACCCTATATTGCTTTTCTCGATACAGGCAGCCAATGTAGCATAGTACGCAGAACTGCTGCCAGCAGAATCAACGCTACGGGACACATATGTTTCATACAAATTAAGGGCATATGCGGAGGCGTAAGAATGCTTAACGAAGCCATCACCATCGAGATGGAAATCGACGATGTGCAAATAACTCTACAAATCTACATAGCTGACGATGACATAATACAACAAGTCTTTCTGTTAAGCCAGGACCTTCTCGCTAACGGAGACCTGACAATGCATGAGTATTTCTCGGCACTGGATTTGAATAGCGGTTACTACCAAATACCAGTCGCCCCAGACAGCCGAAAATACACAGCCTTCATCACGCCGGATGGGTTGTATGAATTCAAACGTTTACCATTTGGATTACGAAATGCACCAGCGGCATTTAACCGGCTTATGGCGAAATTGCAACAGCGGGTTCGAAAGGATGATATGATCCACTATATGGACGACATAATAGTGAGTAGCAACACGCTCGACGATATGAGAAATTACAGCGTATTCTACAAGTGTTACGAGATTGCGGTTTGACACTGAATATCGATAAATGCGATCTGTATACGCCAACGATTACATTCTTAGGACATGGACATAACTCAGGTGGTATAAGCCCGGGGGAAATAAAGACGATCGCTAAGTTTCCGCCATCCAAAAGCCCCAAGGACATTCGAAGGTTCTTGGGACTCAGCGGGTATTTCCGTAAATTTGTTGTCGGATACGCAGTCATATCTGAGCCATTGCGCAAGCTACTGCGTTCAATTGGACTGAGGCTCAAAACGACGCGTTTGAAAAGCTAAAGGGTAAAATAGTGATCAAACCCACCCTTGCCAGTTACCGCAATGAAGCTGAGCACGAATTGCACACTGACGCCAGTACTATTGGACTCGCTACAATTACTACAGAGACAAGAAAACGAGCAGCTTCATCCAATTGCTTATTATAGCCGATCCACCTCGAAACACGAAAGCAAGTACCACAGTTATGAGCTAGAAGCTGTAGCCGTTATTGAGGCACTAGAGTGATTGAAATACTATGTTTTCGGAAGACGAATAAAGGTAATAACGGACTGCAGCGCACTACGCACAACTATGGAGAAGCGCGAACTCACATGCAAAAACGTGTGTATGTTGTGGGGGAGTGAAGGTGTGTTTTCGGTGAGCTCCGTCCAAATCCTGGAAAAAGAGCAGTGATGTTGTTCTGTGATTTTACTTTTTCTGCTAATTTGTGTGAAATTATGGTTGAATTTAATTTTCACACAAATATGCAAATGAGACAACAGCTGATCGCAGGTTAATGGTGGAACTTTTTCACGAGTAACCTAAATATCGTTGCTCTGAAAAAGGGCCTCATACACGATGAATATGTGCGTAGTACAACAACGCCTACAAAGTATACAAATTAAAAAAAATTACACAAATTACACATTCCCACATACACACGCATACCAACCACGATAATGGAAGGGGTAGCTTAAAAGGCTACACACTCTAATGAAATTCTCGTGGAAGGGCGAGTGAAAGCCGCTCATTAAGCTTTCCCAAATCCAAGTGCGTCTGTTCCTATATTGGGCGGCTTGGTCTGCGTCTGTAGCTGAAAGGTCGGCAGTAATAGATAGCGTGTCGGTAGGCTTATAAAACGATATGGGATATGGGCACCCAGAAGAAAAAACCAATATGAATAACAAGGAAGGAATGAACTATACGGTGCAGGGAGTCGGATCCCCAGTACCGGCGGCATTGGTGGGTGCGCAAGCGGGCCCCGGGTCGTCGTCATCAAACTACCGCAATGCTATGGAGGTGCACTCGGCCACCGTAACAGATAATGCTACGAGTCCAAAAACTACTGCAGCGGTAGGAAACCTGGTTGCTGCAGCAGACAAAGCTGCAGGAAAAACCTAAGAGGAGAGCAACCCTTTCAGACCTATAAGATTTATCCCTCGATCACCCACAAGATCAGGAGGTCAAAAGGCGGTGAGCCCGTCTTATGCCACCAACCAGGAGAAAGTATCAACCGGCCTCACCCCCTTTCATCAGCTGGGAGAGAAGATACGAAGCCTGACGTATATGCTTGAAGAAAAGAGCACTGACGGAAAGCCAAGGCTCTGTATGAGCTCTCCGCTATTGAGCAACGGGACGAGAAATCCAAGGCGGTTATAAGGAGAAATAACTTTTCCCAGACTTCCCCTGGTTGCGAACAGCCAGAAAAAATAAAAGGGCACTGGAAGGCAACACTCCTCCTACAAAGAGACACCCCTCTATAGCTGCTGCTCTTAATGATCAGACGAAACAGGTCAAAAAGGCTAACTTAGAGCAAAGAGAGTCTCCCAAGACAGCAACAGCAGCAGCAGCAACACCAAAGTCAAGGAAACTCACGAAGAAGGCAAGAAGTCAAGACCAGGACGAACAGAATTTGCCGCAAGTAAAGGAGTGGACCAAAGTGCCTGGACGGAACAAACGGGATAAGGGCATCAGATCGAAGCCGGATGCCCTCATCATTTCCGCAGCCGTGAATACCTCTTACGCGGAGATCCTACGGAAGATTCGAAGTGAGCCGACCCTGAAGTGCCTTGGTGAGAACGTCAAAGCTGTGCGACGTACTGCGAAAAACGAATTGTCGCCCAGATGAGTCATCGATACGAAACATAGGGACGGTACGCCGTGGTACACAGACAGCCTACATTGTGCTGCCTGTAGCGGATGCCAACAAAGTTTTGAGTGCACAGCGAGTACGCAGGATGGGTATCCTGCAGAGTTCGGTACTGCGCCGAACCAACCAGGTGTTATAAATGCTGGGGGTACAACCAACAAGCGGAAAATTGTAAAGAGAGCGCAGACCGCAGCGACCTCTGTAGGAGATGCGGGCAAGAAGGCCATAAGGCAGCAACGTGCAAAAGCGAGCCAAAATGTGCGCTATGCAGTGGTAACCATGCAGCGGGGAGTGCCCGTTGCCCAGAACACCAAAGGGCAGTTAAGGCTAAGAACACAGGAGGGCGATGAAAATCGTTCAACTCAATCTTAACCATTATGCGGCAGCCCAAGACTTGCTGCGACAAACGGTCTTGGAGCAACGTCTCGATCTTGTCCTAATATGCGAGCAATATCGCAACATGATAGGACTGGAATGGACGTCAGACGAATCCTGCAAAGCGGCTATATAGGTCACGGCGGGAAAGCCCATCAAAGTAAGGCATTGACTCATCATTCTGGCGTTATGCCCCCCACGCCTGGAAATAAATCGATTTGAACGGCTCATAACGGAGTTATTTACGAAAGCTAGCACAAAGACGCCAACACTCATTGCGGGCGACTTTAATGCTTGGTCTACCATGTGGGGTAGTAGATGGACGAACCAGCGGGGCAGAATCTTCATGGAATGCCTAACTACGCTGAATATGGAACTCTTCAATGATGGACTGCCCACATTCGAAGTTGGTGGAAGAAGTTCGGTCATCGATCGTACATTCGTGCATATCTCAATTGCTCCTTAAACGACATGGAAAATCGGCAATTTTTACACGAATAGCGATCATCGTGCAATAGCCATCGAAGTAGCGTCACAACCGAGCAGAAGGCAGTTATCCCTAGTGAAAACTAAAGGTTGGAGGGATCAAGTATTCGATAAGGACTGTTTCCTGCAAATTTAGGAAGATGGTACAACTGTCGCCGATGGACCAAATGGCATTGCTGAGAGCAACAAGTGGCACTAGGTGGAAAGGCGGTGACAAATAATACTGTGCCGTAGTAACTTTAGACGTCAAGAATGCCTTCAACACGGCCAGCTGGCAGCGTATTATGCAAGCTCTACATAGTATTGGAACACCGAGATACTTAATGCGAATAATATCCAATTATTTCGTAGACAGAGTTTTGCTGTGCAACAGTGACGACGGCGTGAAATAATACGCAGTCACGTGTGGTGTCTCACAGGGCTCGGTCCTGGGTCCTACATTGTGGAACGTGATGTATGACGGGATTCTCAGGATGAGCTTACCCTCATTTGCAACCCTAATTGGATACGCTGACGACATTGCACTAGTGGTCGTGGGAAAAACTATAGAGCAAGTACAAGTCCGGTGCAGTATAGCTACAGCAAAAGTCAGGTCCAAGCACACTTGGAGTTGGCAGCAGAAAAGACGAGAGGTCTTCGCGTTTCGAGTAGGCGATATTTATATAACCTTCCAACCTTCTATTAGATATTTGGGAGTGTTAATTGTTGCTAGGCTGACCTTCAAGGACCACCTGTCCAATATAAATGGCAAAGCAGCTAAAGTCACTAGAGCCTTATCCCGCATAATGGCAAACAAACGAAAGCTGTTAGCCAGGGTAATCACCTCTAGCATACTCTAAGCGGCGCCAGTATGGGCTGAAGCAACACTAAAGAGCTCGTATATGGCGGGTATCCGCTCGACGTACCGGCTAAGCGCGCTGCGTGTTGGAAGCGGCTTTCGCACGATGTCAGTCGTGGCGATAGAGGTAATTGCGTCCATGTCACCAATTGACATAGTGGCACGTGAATTGCAACGAACACACAACACAGGCGCTGGAGCATCTAAAGAAGAGGAACGTCAACACAGCATCCGGGAATGGCAAAGAAGGTGGGAAACTTCAGAAAAAGGGCGCTGGACTTTCTCCCCTGGATGTGTGGATAACACGGAACCACGGTGAAGTAGATTTCTACGTGACGCAAATGCTAAGCGGACACGGATGCTTTAAATATTACTTGCACCGTTTTAAGCATGAGGAAGATCCCTTCTGTCCTGTCTGTGTTTGCATCGCCGAAGATGCCCAGCACGTTCTTTTCTGTTGCCCCTGATTTACCGTGGAGAGAGCACAGATAGGAGAATGTTTTGGCGAACCACCAACAATAGAAAACCTGGTGCAACATATGTGCCAATCTCCAGAGAAGTGGCAAGAAGTAAAAACCTTAATGTTTGTCATTAACAAAAAAAGTGCGAACTCATACCTCGAAATGCGAGATGGTGGCTACGCATACAGGAATTCGAGGTAGAGGTACAACACCGCTATGGTTCTCGCACGGAACACGTCGATGCGCTTAGTTGCGCACCATACAAAGATGCACACGAAATCGATGTCGCCGGCATGAAAACTTGGAAGACGATCCTTGACTAAGCGCACTGGTTGTTTAGCATACAACTCCAAGATTCCAAAATTAAAAACCTCGTAGAAAATCTGCAAGCCGATGGTTTAACCGAGAATGACGACTACATCATCGAGTTGGGACGGTTGTATCGCAAACAAAACAATCAATTTCTGTGGGTAGTTCCGAAACAACTCCGACATTACATCCTACACGAATGCCACGATAAATCAGGTCATATGAGTGAATGAAGTGGAAAAGACAATTCGACGTATCCACCAACGTTACTGGTTCTCGAGGATGCGCAATTTTGTTAAAGGTTACATAAAGCTATGTGTCGGCTGTGCTTTTAACAAACAACCGGGTGGCCGTAAGGATGGACAGTATTACTTCGACGACATCGCTCCGAATCCATTTAATACTGTCCATATTACTTCGACGACATCGCTCCGATTCCATTTAATACTGTCCATATCGGTCATCTGAGCACGTTCCCGAAAAGCACAAAACGCAATGAGCATGTTCTGGTTATAATCGATGCCTTTACCAAATTCACCATCATCCGAGTCGTAAAGAGCACAGTCACGAAGCATGTGATTGAGATTTTGAGCGAATTGACGAGTTATGTTGGAATGCCTGTACGTATTGCTTGCGATAAAGGTCAAAAGAATTCGAGAAGTATTGTAAAGAAAACGATGTCAAGAGAATTCTTAGTGCTGTCCGCACGCCCGCGCAAATGGGCCGGTTGAACGAATGAACCGTACAATGCTCGACATGCTTCTGTCCGCTACCGACCAAGAGCGACACTGGGACAAGCAGCTACGACAAATCCAGTGGAGTGTCAACACAATGATCAACCAGACGACAGGTTTTTCTCCATTTCAATTTCTATATGGTTTTAATCCTCGAAACATCTTGATGAACGAGTTAACGCAAGTATTACAGCACAACAACGATGTTTTGACCGATGCTGAATTAGAACAGCTACGCAACACTACCGCCCAACGAATCAACGATTATAGAGCTGAAGCGAAGAAACGATACGTCGCCAAACACGCATGCCCAAAGCATTACAACGAAGGCGACCTTGTACTTGTCGCCAACGAACCAACCAGCACAGGTTTCTCACGAAAACTCGAGCCACGATACAAAGGTCCGTTTCTGGTGACCAAGAAGTTAACGAATGATCGTTATGTATTAGAAGATTTACCGCACGCACAGCGCACACAACGACGAAATCGGTGTACGCATCTGACCAGATGAAACCTTGGTGTGAACTTCCGCCGGACGATCCTGGCGAATCCGATGAAGAATAACATACAACGACGATCGAGGACGACCGAAATAATCAGGAGAGGCCGACTGTAACGAACATATCATGTCTGCCGCCCTGAATGTCAACGCCTCACTGATTTAATCAACCCTGAGCTGTCGATCGACAGTCATCGCTCGAGTGCTGAAGAGAAAGGATAAAAAGAGCCGGTTGCTGCGCGTCGTACGAAATAACACAAATTACTAAGTTCCGTTAATAAATATAATTTAAACCTATTAATATAAATACAACCTTGTGAAAATATAATAAAGCTCAAATACATTAAAATAACACAGAGTAGCAATCAAATAATAAATCTTTCATATGAAGAGTCGTGTCGATCACAAATTGCGGGAATTTCTGAATCTTCATATTCTACAGCAATTTCTACCAGTTTTGGAAAAGAGAAACCAGAATGCGACCGTCGAAGGTTCTGACTTTTCCGAGGTATCCAGATCCTATAAAGCTGGTAATAAATTAGTAACTATGTTGTTGAGTCCAAGAGCTTTTTCTTGAACTATTAAATATGTTATAAAAATTGAATAACGCGCAGGTTATATGTAATGTAGAATATGTAAGTAGTTTTATTTCAAGCACGACACGATCAAGGATTTGAGTAAGACTAAAAATAAGGAATTACAAACAGCATATATATAAGCAAGCAAAAGTGATAAAAAATCATATACATAATGAAAGAATGAGATAAGAGAAACATAATTAAAAAGCTTTGCTAAAACGGCTGTTGCGCTGAACATGACGGCTACTGCGCTGAACATTCTCCCGCAACTCTTGTGACGCCATCCGTTCGGGAGATTAAATGCGTCACCCAACCAAGTGGCCACTTTAACGATGGTAAATTATCGTCCTTAATGAGAATGAGATCATTGACCCTGATTGGAACATGTGAGCGCTATTTCGCCAGCTTCTGCAAAAGCGTTAAATATTCTTGGCTCCATCTCTTCCAAAAGATCTTCTGATGATATGAAACGCACTGCCATCTGTCTACCCGACTGTAATTAAGGCTGGTGATGTCAAGATCAATGAACGAAAAAAACGGCGCACCTATAAGAAATTGCGCTTGTGTAAGAACGTCTAGGTCATCTGGATTTTCTGAAAGAGTGCAAATTGGGCGTGAATTAATTATAACCGCAATTTGGCATATAAGCGTTCGGAATTCATCAGATAGTATGTCTTAACTGAGCGATACAAGTGCGTTTTTGCTGTTTTTACTGCCGCCTCCCAGAACCCTCCAAAATGCAGCGATCTTTAGAGGTATAAGTTTCCAATCTATATAATCGTTGACGCAAAATTCATGAAAAGCATCCTGATGGCTCTGGCTTAACATAAGTTGTCGCAAACCAGAAAGTTCATTCTTAGCCCCCACGAAGATGGTTGCATTATCCACGAGACGAATAAGAATATTAGTTCCATTTTGAATATCAGAAGTTAACAATTTAGCTGAACGTATTCGATGAATGAATTTATATACGTATCCAAAGATATGCTGCATGGTGATGAACGAGTTAATATATTTGAAGTTGAGTGTGATGTCGGAACTGGCTGACGATACCAAGGCGACTTTCCGAGATTCCAATGATGAATACGCAGGTGGACATTCACTTGGCCATCGATCGGAACTGTCTTGAAGAAAAGGTGGGCCTCTAGCCCAGAGTTTTGAATGCTGTAATTCACTAGGAAGCGCACCACGAGATAAAATAACAGCCGGATTAAGAGCAGTACGAACGTGATGCCAAACCATGGTAGCCGTATGCTGTTGGATAAATGAAACACGATTAGCAACAAAAACATTAAGCTTTGCTGGCTCAGTGTTTAGCCAGGCCAATACGACTGTCGTATCCGACCAGCAGTGATATGAACACGTATAAATGTTTGTTTTTGATACTTCCAGTAACAATTCTGATAGCAACTTCGCTGCACAAAGTTCAAGTCAAGTTACAGTACCTGTAACTGTCTTTAAAGGCGCCACCCTGGATTTAGCACATAACAATTGTACGCACACCTCGCCACACTTTCAAGATCCCACATAAACACAAGCTCCAAATGCCTTAACGCTCGCATCACAAAATCCATGCACTTGTATTTGTGATTCATTCAACATCACAAGTGCTTAGCAGTGCCTAAATCATGCCAGAAGCTATTCCACTCTGTATCGAGATTTGCTGGCACACTTTCGTCCCAATTAAAACCTTCCAGCCAAAGACGCTGAAGGAAAATCTTGGCTGTAGTTATGACATGGATCATACAATCGGGCTACAGAAGAAAAAACTGAGCGCTTGCAATTGGTTGGTAAACGTGAAAAAGAAAACAAGAAAGTGTCCATTTTATTAGCCCACATAAGTCCGAGTGGCTTCGTGATATTGCTGTTGTCATCAAATTTAATGAACGGTTCTCGGTCACGTTCAGGAATGGATTGAAGAACGTCGTCACAGTTTGTGCACCACTTGCGCAATATGATATTTCCAGTAGCAAGAAGATTCTTAGTTTGGTGCATGATGTCTAAGACCTCCTGTTTCGTATTGCCACCTGTGATGAGATCATCGACGTAAAAGTCACGCCGAACGATTAAAGAACCCAAAGGATAGCTATCTGATTCGTCAAGAGCTAGTTGATGCATTGCGCGAATAGCCAGATATGAAGCTGCCTTGGTTCCATAAGTCACTGTATCTAATTTGAAAACTTGGATCTTGTCATTATGCCATAGTATACACTGAAGATAATTTTCTGGAGATGAAACCTTAATACAACGATACATTTTGCAAACATCTCTAGTGAGAGCTACCAGGAAAGACCAAAACCGCAATAGAATTTGGAACAAAGTAGGCTGAATAGTGGGACCTGCTATGAGTACGTCGTTTAATGAGAATGCCGAAGACAATTTGGCAGAGTCATCGAAAACCATACGAAGCTTGGTTGTTGAGCTATCCGCCTTTATAACGCAGTGATGAGGGAGAAAATATTTTCAATGCGATCGATAAAAATCCTCCACCAACGACTTATGGTTCAATTGAAAATATTCTTTCAAGAATGCCGCATACTGCTCTTTCTTGCGTTCTAGATTCTCAAATCTCCGAAGAACCTGCTGATATGAATCTCCTAAAATATCAGCTGATCCTTTCATGGGTAAACGAACTGAATATTCGCCAGTTGCCAAACGCTCACAATGCGTGAAATGTTCTTGACAATCAATTTCTTCTTGAGTATTTTCTATAATCGTTTGATCTACAGATTCAACTTCCCAAAAACGTTTGAGCAACTCATCGAGTTTAATGGATTCATCAGGAAAGTGAACATTACTGCAATGAGCGGACAATAATGAATGCTTCATCTTTTGATTTGCTCCTCCAGACACGATCCAACCAAAACGTGTTTTTTGTAGCAAAGGCAATCCTGGAACAAGTTTGATTTGGCCAACACATAACAAATCAAAGAATAAGCTTGCTCCAATGAGCATATCAATGTGTTGTGGTTTGTGAAAGTGTGGATCTGCTAAACGAATGTTTTATGGAGTGTTCCAATTCGTAGTATCGATCGTGGTGATAGGTTGACTATCAGTAATAGTCGGTGTAACAGTTGCAATAATGCTCGTACTGTAGTCTGAATATTGCGATTTCAGACAGACGAACTGAGATTTCAGTTCTTAATACATTGGAATAGCTGATGCCAGAAACAGTTGAAACAGTTTTAGTTGATCAGCTAAACGAGAGGTTATGAAATGAATTTGAGACCCTGAGTCTAGCAACACTCGACAAGGTACGAGTACATCAGGACGATTCTTAACAAAAATAACTGCAGTTGCGAGCAGGACAATATCAGAGATACCATGTGCTGGTTGTTTGGGATGAGCAGATATTGTCATTGTGACTGTAGACGTTTGAGGCATGTATATTGCGATTTCAGACAGACGAACTGAGATTTCAGTTCTTATTACATTGGAATAGCTGATGCCAGAAACAGTTGAAACAGTTTTAGTTGATCAACTAAACGAGAGGTTATGAAATGAATTTGAGACCCTGAGTCTAGCAACACTCGACAAGGTACGAGTACATCAGGACGATTCTTAACAAAAATAACTGCAGTTGCGAGCAGGACAATATCAGAGATACCATGTGCTGGTTGTTTGGGATGAGCAGATGTTGTCATTGTGACTGTAGACGTTTGAGGCATGTTTGACATTAAATCAAATGGTAAAGTAGCGTTCTGAGCAGGCATATGCAACAAAGTGTGGTGCTTTGAATTGCAGATTCGACAATTGCCTCTTCTGCGCTAATTATGACCCCTTTTAAGGCAATTTAAACAAAGCGCAAGCTTTTTAGCTTCTTTTTGTCGAAGATTGGGTGACATATTGGATCCTCACAAAAAATACATCCAGTTTGATGAACTGTATTTGCAAAAAATGCTCCTTTACTTGGAGGCTTAGATTTTAATTTGCTCAACTGTTGACAAGGAATTACCATTGCATGCTGGACATTCTCAAGCATCTGACAACGCATTTCCAAAAATGATGATAAATTCTTCCCATTTTGATTGTGTTGAGGCATCGAGTTTCTGAAGAACGTTGTATATGATGATAACGGGTGATTTTTTAGCAACTTTTTTTTTGGCAACACTGTTTTTAACAGCTGACGCAGTTTATGTGCTTTGTGTTACTATCAAACACATTCAGATTGGTCTATAATTTAACCATGAATCGACTTACAAACGAGCAGCGTTTACAAAATATTGAATTTTATTATCAAAATTCATGCTCAGTAAGGCAAGTGTATCGTTCACTTCTTCCATTTTATGGTTAGTTTGGTCGACCTTCTGAGACGGTTATTCGGAATGTTGTGACTAAATTTCGCACCCAATTTACAATATTGGACATTAAACCACCAACACGCATACGTAGAGTGCGGACAGAGGAAAAAATTGCAGTTGTATCCGCCAGTGTTACTGATGACCCTGAATTATCGATTCGGCGCCGTTCGCAGCAATTGGGTCTCTGTTACCCCACTACGTGGAAAGTTTTGCGAAAGGATTTGGTTGTGAAGCCTTTTAAAATACAGCTGGTGCGAGAATTGAAGCCGCGTGACCTACCACAACGGCTAACTTTTGCTGAATGGGCGCTGGCAAAGTTGAATGAAAATCCAATTTTTTATCGAAAAATTGTGTTCAGCAACGAGGTTCATTTCTGGTTGAATGGATACTTGAATAAGTAAAATTGCCACATTTGGGCTGAAGAGCAACCAGAAGCATTGCAAGAACTACCAATGCATCCCGAAAAATTCACTGTTTGGTGTGCATTATGGGCAAGCGGCATCATTGGTCCGAACTTTTTTAAAGACGGCGAAGGCCGGAACGTTATTGTGAATGGCGAGTGCTACCGTACGATGCTTACAAACTTTCTTTGCCCAAAATGGAGGAGCTCGACTTGGCTAACATGTGGTTTCAACAAGATGGTGCCACACACCACACAGCACACGAAACAATGGCCCGTTTGAGGCCGGTCAACTGGCCGCCTAGATCATGTGATTTAACGGCTCTAGACTCTTTTTTGTGGGCAGTGGTGGCCTTTGGGGGTGGCGAGCAGGGAAACCGCCCAGGGCCTCGCGCTTCTTGGGGCCTCGCACATTCGCGCAACAACCCAAGTACAAAAATATTGTATAACTCACGCCACTCGTGCTCTCGACAATGGAGCCATTATGCGTGGCACAAAAAGTGGTGTCCAGAAACGTATACTTGAAATTAATCCAATTGCTTATTTTTTACCCTGTGGAAGTCACAGCTGGAATCTGATCCTAGGAGACTTTCTATCCCACGCCACTTTCCCCTCCAGAGCCCGTGCGAGCTGGGGTCCATTAAAAACCGAACAAGACTGGGTATCGACCACAAGTCCCTTCGGTACTGAACTCTTGGAGGTTAGTAACATGCAAAAGAAATTAATTGACTACTATAAGGCTACAGACCTAATGTTATCAGCCATTTATACTAATCATACAGCACTATAAAGATAAATTTAAATAAAGTTAAAATAGTTAAAATAATACTATGTGTTAAGGAGAGTTAAGAGATTAGATTTTAGATGAACGGAAGAAATAGAATTTGATACAAGGTCATAGTAAAGATTGTAAGAGTGACATAAAACACGAAAAAGGATCATGCTGCAAATAAGTAGTCTTACATGTACCAAGAAGTATAGGAGAATAATTCCTAGTAACCCGAGAAGGAACATTAAAATTAATACTACCAAGCAAGGAAGGGGAAAAGATGCTGCCTACAATTAGATTGTGCAAGAATGTGACACCAAGAGTCGTTTTGCGACTGGATAATGTCGGGAGGCGAATTAGTTTAAGTCGGCTTTTGTAAGATGGAAGGTTTATATTGGGATCCCAGTTTAAGTGACGCAGTGCAAAAAGCAAGAATTGCTTTTGAACAGACTCAATACTATCACTATACTTTTTAAACTGTGGATCACATACACATGAAGCATATTCAAGTATTGGTCTAACCAATGAAGTGAATAATAATTTGGTGGTGTAAGGATCATTAAACTCTTTAGACCAAAGTTTAATGTATCCTAAAACACCGCTAGCTTTACATGTGATACAAGTAATATGCGACCCAAAATGCAGCTTTGGATCCATTAACACACCCAGGTCACTGAATTGTGTGACACGTTCTAGAATGTGATCATTAATGTGGTAGCTTTTTACAATTAAATTTTTGCGGTAAAAGGACATTATTTTACATTTGTCACAATTAAGCGATAGATAATTTTTAGAGCACCACTGAGATAAGGAATCAAGATCTTATTGAAGAAACATTTGTTGGACCGGAGATAAAATAGACAAGCATAGCATCATCAGCGTACATTAAGACGTTAGAATGCTTTATGGCAGATGGCAAATCGTTTATAAAAATATTAAATAATAATGGGCCAAGGTGGCTACCCTGAGGGACACCAGAAGTTATACAAATAGTCTTAGATATAGCTGTTTTAAAAATAACTCTTTGGGTTCTGGAAGTTAGATAGGATCTAATCCAGTTAACTAACTTGGGAGGAAAACCAAAGGTATTCAGTTTTTTAAGGAGTAGGAAGTGACAAACACTGTCAAAAGCTTTACTAAAATCTGTGTAAATGACATCCATTTGATGTTGTTGTGAAAAACTACAATTAACCAACGAAGTAAATTCTAATAAGTTGGTTGTAGTTGAACGCTTCTTGGTGAAACCATGCTGTGAAGTACTTAATAAAGGAAGAACGAAATGCTGCACCTGATCGGTGATAATATGTTCAAACAATTTCGGAATAGCGCAAAGCTTAGCTATTCCTCGGTAATTTGATATATTAGCTCTGCTGCCTTTTTTGTGGAGGGGGATAATATAGGACTGCTTCCAAATATTAGGTAATACAGATGTATCCAGAGATAAGTCAAACAATTTGCAGATTGGTCTAAGCAAAGCATCAGCACATCGCTTTAGAATACAATTAGGTACATCATCTGGTCCCGGTAAAAACGTTAATTTAGAAGATTTTAAATATTGTAATACTGTATCACAATCAATAACTGGCATATTAAATTGATTAAATTGATGAATATGAGTGCTTTGGAAAAAGTTCGAAAAAAGATTGGAAATTTCTCCATCGCTGCAACATTCAACACCATTTAATTTCATACAGGATGGGAATATATCCAACCTGCGCTTCATGTTAATAAAGTTATAAAACTTTTTAGGATTTCTTTTAATATCCTCTTTGACATGTGTCACGTATGACTGATAGCAGAAATTGTTTAGGTGTTGAAAATTATAGCGGGATATAGCGTATTTAGTATAATCAGCAGACAAACCGGACATTTTAAATTTTTTAAATAGTCTATTTTTTAAATTCTTTAATTTAATTAAATCACGAAAAAACCAAGGTGGCGTATATGGGTTATATTTAGTTTAATTTTCGGAACACATAATTTGAAATGATTTTTCATAGTTGTATAAAAAAACTTTGCAGCTAGTTCAACATCATCACATGAATACAAATAAGACCAGTCAGTGGCTGTAAGAAGAGAATTTAGCTTAAAGAAGTCAGTTTGTTTGAAGCAGAGAACACGTCTTGATGTAAAAAGGATTATTGGAACGAAATCCAAACCCATTCAGAATGATGTTTAATTCCAAAGTCGGATGATAAGCATCTTCTGGAGTGGAAAGAAGATTACTTCGAAACAAGGAAACATCATTTGTGCTGTCGGTAAAGACCAAATCTAAAATTCGGTTAATGTTATTAGCTATGTAGTTTACTTGCTTAAAGGAAAGATCCAGCAATGAATCGACAAACTCACAGCTTACTGATGATATTACAGAGTTACAATTATCCGAGGCTGTCCAACAAATATTTGGAAGATTAAAATCTCCCATGATTAAGACCTTATCAGTATCTTTGATAAAAGACAGAACTTTCTTAATAGCTGTCAGATGTGATAAGTAAACAGAGTCATCAGAAGCAGGTGGTATATAGGAACATGTAATAAATAAATTGGAATTGGAAAATGAAATCTTTACACAAATAAACTCAATGTCATCAATATTATCAATAGACACCAAGTCAGAAGAGTAAGAAGTTCTAACAGAAATCAGAACTCCACCACCAACACGATCAAATCGATCTTTCCTAAACGTTAAGTAATTATTGTTAAACAATTCGGAATTCAGAACATCTGGAAGTTTCTACAACACACAATTACATCTGAATGAAAAGAGAAACTATTAGTGAAAAGTCTATTCACTTTAGAGTTTAAGCCTCTGACATTTTGAAAATGTATGATCAAACTGAGGTTAGATGGATCCATAGGAAGGGCTGCTTGAGGGCGACTAGAAATCAGTTTTTTGTAGACTTTGTTGGGGGGAGTTTGGCAATGACACCAGTGTTTGCACGTTTTTTAAAGTTATATTCGTGAACAACACAGCCGGCCGGCCAAAAGTTCAAACCTAACAGTTCACTACAGTATTCAGGGGGAACGGATATTTTAAAAGACGAAATTGTCCTTTTAAAAGAAAATTTAAACTTAGTGGTATTCACATTTGTAATTGTTGGCAGTTTAGATAGAATGTAGTGATTAATATCGACTTCCGAAGTATCTTCAGTTAACCTAGACACAAAAATAGATTTAGAAGGAGGAACAGCGACAAGTTGCTTAGGACCAATTGAAGCTCGAGTGTTTGAGCTAGTAGGTGCTATTTCTGACGTAACATGCTACACAACAGATGCATAAGAATTCTTATGAAAGTTCACCGGTAGTTCCATCTGCCCCATTGGTGTAGTAAAAGTAGGTGTAGGTATAGAAATAGTGGGGGTAGGTGTAGAAATAGTGGGGGTAGGTATAGAAAAAGTGGTGGTAGAAATAGAAATAGTGGGGGAAGGTATAGAAATAGTGGGGGTTGATGGAGGTGGTATGTTTAAAAGTGACAAAGAAGTTTTTGATTTGGGCGAATGACGCCGTTTTCGTTTAGGCGATATATCGAAGATTTTAATATCTTTAAAAGACTTATCATAAGCTGTGAACTTATCATTCAAGCGCCGAAAGTCTTTCGCTAGATCATTGTAAGCATTACGCATTAACGTACCAGATTTACGAAAGTCTATCTTATCAGACCGACAATTTGGACAAGACCAGCGAAGACCGATATTTTGATCAATAATATCGGCAATTCTTCCATTGATATCCGCACAGGCAACATGGGCCGCATTATCACACAACCAACAAGCTACAGTGCGGCATTTAGGAGTAAATGATTTACTTTTACACTTTATAATACAACAATGCATTTTCAATAAAAAATATAAATGTTTAATATAATTAAAAAACAAAAATGAAATTTAAAAGAAATGTACGCAGCATCGTCTTGTGTTCAAGCAAAATCTTTTTTGGTTTGTTACAAAGGCTGTACACTCTTTTTGCTGGCTCGAGTCAGAGGTGGGCTATTTTAAAATCCCATGTAAGATCTTTATCGCTAAAACCACTGTCCGAAACTAAGTAGGAATGCAGGGTAGAATCGGTGAAGGACGTTAAATATCTACTAAACGATATATGCGATGCTTTGAAGGATTTAGCAGAAAATACAACAGATGCAGAGCGGCTCTCAGCACTTGCTATTATTTCAATTGAAAATGACGTAGCTTATTCGTTAAATTATTATGATTTAATTAATGATGATAGTCTTGGAAAAAGCCGCAAACATAATTTCTGAATCTCTGAACAATAAAAATAATTATAACTTGTTATCTTTGTGTTTATTAATTATTGTTAATTTCCAATAAAAATTTTTAAAACTCTAAATTTATTTATTAATAACTTTGCATTTCTCATCAAGTATCATCATTATAACTTATTCCATAAAGACAAGGGCCTCGCAAGCGACAAGCCCGCAACAATTTGCACACTGGAAGCCAATATTGAACAATTTATTCGTGAAATACCGGCCGATATGTTGGAGAGAGTTTGCCAAAATTGCACCCAGCGTATGGACTATTTGCAGCGCAAATTGAGTTCTATCGACTCAAATAAAGATTTCATACATTTTTCTGAATTTTATGTGTTTTTTTTTTGAAAATCAAATTAGCAAGCTCTTAAAAAATCACCCGTTATTGTCAGAATTCTGCTCCCTTGTACCCAATGATTTCAATGCTCGCATATGAGAATGCAGAGAATCTGAAAGCTGCCTCAATGATTTAATTGCAGATATCTCTGCTTGATTCATCCCCAGCATCTCTCTGATATGTGCCTGAAATATTAAACGATTATTGTTAAATCTATTTTTTAATAAAGTCATTGCAATATCATAGTTATTCTCTGTGATTTCCAACGAGCGATTGGTGTCAAGCGCGGTACCCTTCAAAGAAGAGCGCAGGTGCTGGAACCTTTCAACCTTGGTCAACTCGGCTTCTTTATCGATGACAGTAGAAAATACGGATATAAAACCCATCCACTCTATGAATGATCCACTGAACGTAGGTAACTTCAACTCAGACAAACGAGATTTTGCCTGCGACACTACCATAACAGAGGGAGGATCATTAGCTGAAACGTTTTAAATATGTGTTGATGGTTGAGGCAGTAATGAATAGCGACAACGGTTCAACGGTTGACATAGTTGATTGCAGTAAAATTGCACAAAAGAAATCACAAGAAAGAGAATAGAAACCAAAGGCAAATGTTAAATTTGATTTATGTACAAACGGCACTTTTATTGCGGTAGGTAAGTAATGTTACGCTTGTACATACTTATGTACAATAAGTATATAACAAAAGGTTATTGCACTTATATTACAATGCTATGTAGCAATTTAATATAAATGATAAAATATTGTATGTAAGATTTTGACGCGAACACAGAAGACGTTTCTTATCACGTCGGGGTCACCAAATGTTGAGTCCAAGAGCTTTTTCTTGAACTATTAAATATGTTATAAAAATTGAATAACGCGCAGGTTATATGTAATTTAGAATATGTAAGTAGTTTTATTTCACGCACGACACGATCAAGGATTTGAGTAAGACTAAAAATAAGGAATTACAAACAGCATATGTATAAGCAAGCAAAATTGATAAGAAATCATATACTCGTACATAATGGAAGAATGAGTATAAGAGAAACATAATTAAAAAGCTTTGCTAAAACGGCTGTTATGCTGAACATGATAGCTACTGCGCTGAACATAGGTATTTCAACAAAGCATTGTTTATCGAAAGAAAATGGTTGCTGTATTCGCCTTCCAAAAACTCTGTTTTTTGTTTTTCATTCTGCTTATAATATTTAACCCTTCTGATGTAAATCTATGCTCTTTGAGTGGATATAATGATTGGAAACACATTAATCAATTTAGGCACATGAAAATAGCCCAGCACGTAGACAATCTATGATGACTTATCTGGCATGAAGTAAAGTGGTTTGTAGAGTAGATATAGACTCATTATCTCAACATCAAAAAGAAGTGGATTACTGGAGAAATGTACTTAAACGGATTGTAGCTGTTACAAAATTTTTGGCATCGAGAGGGATTCCATTTTGAGGTGACATTGAAATACTAGTATCTCTCAACAATGGAAATTATTTGAGTTTGATCCATTTCTTGCAGATCACTTAAAAATATTTGGGAATCCTGGGAAAGGTATCATTTCTTATTTATCAGCGAATATCTGTAAGGAGTTTATTGACGTAATGGGAAAACAGGTCTTACAAAAAATTATAAATGAAGTTAAAATAGCAAAATATTTTTCCATCAGTGTTGACAGTACGCCCGATATATCTCATGTTGACCAGCTAACTTTTATAATTCGATACGTAAAAGACTAAGTTCCTGTTGAAAAGTTTCTGCAATTTATACCTATTAAAGAGCATAAATCTGAGTTTTTGGTGGAAACCGTCTTGCATTTTTTTAGAGAATCATGATATTCCCATAAAAGAGGACAAAGCTACGACTATGCTTCAAATATGTCTGGGTGTGTATCAGAGGCAACAAAGTTTTTTGATATGCTTCAGAAAGTGTACAACTTTTTTTCGGGCCCTACCCACCAATGGAATGTACATTGTGCAATAATGTAGGTTCAAAAAAAGTTGTTAAAAGTCTCTCACATACCAGATGGTCAACCCGAGCTGATGCAGTAAGCGCATTGCACGAAGGTCATAAATCAATTATGGAAGCAAGCCATCGCAAGAGATACAGAACAGGCACGAGAAACTAGAGACGAAGGACTTAGCCTATCTAGAAAAATGGAATAGCTAATTATGCTGACTAAAATTTGGAGCTCTATATTGGAAAGATTAGGCAAAACAAGTAATTATCTTTGGAAAGAAACAATAACACTGGACATTGTAGCTAATTTTTTTGCTTCACTTGATGAGTTTATTGTTAACCTCAGGGATAAATTTGATAACTTCGAATGGTCCACCAAAGAAAAAAATTCGGAATCTGGCTACAAGGACCTATCTCAAAGAACAAGATGTAGAAGCTCACGCCAGAGATTTTTTGATGGCTCTGCGTCGTCAGTCCAACAGAATGGAAAAGAGAAATTTAAAGTAGAAACCTTTCTTCCCATAATTGACACCCAGAGCGTTCATCTAAAACAGCGATTAAGCTCGTATAAAAACACTTGGCAACGTTTTGGTTTATTTTTTCGCTGAGTTCTGACGAGTTAAGACAAATTTGGAAAGAATTTTCTGAAATCCATTATGAAGACGTTAACAAATATGAGTTGGAAATAGAATGTCTGCTTGTAACAGAATACTTGAAATTGTCAAAGTGAGAACGAAGGAACTAATACAATAGTATATTGGAAATATATCATCTTTTCAAAGAAAACAAAATTGAAGAAAAATTTCCAAATGCAGAAATCGCATTAAGAAGTAAGGTGGTTATCAATGTGGACTGTGGTATCGCCTGGAAACCTATCGTTACCGGATGTATATCACTTCTACTGAGGGTGAATGAACACAGTTGTGATTTATATGAGTTCACTTTGATATTTCATCTTGTAAACCAGGCTTCCAAGAGATTCATATATATCTACTGTAGAAATGGTGACTTGTATAGGAACTAATACGCTGCCTTGGGGCCTGAACAGGTCGGATTGAAGATTTTCCATCTCTGTATTTGACATAGAAAGTTCTCTTAGATAAAAGGGTTCTGCAATTTAAAAAAAACAGATGGCAAGCTTATTGGTCTATAAGACGCGACAAGGTTCTCCGGTTTGCCAGGTTTCAGGTTCATTACAATTGCGGCGCACTTCCACTGTGTGGGAAAGTGGCCCAGTTGTATCATCGCATTAAAGAGTAACAACAGGAACATCACCCCCATATGCGGGAGGACCCTTGCCACTCTGCCGTCGATGCCATCATACCCTGGCGTTTTCTACACTTTGATCGATTTAATTTCGTGATACATTTAAGATGGCGTGACAGATTTCATATGACTTGAGAATACATTTGGGTCTTGCAAGCGAGCCATGGTGCAGGTGACTTCGACATGAGCTGCAAGATGATGGGGTGTGAACCTCCGGGAAAGTTCTTTTGCGTAAGCTGTAACTTTAGCAAAGTCTGATCAGTACAAGAAGTTATTCGCGTCCATAAGGGAAAAAAACGTGGTGGTTGCTGTTTGACACAACGTGTAGCTCTCCACATCACATTGGTCGGAAATGCCATTTTTTTGCATAAAGTCTAATAATGAAGTTAAAGAGCCCCAAATTGGTAAATTTGCTATTTATGGCATTAAAAAGAACTATTCAAAATTTCAATCAATCCGAGCACGCCCATATAAAGCGATGTTAGGCCTAGGGATTCAAAATACCTTTTGTGAATTTTGCTTGGATTAAAATCATATTTTTAAGATGAGAAAAACATAGTACGCATAGAATAGGATCAAAACAATTTATTCATGTCGACATTTTACAATCTTAAAACCTTTCGGACATCTAGCTCGACTGCAAATTGGCTCAAAGTTTCGTTGTCAAAATTTTGATCAATTTCAATGTCCTGATCATCGGAATCATTATTGGATTCGACACGGTCAGTTCCAATGGTCGGAAGCTCCAGCAGCGCAATGACGTCGTTTGGTAATATATTTTTTTTGCTAGATGTAACCGTTTGTTAAAAAAATACTTGAAAGAAGAGGGTCTGACGAATCCAGTGATCTCATAAACACATCCGTCATAGTATTTACTCGGTTATTTTTTCGTGCATGACATCTTCTATCTTCTTTATAAAGCTTATTGCGCCCTTCTGATGCATTTTCGCCAAGGCAACCGACAGGAACAAGAGATACAGCCATAATTTGGTAACCGTGGACTCAAATCTTATGAACTGTTGGCTACATCGGGTACCACGGATACGACTCCAAAGATTATTTGGTAAATGGGAAAAATTGGGCAAAAAACGTTAATAATACATTTTCATAGACATAATAAACTATAATCACAAATGCTTAAATTTTGGCAAAAAGTTAGCTTTCAATCAACGAGACACGGTCAAGTTGGTTAGATTTTTTCTATTATAACACATAATTAAAGCTAACTTCCCCTCCCAACCTAAAGACTGCCAACTGCCTCGGCAGGCGGCGGTCAATTATGAAATATGAATTACAACAAACCAAAAAAAAGTATGGACATGCAGTCCCTAAATGCAAAATCACAACCTGGCCCAAGCCAGGTCCACGTGCCTACTACCGAAGCTGGGACAACCGAGCCTAGCGGAAGTAGTAGCACTTCACTGCCTAATAAGGCTATCACCTGCATGGGTGCTGCTGAAACCGGGAATAAGCCTGGTGGAATCGGAAGTACCGGTGCAGGGTATAATGTCGGCACCCCCCCTGTAGCTAAGCATAACTACAAGGAGAGGCGATCGGCTTTACATCTACTGGAACGCTTGAGAAACGTTCCTGATGCTGAAAGGTCTGAGAAATAGAAGGCCTCTATCCTATGGGCCACGCGGATAACGGAGGGACTTGCACAAGTTCCCAAACCGAATCCGCTACCCAAAAGACAGAGATCGGACGATCTCCCATCCAGCAGCAATTCAGCCAAGAGACCGAGAAATCGGGGGACTGTAAAAACCTTCAGAGAGGCGGTCAGCGGCCAACAAATTTGGGCAGTCGTTGACAGAAGCAACGCTGAAGGTACGATCACGCCAGAGAGCTGGAGGATAGTTGAGGCCAAGCTAACAAGCGTGTTCTTTCATACCACCAAAACCAAACCCACGTCAAACTAATCGCCTGTGCTGATCAGAGATCTACTGATAATGATAGCCAAGATAGCCATCTCCAGGATTGGTTAGGTATGGCCAGGGTCAAGGCTCGAGGTTATAACAAGGGAGGATATCCCTTGTTTGCCAAGAGCAAGGGCATGAGTCCCAGCCAGACGCTCCGGATACTCCAAATTAACCTCCATCACTCAAAGGTTGAGTCCGCCAACCTTTTACTCCGTTTGGCAAACAGCGGATAACACATTGTCCTGATACAGGAACCATGGGTAGTCCATGGTCTTGTATGCGGGCTCAGGGACAAATATTACAAAATCTGTTACGTACACAATCAAGGTAAGCCCAGAGCATGTGAACTGGTAAAAAGGAAGTTAGCTGCATCTATGCTCTCTAATTTCAGCGATGCAGACCAAGTCACCATCAGTCTCGAAGCAGGTGGTGAACGGATGTGGCTAGCAACAAACTATCTGGCCCATGACCATGACGCACTACCAAGACAAATTTTCGAGGATCTGGTAGCGCAGTCGCATAGGCTGGGAGCCAAGTGAATTGTCGGTGCAGACGTCAACGCGCACCATTCGGTGTGGGACAGCACGGACATCAATGCTAGAGGTGAGTGTCTTTTTGATTTCATTATTGGCTCTAATCTCCAGATTTGTAATAAAGGTAATAAGCCAATCTTCATTGTTAGTAATAGGCAAGAGGTAATTGATGCTACTTTTGCCTCTAGCTCCGTCTATGAGAAAATAAGTAAATGGAAGGTTTTGGAAGAACATTCCTTCTCCGACCATAGATATATCTCTTTTGAAATTAGCAAAACCCTACCAAATCCCAAGCCCGTCCGGAATATTAGGAAAACGGATTGGGATAAATATGTAGGCTTAATAGGGAACACCCCTGAAACCCATGCATGCAGCACTCCAGATAGTGTAAGCAAGCTAGAAATGTTGGTAGAGTCTGTAACAGCAAACCTAAACGCAGCCGTGGCGCAAGCTTTTCCGATAAGAAAACCGAGAGGTATGACCAAACCTCGGTGGTGGACAGGTGAGCTAAGTAAGCTTCGGGATAGTAGCAGACATGCCTTTAACAAGGCAAAACACACCCGCCTTGAGGAGGACTGGAGAGGTTATAAAGAATCTCTAAAGGTCTACAAAAAAAGTGAACGAGCTGCGCAGAGGCAACCTTGGAGATCTTTCTGCGAAGAAGTGGAAGGTGCATCCGAGGACTCTGGACGGTTCGTTTACCACAACAAGCAAAGAGTCATTAGAACTCCTACTAGACACACACTTTCCGGGATGCTCGGACAACACTGAGCAAGACGCGGACAGTCTAGTGAATGGTCGTGAAATCAAGATAGATGCGATATCTAAGGACCGACTACTATGGGCAATTAACGGGTTTAAACTCTTTAAATCTCCGGGGCCTGATGGAATTCACCCAGTGGAACTACAGAAAACCATTGGACACTTGACTGGCAAGTTAATGGCAATTTTTAAAGGTTGTCTTAAGCTTGGCTACATACCTCAGGAATGGAGACGGGTTAAGATAGTTTTCATTCCAAAGGCAGGTAAAAGCTCGCACACCCATCCAAAAGACACTAGAAAGGCTGATTGAAATCTACTTAAGACTGACGATAGACAGGAGGTTGATCTCTCAATCTCAACATGCCTATACCAAGGGGAAATCAGTTGAAACAGCACTACATTCCCTCATCTCCACTGCGGAGGGACCCCTGCATCGGCAGGAGTTCACCTTAGCAGCATTCCTCGATATAGAAGGGACCTTCAATAACGTCGATGCGAGTGCTATCACTGCAGCACTCACTGACCTGAGAACGGAATCGAGCATAGTGGAACTCATCGACAAAATGCTAAAAAGCAGAGTCGTTGAAGCAGATCTGAGAGATTTCAAACTTCGAAAGGCAGTGAGAAGAGGTACACCGCAAGGTGGTGTCCTCTCACCGTGTCTATGGAATGCAGTAGTTAATAAACTACTGGTAGGTCTAGAATCGATAGGCTGCAAAGTGATCTCATACGCGGATGACGTCGTTATTGCCGTCTCTGGAAAATACATATCTACTCTGAGAGACCTTCTGCAGGGTGCTCTGAATTTTCTTTCTAAGTGGGCTGAAGATTGTGGTCTTGGAGTCAATCCGGACAAAACGCAAGTCATCCTCTTCACTAGGAAACATAAAATCCCCTATATAGATCCGATAATGCTTTCGGGGAAATGTGTGATGATATCGGAGGAGACAAAGTACTTAGGCTTAATCATTGAGAGGAAACTGACATGGAAGCCAAATACTCTAGAAAGAGCTAGGAAGGCTAGCGTGGCACTCTATGCCTGTAGAAGAGCAATAGGCAAAACATGGGGAATCAAACATAAAACTGTATATTGGCTCTATACAATCAGTTGTCAGACCCATTCTCCTTTACGGAAGTGTTGTCTGGTGGACTGCGATGCAGAAGAAAACCTACCGTGAAATTATCGGTCTTTGAGATCGGCGGAGGTGGCAATAAGTGGTGTCATAAGAACTACGCCAACTATGGCGTTGGACATCATCTTACACCTGCCACCGATCGGTCTTTGCTGCAAACACTTAGCGGCATACTCAGCCATTAGACTCAAGGCAAGTTCACAATGGAAAGGGAGTTCGTTTGGACACGCAAGCATACTGAACTCCTACACTAATATTCCTACTCTACTTGATCGTCTCCCGTCATATTTTTGCTTCGAAAGGAAATTTTCTGTAAGGTTTCCAACGGGGCAGGAATGGCTAGAAGGATCCATCACAAAGTACCCAGATCAAGATATACACAGATGTATCTAAAATGGATACCGGTGTAGGGTCTGGAATTTACTGCGAAACAGCAAACTCTAACACGTCAGGTAGGCGATTATTGTCACTGGGATAGTGTGTGGCGGATCCCGTAAATAGAACTTCTCTCCGCGAGTGTATTAAGGCATTAAAAAGTTGACAATCTCGAGGCGTAGCCAGGCTGGAAACCCGGTGTTTTGCATTTCAGTCTTGGTACCAAGTTCGTCGAAGAGATTATTAAACTAATTCTCAAGAATGGTACAGCGAGGGGGCGTATAGAGCGGCAATAACCAGTTCACCAAGATCGGTGGAAATTTTATAAGCTGCACATTGTAGCCAAGTGTTGCGGACAGAAGGCAAAGAGAAGTCTTTTAATCCAGATCGGACTAAAACTGCGGCTGCTCTACACCCCTGATTGTCGACTGAATTGTTGGCGAGAGGAACATCATATCCCGACAGTTTAAAGAAGGATCGAGATGTAAAGTGGGTCTCGCTTATGAGCATGATGTCCATTTTGTGGTTCAAAGTAAAAATGCGAAGTTCGTTTGTGTGATTGCCTAAAACATTGGCATTCCAAATGCCAATGCGAATACCTATTTGCTCCATTGTTTGGAGATAATTGCAGTCAGGATCTCAATAATTTTGGTTTGGGATTCCATCATACGCTCGATTTTAGCTGTAGAGAACCAAAACGTTCTGCGAATACAGTAAGCAAATTTGGGTGTTGGTACTGATGATCGAATTCTCCTGGTTGGACACTTTGCCGAGGAATTTAGTTTTTGGTGTGAACGGAAGGGCTGTTTCTGGCGTTATCTGCATAGGAAAATTTGAAAATGTATTGACATTTGGTTCTGCAGTTTTTAGAAAGGGAGTGCTGCAGAGAGGAAGGTTGCTTACCAACTATATTGCGCTGCTACTGAGTCAGAATTCATTATATGCATTGGATTGATAGCCAAATACTCAGGCATATTGTTGCCAATACGTTAAAATCGAAGACTATCGACATGTAAGTTATCACGTAAGGATCTGCGTTGTGACTTGGCAGCACTGGACCGCATCATCTCGCTCGCACACGACGAGTCAGGGTTGCTCTGCCATAAATAAAAAAGGACAATTCTGAACACTGCGACGGTGACGTGGTCCCTCCTGATTTGTTGGGGCTTGGCGTTAAAAGTCATGGGAAGGTCAAGCTTAGCAATGAGTGCTTAGCTGTGACAAAGAATAAGGAAGATCGTTCTCTTTTGGCTTTTGGTTATCAACCTGATCGGATGTACGATCAGACGGTGTTCAAAGTAATTATAAATTTAAATAATTAAGTATTATAAATACTAGTATAGTTGGTGATGAATAAAATTAAATACTATTTGATTGAATATAAATAATAAACGTATTTAAAAGATAATTTGTATATTACATACATGAATCATATATTAATTTATGTGATACAAACTTCATTACAAACTTATAATAATATTGACTGCGTGAAGAGTATATAAATAATATCTCTCATAAAAGATCATCTCAGCAAATCGATCTTATTTAGATTCCCTGATATCCATACTGGAGCAGTGTTTTGCTATTGAAAATTTACCTGTTTTCGTTTTGATGCTGCTACATCCCAGCTTAATGTTAAACATGTAATTGTTTGATTTTAAAGAGAAATAATATGCATATTATTCCTTTCTCCTTGCCAGCAAATCAGTATGCAATTGGTCATACAACAAAAAACAGCGCACACGTTGTGCAATCCAACAAGCAGTGTTCCAACCAATGAAGTTGTACAATCGGTTGTATAATGTGTGGTCCTCTTTAAGGGTAAATTTTTATACCCTGTATCCAGTGCCAACTCTTGAGTAAAGTGAATGGAGCGGTCCCTCTATTCGCCAGATGGTAATGTGCGCCAAAAAGCTAAATGCAAAAATAATTTCCAACGCAAAATAAAATTTTATTTTGAAGTGAAATCGTCGAACAAAAAGACAATCGCGCTGTCTGTACCAATATGTCCAAAACGTATAAGTTAGAAGAATTTATTCATCGGTATAAGTCAAATACCAAATAATAGATCGGATAATAAAATAACAACCCATTTTAACTTAATTCAAATAGGTAATAACAACAATTTGACTCATGGTAGTTGTTGAAGCCTGCCCATTTTATTAATAAATGTCAAATGATAGTTCCAATTAAGATTAATTTTAGAATAACAATAATACAATGATAATTTTAAAATTTATTAAACCTAATTATTTTTGAAGAAGTAAAACAACCACGTTTTTAAATTTTTAATAGTTATTCAATCAATATTAGAATTCTATATTAATTTTGCATACTTGTTTAAAAGTTCCTGATATGTAATATCGCATTTCAAATTCTCTCCTTTGTCCATATGGTAACTATTTTTTGCTCGTTCAAAAGCTTCGATAATACAAGATCTGTAAAATAAAAATAGAGAAAACCTTTAGTTATGTATAAGTGATTGTTTATAAAGATTTGAGTTGACATGGCTAGATCAACTCATCTCGTCGCGCTGATCAAGAATATATATACTTTAAGGGGTCTCCGACGTTTGCTTCTGTGTGTTACAAACTTCATGACAAACTTACTATACTATTCACTGCGTGAAGAAAAAATTTAAACAGATTCGGTTTTACACGAGTGTTACCAGTTGAATAAAAAGACTGCCGGTCTAACAAAAACAGTTGAAAACAGATCGATCTCTCACCAAATAAGTGTTTCTGAAAGACCAAAACAAAAAAAAGTGGAAATCAAAAAGGTCTCTTTTTGTTGATGTGTGATGCGAGTTGAGTGATTTGGATCAAAAGAGAGAGAGAGAGGGGGTGAAAAATGATCAGGGACCAAAAATAACAGTAATGGGGTTGATTTTTAACTAAAGAAATCATTATGATAGTACATATCTGAAAGATATGTCAAAGTATTGGTTTTTGAAATGGGCTATCTAAATATCTTATACATTTTTATTTTCAAAATATACATATGTAATATACATAGATAGCTGCGTGGCATGAGCAACTCAAACGCCGTTTTTTTCACTCAATGCCGTTTTTATATATTTCTTATAAAAACTAATAATAATTATCAATCGTATTCACGATAACGCACAAACCTTACAAACGTATAACGGCACAAAGTTATAAGGTCGCTTTCATGAATGACCCCGATTTCGTTTACACCTTATAAATTGCACAAATCAGTGGAGGCCAACACAGTATTTATTATATTATATAATTTAATTCAAACAACAATTGATTTATAGCACTTAGAATGTCGAATAATAAATTATTTATTGCAATTTGTGTACTTATTTCAATAAATAAAATTCTTTTAAAGCATTTTCATTTTTTATTTCTGCGCAGGGAAAGCGATGACCTAAAAAGGACCGCGATTGACTGGAACCCCCAAGGAAGCCGTAGACGAGGAAGACCAGCAAAAACCTGGAGACGACTGTTATAGTTGAAAACCCGTGCCATGCGCCTTAGCTGGAATGAAGTGAAGAGACTGGCACAAAATTGACCCGAATGGAGAAAATTCGTTGTGGCCCTATGTTCCAACATGGAACTCTAGGAATCATATATATATATAAGGCATTTTCAATTTTTTGTTTAAATGCAACTGTTGGAGAAGAATCGTAGCTATTTGCTTTCAACTATTATTATCAATTGTAAAATGAGTTGTTACGTTACTGAACGGAATTGTTAACGATTATGTTTTTTATGAATTCTGTAGCACAAAAGAAACACAAAGAAACAAAAATAAAATTTACAAGAAATACAACCCCAATCAAGCGACTTCAAATACAAACATTAAAACAAACATCGACACCACAAGGTGGATTGGCTAGACATTAATTGGCGACCGTGACAGGACCTTAGCGTCATCGGCCAATCCAATCATCGCTGGAGACCACTAAAGGAACGAAGCATCTGCCAGGAAAGGATCACCGCTGGAGACCATCAATGCGATTGCCAGGAACAATCATCGCTGGATTTAATGAAGCAAAAGTGAGAACCCACATCTCAATAAAAAAAAACCGTGACTACAAGAACCGTAAACCCATACATTTATGTCTGCTTCGTAACAGTAAGTACATATACACAACGTAGAATTTAACAAATATACTCCTAATAATTCCAGATTTTCGTTAAACAATTCGTTGGTATTAATAGTAATCAGTTGCTGTGGTTGTAGTTTCTGACGCCAGTACATGCTGTTGTTGGCTATTGTATTTAAGCTGGCTGCTTTTAATTTCTTTACGCAGTTAAAATTGTTGTTGTTGAGCACCGATATGCTGTTGTTGTTGTTGAGCACCGATATGCTGTTGTTGTTATTCTGTGCAGGCTATTCGCTATTTTCTTTTACATGCAATTTTAAGTTGTTCACGTTACCGTTGACATTGAAGTTTAACATTGAATTTTGAATTGAAGTTGCTCTGACGACGTTGTAAGCTTATAGTGGCTTTACAGTGGCTCGTATCACGACGATTCGGTTTTGTGGTTTACAGTGGTATTTTAGTATCACGAACAGCTGTTGTTTGTTTTGATTATACATATAAATGGAACGTTGTGGCTAATTGTGATAATTAAAATGGACATTTTGTGAAAAATATATGATTGAGAACAATTTGAAGTGTATGCAAATAATTCTTGCAGCTTCCCCTGCTACTTATTTTATTAATATTTAAAGAAAAAATTACAGTTTAAAATTTTCTTCAAATTGTTTTGTGCAATGATCAGCTGTTTTATGGACAGCCGTTGCCCATCAACTATATCAAATTTCGTTCGTCAAATGGATTAATTTTAATTTTTAGTTCTCTTTGAAGCAGCATTGACTGCACACAAATAGCGAATGTGCGCGGCAGAAACAATAAAACGTATACTATACATAAGTGAATTTATTTATTTTTGATTTATATGTAAATGGAAGAAATAGCATAATAGAATAGAAAGTTAAAACATAACCAGCAATGAGTTCAGACAGTGATTCTGTGGAGGCAATACTGCTTGCATTATTAATCAAAAGAAAGAAGAGGAGGAGTGAGCGAATCAAAAAAATGTGGTCGAAGGAGTGGTATAAGAAAATTTCGGTTTTAGGCCAGACTGTCTTCCAATACTATCAAAATAAAAAAACTGTATTAACCCATCAACACGTCAAAAAGTTTCCACTCTCTCTTTTCTCTCACAATTTGATGAAGTATTTGACGTGTCGATGGCTACCTTTAGAGTTGTTCACTTTTTTATAACATCATTATGAGTCAAGGCGAGGAATCAGTGGCGGGAGAAGTTAATGACTCAAAGTCATTATCATTATTAAGCAAGCTGTGCGTTCACCGAACATAAAAAGGTTATAGGAAAGAGTAAAAGCTGAAGGAGATCAAGCAGACATATCAGTTCTTCAACGTAACATGCACATCTTAGAATCATACTTTTATAAAATTTGTCTGGTACAAACACAAATAGAAGGATTGAATAATGCGGACAATGAGCGTGGAGAAAAAGAAGAACTATTCATCTAAATAAAGATCGTTTCAACACAAGATGCAGTTTCGTTTTCTCACTCTACTTTAAATTTTACCCAATCACATCATGCAAGGTAGCCTTATTTCAAATTACCACAATTTGATGGCATTTACAAATCTAGTTGATAAGGATTCGCTCATATCAACTATATACAAATTAAATTACTTATTAAATTGCTTATAAAGGCCTGTACTTGAAGTGATTCAGGCATATCAAGTTAAAGAAGGAAACTACATAAAGGTTCTAACGCGTTTCAAAAGGGCGATATATAATGCCGTTTTGATCTTTATTGACTATATTGCAAGCATGTTTAATTCACCTACAGTAACTAAACCAGATGCGATATTACTTCAAAGGTTGATTGATACGGCATCAGCAATACGAGGAACGCTTTTGTGGTCGTCATCAAGTGATATTATGAATGCTATACTGATTCACATTTTTGTCAGTCTTTCGAAAGTGATGTAAGTGCCCCACAAAAGCCAAAACATAAGTCAACATCTAATTCACTCATTATGACCAAATCAACTTGCTTATTTTGTGAGTCACCACATCACTATATTTCTAAGAGCTCCTCATTCGCAAATGTTTGCTCGCGCATTGTTGGAGTCTTGCTGGGGAGCAACCGACCTATTCTCAAAATTATCACACAATTGGACAACGCCTAACATTATCTTGCGGTTGCTGTTATGCCATTTTTCCATATGAAAAAAAGCTCTTATCATCAAAGCTTTTGAAATCGACTATCATTCGCCTGGATCGAGCATGTCTTTCGATAATTGGACAAAAATGTTAAATATTTGTGTGCACTGTTTATCGCTCAGTAAAATTGATAATTTTGTGTTTTGTTATTTGCGCGCGGAAATTTTGGAAGATGAAGAAAATTACGGACAAAGAAATGATTTAAAATCATTGCGTGATCATAGTGATCCATTTTCAATGTTGGACAATAGTTTTGTGAAAAATTATCGATTTTCAAAAATATTGTGCCATCAATTCCATACATTCGCAAATACATATAAGATAAAATCAAGCTTGTCAACTTGGGAGAAAACATCAAATTCAGAAAAAAAAAATTTAAATAGTCAGAATTACTCGGAGAACCCCTAAAAAACATCTGTTTTCATTTTTGTATAATATTTTTTTTAGGGTTCCGTACCCATAGGGAGCTAACGGGACCCTAAAACTAAGCTTACGATGTCCGTTGGTAAATTTTCACAGAGTGTGTAATTCATTTGTGTGTAGAACGACAAATACTAAAAATACACATTTTTAGAAACATTGTTCTTTAATTTAATCTTTTGTTTAACAATTTTTTTTTTCGTATACTTTTAAGCTGTTAATTGTAGTATACTTTTAGGCTGTTAAATATACACATAATTTAATATATTAAGCAAAAAATCTTTTACGATGGTACGGAACCCTCTATGTGCGAGTCAGACTCACACTTGGCTGATTTTTTAATATATCTCGTGACTCAAAAGTCGTAGCGCCAAGTAATTTGTATATTCTGAAAATACGATTTGTGGTGCAGCGTGTAAGAGGATTGAATTTTGTCATGGTGCGCTTATGTCAACAAAGAGGTGACTAAAATGGAAAATTCACTTTTCTTTTGTAAGCGTATTGCTAGAGAAGGGATTGTCCTATTTGACTGATTTTTCTTTTATTGTGTTCGATATAGGCTAAAAATGTGAAAAAAAAACTTGGAAAATCCACCTGGAAAGAGCGAAATTTTGATTTTTTTGTATTCAAATCTGAATAAATATAAGAAAATTCCTTCTTTCTTAGCGTATTGCTTGAGAAAGTTCTGCCCTATTTGGCTGATTTTGTTATGTTCGTTATACGCCAATTAGAAGAAGGAAAGTCTATAATTTTTATTATTATTTAGAAAAAATTGAAAAATTGAATACGAACAGTGTGATAAAATGTAAGACGTGCAAGGGGAAGAAGAAGAAGAATGAAATAGTCAAAGCAGACATAAGTTAAGGTGTATATATGAGTATGTGTATGGTCAAGCATCGTGTGCCTGTGACGAATTGCAAGGGGTGGGGTGAGGGTGTTTAGAAAAGAGAAGAATGAAATAGTCAAAGCAGACATAAGTTAGATGTATGTGTGAGTATGTGTATGGGTAAGCATTGTATGCCTTTGTCGATGTGGAAAGGGGGAAGAGAATAAAATGAAATAGTCAAAGCAGACATAAGTTCTAGCGTATGTGTGAGTGTGTGTATGGGCATTTTCAATGACCACGTCGTTTACAAATTTCGTAAAGACAGTTAATTTTTCTTTTATTTTTATTTAAATAAATGTGTTATATTTCAATAAATACTTAATATATTAGTAAATATTTAATTTTTTAATAAATATTCAATATTTTAATAAATTCAATATTTTAATAAATATTTTATAAACATACGAGTATAAAGGTGCTTCATGACCACACAGCACGACGAACGAACGCACGATCAAATATGAAGCGAATAATAGTAGAACAGAACAAAATTCAATGCTTGCACTCTCCGTCTGCTTCGTAAGCAGCATAATTTTCCTTAAATATTTTATGTACTTTTTATTATTATTTAGAAAATAAAATATGAGTAAAACACACTACGCTAATAACAGTATAACAGAAAAAGAATATTCAAACCGTACGTGTGTGTGTGGCGCTATACATTTTTTCTGTCTGTCTGCTCTGTTAACAAAAGTATTTTGATTATTTGATAACAGGTACTCTCTGTCAATGTTGTCAATCATATCCATTAAAGGTGTCCTTTTAACGCTTGATTAGAATTTTCAAATAAACTCATATAAAAAAAAAAAAAAAATGATAGCAGGTATTGAAATTGCTCGACTATTTTCAATGCATTTTTATTCCTTTACTACGACTTCGTAAAATAACGAAGCAGAAGCGAAAAGCAAAGAATGAATGGGCATTACGTCGTAGGGACTGTCATTCTTTTTCAAAAGCATATACATTCGTAGAAGCCAACATAACGGGATCGTGCACAAAATTTCTGTAAACAATTTGGTCATCGAACATGTCAAAGATAGCAAAAGCAACAGTAACCATATCGAAAGGAATAGAGAAAATAGAGAAGAATAAAAAAAGTGATCTGCCTCACCTATGTATATATAAGTACACTATTGAAGTGAAACTGCTGCACAATATATAAGAAATCAAATTTTAAAATAATTATTAGAGTTGTGTTGTATAATACAATATTATTCATGTATTTCATTTTTAAAAAAGCAATTTTAGTTTTGAAAGCATATTATAATTAATAATTTAAATAATTGGGTTAAATACCGTATTGATTTAAATGACATAGACCAGCAAAGTCTCAGCGACATCCACACAAATTAATATGCTAGATCGGTGTGAAGAGCGAAAATGCAACTATATTAACTGCGGGTGTGTTGCTGTTGTGTGCAATTTTAATTGGTTGATTCTGAGATTACACAGAATTTGTTGTTGGATATGGCAAAAGCGAAAAGCAAAGGCAAAAAGATAGTAGCGGCGCCTTTCTTTTGAGAAATGTCGCTGCTGCTGACTGCGTAAGTAGAAAACGAAAGGCTGGCTGCGTTCAAGCAAGTAATTTCTTAACTCTTTTTGCTTTTGATTTTCGCTTTTGCCATACCCAACAACAAATTCTGTGTAATCTCAGAATCAATCAAAATTGCACACAACAACAATACACCCGCAGTTAATATAGTTGCATTTTCGCTCTTCACTTCAATCATATGTGCACATGGAATGAGCGAATTTCAAGTATGCTATTCATTTGTGTGCCCCACACGACACCGATCTCGCATATTAATTTGTGTGGATGTCGCTGAGACTTTGCTGGTCTATGTCATATAAATCAATACGGTATTTAACCCAATTATTTCAATTATTAATTATAATATGCTTTCAAAACTAAAATTGCTTCTTTAATAATGAAATACATGAATAATATTGTATTATACAACACAACTCTAATAATTATTTTAAAATTTGATTTCTTACTTATTGTGCAGCAGTTTCACTTCAATAGTGTACTTATATATACATAGGTGAGGCAGATAACTTTTTAATTCTTCTCTATTTTTTCTATTCCTTTCGATATTGTTACTGTTGCTTTTGCTATCTTTGACATGTTCGATGACCAAATTGTTTACAGAAATTTGTGCAGGATCCCGTTATGTTGGCTTCTACGACTGTATATGCTTTTGAAAGAGAATGACAGTCCCTACGACGTAATGCCCATTCATTTGGAGCTGAACGCTTCATACGAAACGGTGCGCCGACTTGGTAGCTACTACTCAATTCGTGCTTGCCGTGTGCTACGCACTCCAGCGGATCTCTTACAAAGGTCTAGCGCTCGTCCTTACCGCTTACCTCTTTCCCTACAGCGAGTTGGTCGAGTGCGTGGCCCCACCCAGCGACTCAAAAGCTCCAATGGCGCTTCTTTGTGATTTTAATCTAACTGAGACCGATCGACACAAATTAAGTGAATATTTGAATAAACATTTCAGGCTTCAGCTTCAGAATGACCAAGGTGAAGAGACTTCACTCGCCGGGACCTGTCTAGATCTAACCTACGCGCGCGATATGCAATTGACATGCAAACCTTACATATCATATTTCTCCCATCATTACCCTGTGTTATAATATATTTAAATAATTAAATTACACCAATTAACATTTTCTTTTCTTAATCGGTTTCAACATTCTGAAGCAAACGATGTCTAAAAGAAAATTGATTTCATATTGACGCAAAAGAATTATCAAAAATATATGTTTTACAAAAGACGACTTGGTTGATATGTACATTTAACATATGTTATGGACAGAATCGATATCCGACAATTGAACTACTACTCATTTCTACAGTTTACAAATTACTGTATTAGTTGACTTAACATATATTGTATGTACATAAATAGACTAATATCGAAAAAATCTGGACTTTGTTTTAATGGTTCATGAAAAACGTTTTCGCGCAAAAACAATTACGGTACTACCTGCCCCAAATTTTTTTATTAATAATTTTTTTTTTTATTTTTTATTTATTTCTTTTTGTTCTGATTTTCATAAAAACAAAAAAAAAAATTAAAATCATTGGAGAGGGCAAAAATCAAGACTTATAAGGAATGTGGTCTGTCAATTCACCAGATAGCGAAAAAATCAATAGAAGCCGAAAAGTTATATCGACATTTTTTAAAAATCCAATAAACTTTTGGAACTAATTTGAAAGGGCGAACAGGTAGTGTACTTATGTCTGCTGATAAGAAAATCTCAGAAAATCGTCAAATTCGCACGACTCTGCTGCCAAAATTAAAGAAAAAACCGGTGTTAGTGCAAGTGTTTCTACTGTAAAACAGCTTATATCCAAGGCTTTAAACGTATGAAATTAAAGAAAAAAAACCACCACTTAATGTACTTCGTAAGGAATAACGCCTTTATTTTTGCTGAACAAACATGACGTTGAATAAAGAGTGGCATCGAATTATATTTTCCGATGAAAAGAAAAATAATTTAGAGGGCCCCGATGGCTATGATTACTATTTTCACGATGTACGAAAGGAGGAACACCTACTTAATTGTTTGCACAGCCGGGAGGGATGATTATATTCTAAAGAGGATATTTGAAGTAATCCTCAATAAAGGAGGCAAAACACATTATTAAATAATGTGGAAAATACTTGAAACTGATCTAGATATAAGCATACAACATGACATGTAGTTTTAAAAGTATTGGGCAGCTCATAATCCGATTTTTCTATAGGGGTTTTATTTGACATTTAAAAGTTCAAATTTTTTTAAAGTAATTACGCTTATAATTTGAAAGTGGTTTTTTGTTATAGTTTGGAGAATTAAATGAACTTTAATTTAAGTGAGCGGGAGTGTACTTATCAGCACGGAAGGATTATTTGATGCGATTCGAGTGGGAAAATACTCTCGTGGGCCAAATATGCCAAGCTTAATTAACACAGCATTTGGATGGATAATTAGTGGTAATATGTACAGCCCGCTAACTGATCTACAATATAGATGTAGCTTGGTACAGGAAAACAGGTACGACATCGCATACCAACGTTTCAAATTGTTATATCGCAGACTTGGTCGATATGAGAAACTTAAAGAATCTTATTTAGAATTTTTAAATGAGTATGTTGCACTTGGTCATATGTCACATATTCATGAAATACAATAGACTGCAGTCACACTTTTACATTCCACATAACTGCGTAGGTAGACCGCAAAGCCTGACAAAGAAATTGAGTTTAGTCTTTGATGCGTCTTCTACTACGACCTCTGGGGTGGCATTGAATGAATTACTATTTGTCGGTCCAACAATTCAACAGGATTTGATATCAACTCTATTAATATTTCGATTAAATAAATATGCTCTTTCAGGAGATATTACAAAGATGTACGGGCAGAACTTTGTGGATGAGCGTGATAGACAGTTCCAACTGATACTCTGGAGGACAAATCCAAATGACAATTACAAACATATCAATTGAACACAGAGACCTATGGCTCGTCAGCTGCACTATTTCTCGTAATATGCAGCCTCTTTTACATAGCTGATACGTTTGAATCTGAGTTTCCAATTGGGGCATCTGTCTTACGCTCAGATGTGTATGTTGATGATTCGTTAATAGGAGCGTAGACAAATTTCTAGAGAAGAAGAAGCAACTGATTAAATTACTTGGGAAGGCTGGAATGACGATGACTAAATTCAATAGTAACGTATCAAATCTCGCAGACTTACCAAATGTGGAAATTCCCATGCAATTAGACGAACCAGGTACCACAAAAGCTCTCGGGTTAGCGTGGCAACCATCTTCAGATATGTTTGCTTTCCATTACGATGTAGACTTCACTGAGATAGGAACTGGGCGATCTGTGTTATCTGCAATTTCTAAGATTTTTGACTCACTTAATCTAGTAAGCCCTGTTGTTGTAAAGTATAAAGTTGTTATGGAGGATCTTGTGCTCAGAAAATTGGATTGGGGACGAGCATCTTCCTGATGATATGTTGCGTGTGTGAATCGAATTGCAATTGCTTGCGCAAAATATCAAAAAAAAAATTCCATGATTTGTATTTACGTCACACCAATATAAAAGCGAAGTTCATGGATTCGCTGATGCATTCAAACATGCTTACGGATGTTTTAATTGATACTAACATAAACGTGAATTTATTTATAGCAAAATCAAAGGCAGCACCATTCAAGATTCCGTCACTTCCTAGATTGGAGTTGTACGCTGCTGTGTTGACGAACGTTTAATAAAGTAAAATATAACTTTGATCCATATCAGAACTTCAACAACGCAGCAGATATTGTTTCAGAGGATGTATTGTACTACATACTACACTTTGACAAAGAGAGAGAGAGATAGAATTGAATGTGCACGATCGTGGTTGTTTCGTTTGTGTGTTACGTTCGCTCACTTCGCACCGCTCTTACTATGTAAGTATACTTGAAAAGAACAAAAAAGTACAAACATTTTTGATTATAGTACATAAATAAAATGTGCAGTACGTTTCGAAAGAGTAAGATTACTACTAGTAAGCATTTGCAGTTTTGAGAGTGGGTGGAAGATTGGCCAACGCACAATTACCGTTCGATGCAAAATTTCAAGCTGTTTTGGCATTTTAAGTGACGGATGTTAATATCTGTGAGCTATTCATAACTTCTCATAACCTTCGTAGCAGGTCTCTTTACAAGACTTACGCTGCAATTTTCGTTTGATTTGCGTGCAAAGCAATTCACATTGAGCTACTTTCATCACTTACAACTAATGCCTTTATTTCATGTATTCGCAGGTTTATCTCACGACGAGGGCTACCGCAGCGTTTATATTGTGATAACGCTACACAGTAAAATTGACTGAATTTAAGACACATATATTCCTGACATAGTTGACATACTGAAATTATACAGCGACCGGAAGGGATTTGAGTTTTGTTTTATATCACCACGTACGCCGCACTTCGGCGGCTTATGGGAAGCTGCGGCGAAATCTGCGAAAACGTTGCTAGTGAAAAACATTGCTACATCCAACAACTAAATGGACATCTGCATAGCCAAACATCAAGGTCGGACAATTAGTAGTAACATCAGCAATCCCAGGTCGAGACGGAAAAATACGCGTTGTGGAATGATGCGCAGAAACATTCAAAAGATAGCACCTCTTCCTATTGACAATACTTGAAAGGTGGTCCTTTCAACGGGGGGAGGATGTTGGAGAAAAATCGTAGCTACTTGCTTTTGTATAAGTTATTAAACTATTATTATCGAATGTAAAATGAATTGTTATGTTACTGAACTGAATTGTTATGGATTATGTTTTTTACACTCACAATATACAAAAATTTAAAATCTGTACATACTCATCCATTAACTTAAGAATTCTGTAGCTTAAGTTTAGTATATGATTGAACATGGAAAGAGAAACACACTAAAAGAAACACAAAGAAAAATAAAATTTACAAGAAATACAAACCCAACCAAGTGACTTCAAATACAAACATTAAAACAAACATCGACACCACAAGGTGGATTGGCACCCCTCTAGTACATGGCTAGACACCAACTGTAGGTTCTGTGTACGAGAAAAGCTGCGTTGTCAATTACAAATAAACGCACAGAGTTGGCAACGATCAGCTTTATGAGGTTTGTGCGTATCAATACGTTCAAAAATTTATAAAAACGCACAAATTTTTTTGTGTGGATCAACTGTCAGTTACTTTAAATTGTTGTGCTTCATTTCCAAGTGTCATATATTGTACCTCAAATAAATTAAAGTAGAGGGTTTACCAACAAATTTTCAGTTGTAAGCTTAACAATCTGTTGATTTCAGTAACATACAGCTTCCACACAGACTGAATCTTTATAGTTAAAAGGTTAGATGAAAAACCTTGATTTTTTTAAAGGCAATGAATTTTTCGGTAATCAAAATTTCCTTAATTTCTTGTTTAATTTTGTTGATTGTACTTTTTGCTTATACTTTACCTAAACAGTTTCTGATGCAAAACATATGCACTCACATGGCCAGCATCAAGGTATCTTACTTCAACTCCAGGCCAAATATCTTCTAGGCTGCTACAACCTTCTCTTGGAACATAAGCGTCTTCCTTTGCACAAACAGCAATAATTAAAGATGTGTCAAATGGTACGGAAAAGTTTTTCAGGTGCGTGCACTCATCCATCATACCGCGCATAAATTGCAGCGCTTCTCTCTCCCACCAGTTTGTTTTCGTAATATCTATTTTGTCATTATTTGTTTGTGCAGCTTTTGGAAGAATAAATTTCATAAGCTTTGTCAATGTAGATAATTGCTTAGAAGGAGAGGATTGGTCTGTAGCAATATTAAATTTATCATTAAGAAATTCATTAGCATTATTGTGTTCTTTTAAAGGTAATGATAATTTGTCTATATTTTTACACAAATTTATCGTAGATTTACTCAAGAAAATTGAATTGTTTTCTGAATTTTTTTGTTCTTTTGAATGAGGTAGTTGTTGAATATGTCGAGCTTCTTTAATATCTTCCTTTAGTTCATGTAAAGACTGATTAAAATTTTTAATAAACCGTTGTCCCGCAGTAAATGCATCATCTATAACAGTCACCATTTTCGATAAGCGTTCGCGATATTGTCCATCTGAATGATATTGAGTTTCAAGCATGTCCCAATTTATGGACTGGCTCATAACACCCTGTCGGTAAAAGAAGTATATTATATTAAAAAATAAATAAAGGACTAGACAAGACTATATTACTATAATTATTTTGCACTATTTTTGTCGCTCATCGTCAAAAATATCAAATGATCAAAACAAACTGATAGTGTTGCCAAATTGCATTACGATAAGTCTTCCTATGAATTTATTAAAAATAGTTATATTTTTATAAAGTGGCAACTCTCAAAAAGTTTCTACAAGCTGATTTTGCAGCCGCATATGTTCGAATTTTCCAGTACTTGCTATCTCTTTTCCCGTTTGTACTAGCCATGTAGTACTAGCAAAGATTTATTCATACTTTTTGAAGTTTATACTTTTCAGGTTAGCTAATATTGAATTATATTTTTATTCACACGGCCCATTGTGTTGCTTTCAAAGAACGTTTGAATTTGTTAGAAATGCATGTTCTCTATGTTAAGAATAAAGTAACGGCTAGTAAGGCCTGCAACTTTGTTAATATAAATAATCAAATAGATATGAGAAAACAAACAAGTTTCCGCCGTTTGACAAAAGGTGGCCTACCAGTAAGTTTTTTTTTTTTTATTTATGTAGAACTAAGATTATAATTACAAATTATTTAATTTAATTTATTTAATTTAGTTATTAATATGAGCAATAGCGACACAGGCCTTCAGCTCAGGGGGAGAGTTAGGAAGGATTGGAGGAAATTAAAAGTGCAGGACCAGACTTGAGCGGGAATCGAACCCACGACTCTAGGATGTCAGCTTGGCGCACTAACCATTGAGCCAACGAGCCAGTCAACCAGTAAGTTATGGTTTATATTATCAGATGTAAACTAAGTTAAGGTTGGGTATCTGACTACACCTTAGCCTTGCAGTTTTAGCGATTTTGTCTTAGTATCACAAAAATCACTTTTTCATGTCTGCTTCGAAATTTCTGGGAGGACAACTAGGGTCATAAAAGTTTTATTGTTTTAATAGCGCAGGAGACACAATTTTCCCGACTATGAGTTTATGACGAAAGTTAAGCCCAAAAGCTATCCTACGATGCACCAAAGATGGTAGACTGATAAGAAGGAGACTATCAGAGTAAGATGGCAAACGGGAATTAGGATTCCAGTTCAGGCCACGAAGGGCAAACAGAGTGGACGCACAAGAGATATAAAAAGAATCTTTGTGGTATAAGGGTCATTAAATTCAATAGACTAACGTTTAATGAAACCAACAACACCCTTCGTATTATTTACGATAGAAGGGATATGTTGGTTAAAACACGGCTTGGGATCAAACAGGACACCGAGATCATTAAATGTAGAGACTCGCTTGAGTTGGACGTTTTCAATCTTGTAAGTAAACAATTGAGGCTTACACCGATGATACGTCACAATCTTACATTTACAGATATTTTGATATAAATAATTTGTTAAGCACCAAGAATGTAAAAAATCAAGGTCCTCTTGGAGTCTGAGATGAGAGGCACCATCATTAAATGAAATGCACAATTTTACATCATCAGCATATATGAGCACTCGAGAATGTGGAATGCAAATGACATCAATTTGAAGTTTTTCCCTACAACCAAGATTTACAAAAGAAGTAAACTCAAGCAAGTTTGTAGTTGAAGATCTTTTTTTCATAAAACCGTGCTGACACGGAGATATAATAGTTTTAAAAAAGTGATATAGGCATTATCAGCATTTTTTCAAAGAATTTTGGGATTGCAGAAAGTTTAGCAATACCCCTGTAATTGCATATGTCAGCTTTGTTACCTTTTTTATGTAGGGAAATAATAAAGGATTCCTTCCAGAAAGGAGGGGAAGATGCACTCTGAAGTGATAGAGTGAAAAGTTACAAAAGTGGCTTACACAGAGACTCAGAACAGTGCTTAAACAGACAACTAGGTATTTTGTCTGGATCGGGTAAGTGGATTTCAACGATTTTGAATTTATAAGATGACACCCCTCCTTAATTACTGGAGTAACAATGATGTTACAATGGAAAATGGGATAAGGATACCGGTTTTAAATATAGGATTCAGAGGAATAAGTGGATTGAAAGAATTTTGCAAACAGGTCTGCAATACCCAAATCACTGAGGCCATGTTCATAAACTAGATACAATGAAGAGGGAAATAAAGAAGACTTGCGCCTTGAGTTCACAAAGTTATATAACTGCAATTGTACAAAAAAGTCCAATGTATTCCGGCGAAGTTCACTTTGAAAAAAAAAGAAAAAGAAAGTAATAATCATAATCAATTTATGATTAAATGCAAAACTAAATTTACACACTGCAGGCGAGAATAGAGATAGCACAAAAATCAAGAAAACCCAAAGCAAAAACATGCTACAGAAAGAAACAAAAATGAGTCGGACTCGCACACGGAGGGTTTCGTACTATCGCACAAGATTTAACACAATGTATGCAAATTTGTACCTGTGTCTGAAGTTATGTAAAATTAATTTGCTTTTGCTTTTGTTTTTGTCGCAAAAGTGAAATATTCAACAGCCTTAAAGTATACTAAAAAAAAAATGTAAACAAAAGATTAAATTAATGAACAATGCTTCTAAATCTGTATTTTTAGTATTTGTCGCTCTACACACAATTGAATTACACACTCTGTTAAACTCTCTACATATTGAGGTTCATGAGATAGAGCCGGAGTCGTACGAATGGACGGACGGAGTAAGCTTAGTAATAGGGTCCCGCTGGCACCCTATGGGTACGGAGCTGTAAAAACGATATACATAAAGATAAATTTAAAAATTTATTAGAAAGAACAAAAATAAATACGTCCGCTCTCTTTGAATTCCTTCTTCTTTCTATACGTGACTATACTCCAAGCACTTAAAGCACCTTGTGCGACTTATGTGTTGTCTCAGGCGACTGTGAACTCAACCCACTTTCAACGATCCCGCCTTAAGCAGAGATTCTGCTTGGTTGGCTGGCAAGCTTAAGGTCTTCGTCCCATTCCTAGTAAATCTCATTGCTTTGGTAACAATGCTGAAAGGCTTAGTTGCAGAGAACTGCTTTATGATGGCTGCTCCCAGGTCTTCAGACTCTGTACCTTCATCCCTTTCACGGCATTCTATTACTGAGCTGGGAGAGACCTATTACCGTTGCACAGCTCTGCAGGGCTATCTTCATCTCATCATTTAGGGTTTCCATCAGTGCATTACCCTTCTTGCAGATTTGATGAAGAATTTCTCTCTTGGTCATTCTGCGTGTACTGCTAACGCTGTTCTTTAGGATGTCAGCATAGGATAACGCTGATGCTTTAGTAATGACTAGACCATCGGGACACATTCGACGGGGCTTGACTTCGCCTCTTTTAGGTGGAAGCTTAGAAGATGTCCCACCTTTATTTTTGGGCAAAGGAAGTTGTGTATCTGCATTCTTCTTACGATTCTTACGACTCTTAGCAACTTGTGATTTGTTTTCTGTTGGATTTGGCTTTTCGTCCGCACCCCTTGCAGAGCCCGTGCTTCTATCCAAATAGTTACTTTTATCTAGTGCCTGCCTCTTTACAGAGACTGGTGCATCATTTTCTGTGCTAACCGTGCGCTTTACCTGCGCTTTCCTCTCTGTCTGCACACCGACCGTGGCGACGCTCACTGCCATCGGATAGGGTAAATCTTGTCATTATTAGTCATTTCTATGTGGAGCCTGATTGCCGATGCTAGCAGATCTATCATCTCGTTGTTGAAGTGACGTTGGTTCTCCATTATCAAAGCAAGTTGCTCCAATTTACTCATTGTACTTGCTGTATGTGCCTCAACTGATCTATCTTCGTTCACCTGATTTTTGTTCCCAGGCATCTTTCTTATTTGCGGCGTTTTTAATTTAGAAGGCCTAGCTGAATCTGACACAGGCTTAGCTAACCTCATTTGCTTCTGGTACCTCATTCGCTGGTAGCGAAGCGGTATCTACTGCGGCATTTGTGATTACCACTGTAGACCCCATTACTGATCCTTCTCTAAAAGAAGAGGGCACTTCAATTTCACAGGATATCTCCCATGAGCTCGTTTGTGGATCTGGTGTCATTCTTAGAGGCGAGCGGCACTTCTTTCTGCTGCGCCTGAAGGCTGAATCTTCAGATAAACTTGTAGCTTTCTCCGCTGCGGCAACCAAATCCCGCTACAATTTGACATTCTTTTGTTGTTTGCCAGCGCATCGCGTGCAGGGGAGCGGGCTGTAATAGTCAGGAACCGTTGTACTCTCTTAGGACAAAGTACCTACCCTAGTTACCTGAGGCCTGACCTACGCTTTACCAGTCCCGGGATACACGGACGGACTGGCGCTCGCGCAGGTCAACGCAGTTTACTGAACTACGTCCTATGAACACTATCAGACCAGGGTCCGAAGTGGCTGGTTTCTGATCCACGCCGCAACTGCCGCCTCAGCAGAGTATGCTCACATCACCCCTTCACCATCATTAGCGGAAGTAACTAAAACGGTTCCGAGGAGTCCCAGCGCGACGTGACAAGGAACGGTCATCTCAGCGTTTTAGGCCTACCGCCACGCTTGTATTACCGCCGACCTATAAGGTTCAGACGCAGACCAAGAAGTCGCCCAATGTGGATGCAGACGTTCTTTGATTTGGGAAAACTTAAGGAGCGGTTTTCACTCGTCCTGCCACGAGAATTTCATTAGGTTCTGTAACCTTTTAACCTACCAATTCCATTCTCGTGGTTGGTGTGTGTGTGTATTTTTTTTTTTTTTTTTGGTTTGTTATTGAAGAGGGAATCTTCCTAAGATACCGTCATGTCGCTGACGGCATGCACTATTCATATTTTCTGCTAGGTACACCTCATTCGAGACCACGTCCAGGTAAAATATTCTGGTTACACCGGACTCGCATAACAATACGCCTACGTACCCTTAACTCCGTCACCTATAGCCTTTAATTACCTCACGGGACCACCGTTAGGCATTACAGTGCAGGGCAAGGCTTAGCCACTTGGCCAACATCTATAATATGGGTTATTCCCCATTCTCAGCTCTTCTAATGCCATTGCAGTCAGATTCTTCACTATACTCCACACTCGCATCCATTGCAACATAGTATATTTTGTCAGTAAGTCTATTTCACTGCTCCTGATGACTTTTCTCTCCGCATTTAATGCAGCATTGGCTCCTGTCTCCCGAGTTTTTGCACGATCTTGCCATGTGCCCTGAAGCACTTTTTTAGGTTTGGTTTTTCCCTAATCCTGCACAGTACCCAACCGATTTTCAGCTTTTGTGCATCTAGCAGATATTTCGCGTCTTGCTCCGGCAGGTTTATCACAGCTGTTTGAGTACCTGCGTACGCAGCTTTGATGCTTATGATTGTGCTATCACAGAACCGACTCATCCTGACCTGATTGCAGATATCTTCGGCTATATCTTCTCTTGTTGTGATTTCATCCAGATCTCGAACTTCCACTGTTAGCTCTTGCGTTAGCGCCTTTATTTGCGCCTGGTCTCCTAACACTTTGTCTATTCCTTCTCTAAATTCCTTGGTGCTTCCTGTTTGGGATCTGCTCAACTCCAACAATATCTCTCCTTTAGCTGTCTTTCAAATTGTTGAGACATTTTTGCATAACTCTTGGAGAGTTTCATCTTTTTTGACTACTCTTCAAATCTCGCTATAGGACCAGTCTCCCGTTTTTGCATCAGCTCCCAGCAATGGTTTTGAAATTATAGTCTTCATGATTTAACTATCTTTACTTTTAATACTGCCATCTCTTGCCTTTTCCTTTCTTGCCGCTTTAGGGGGGTTTTCTTCTTCATCTTTTTTCTCTTGTCTCGTGTTAACTGTTTTCCTCGTCTCTTCTTCAATAGATATTTTGCTCCTTTTCGGCGGGGTCTTACGATTAATTTGCTTATCATCTCGTGGCCTTTTCGGTGTATCTTCAACCGCCTTTTGTGTGTTTCGAGCGGTTCGGATAGTTTGCTTTTGTATATTACAGTCTTCTTGTGCACTTGAATGTAACTTCGTTATTGCATTAAGTAGCTCTCTCATGGAATTATTGTTAGAGCGCTGTGGCGGGCGCATCATATTAGTTAACTTTTTGATTGCTTTTCCCAAGTCAGCCATATGATCACGCTGAGATTGCATTTCGTTCGCCAATTGCATGCTTTCTTTTAGCGCGGGTGTTGCTCGTGTAGGTCTATCCGTAGATGACACTTTTACAGGCGATCTATCCAACCGCGATGCTCTTCTAAAGAGGTTAAATTCTGCACTCGTGCTAGCACTTGTAATTTTATCTGCAACATTAACCAAGTGCTCCACCATCGCATCATTACATTCGCCTGATAACGACGGCCCGGGGCCTGTTTGCGCACCCTCCAGAGCCGCCGGTACTGGGGATCCAACCTCTTGTCATTATCTTCATGTTCGGAAAGTTTAATTTAGGGACGGTTTCCACTCGCCTCGTTACGAGAATTTCACTAGGGTATGTAACCTTTTCAGCTACCTCACTCGCGCTTTTAAGTGGAGCAAAATTCACCTCTTGGAAGGTAGAATTATAGCCAATTACTAAGAAAAAAAAAATTACAACACGCAACCACAGGCACCAAAAAAAAAAACACTGCGTGTGTGTGTTTGTCTGGTGTTTTTTTTTTTTTTTTTTTTGTTCATTTATTGGAAAAAAAAGGAAATTTAACAGACAACATTAGATTAACAAAAAAAAAAAAATTAAAATAAAAAAGACAAAGAAGTAGGAAGACATAAGGATAGGGGTGTACCAGGACCTTGCGGGACTGCCGATTAAGCAAAGCTTTATAAGGCTGGTACTGTACTCATTAGTCGACATCTAGGTTTCGGCGGGATCTCTCTATGCTGCGAAGCTTCTTCATGACCTCAGCTGCAAACTTCGAAACAACATTCCATTTGTATTGGTTCTCCAGCATGTGACTTACTAGGTTCGCAGCCAATGGCTGATCACCTAGGGCGTCACTCAGCTCTTGCCGCTCCCTGTCAAATCTTCAGCATCTGCTTAATACATGCTCAGGGTCTTCCTCGCACTGATAGCCGCAATGTGTGCACCAAGAACCGTCGTCGTGATGGAACCTGTACAGGTACTGCCGGAAGCATCCGTGACCGCTCATGCTTCCTTCCAATCCACTCGGCTAAGCTGGGAATAAGGCTGTACGTCCAGCGACCCTTCATTGAGCTATCCCAACGACTCTGCCACGTCCTGATGGAAGAGCATCGTATTTGTGCCAGCAATGCTCTTACTTCCTCTGGGGACCGCGCTCTCCAGGAATAAGCCTCCGCTGCATCGATGGCGACTAGGTCTATTGGTACCAGTCCAGCAAGAACTAGAGCAGCATCCTCCGATACCGTATGGAAAGCACTAATGACCCTGAGCGCTCCCAGCCTGTAGACGCTCTCAAGGTGCCTCCTGAATGATACCTTCTCCATTGCCTTAGCTCAAACCGCTGCTCCGTAGAGCATCATGGATTTGGTTGCATTCAGCAGAAGCAGCCTACGCCCTTGTTTAGGACCGCGCGTGTTGAACAGTATCCTCGAGAGGGCCTTGCATGACCTAGCCGCCCTGTCATTGGCGTATGTCAAGTGCTCTTTGAAACTGAGCCTATGATCTAGGGTAATCCCTAGGTACACCAACGAGCTTTTTGATTGCCACGTTGTCGACAGTGACCTAAGCTCTCTCCACGATTCTGCGACTGCTGATGAGAAGTGCCTCCGTCTTTTGCTCCGCTAAACTGAGACCAACACTGTCCAGCCATGCTGAGATAGTTGCTATAGCTGCGTTACATCGCTCCACCGACTCGCTGATACGCTTCCCGACCACCACTAGCGCAATGTCATCCGCGAACCCCACAATGTTTACACCATCTGGGAGACAGAGTCTAAGGATGCCATCGTACATTACATTCCAGAGGAGAGGCCCTCGGACAGACCCTTGGAGAACCACTCCGGTTACGCGGTATGCTACCTCTCACTCTGAAGTGTCGTAGAGAAGGACCCGCTGCCTGAAATAGTTCCGAAGTATTCTCAGCAGGTATCTCGCAACTCCGTATTCAGTAAGTGCGTCCATGATTCTATCCCAGTTTGCTGAGTTGAAAGCGTTCCTTATGTCGAGCGTGACCACAAAGCAGTATTCTTTTGCACCGCCTGCCCAACGTCTGCCTCAAATCGCTTCCTGCGCAATCTTGACCACTTCCGATACCGCGCCGATGGTTGATCGCACTTTCCTTTCGGGGAGAGGCCCCCTCCTAGCTGTATTTCTTCCTCGAGTCTGCACGCTATGATCTTCTCCAGTGCCTTTCCCGCCGTGTCCAATAGGCAAATTGGCCTATAGGAAGATGGTTTGCCTGGCGGTTTCCTGGTTGGTTGATGAGAACCAGTCTCTGCATTTCCCAGCATGATGAAAAGACCCCTTCAGATAGGGAGAGGTTGACTAAGTCCGCAAATAACTGTGGCCGCAGGGTCATTGCCAGCTTGAGAGCCCGGTTTGGGATCTGATCGGGTCCTGGGGATTTGCAATTTTTTATCCATTTCGCTACAGAATGGACTTCCTCCGTGGCGACCGGGAAGAAGTTGCTCACCCCTTGGTTCTCACCGACACTACTTTTCTTACTCCATTGTTGCTGCTGCGGGAAGAGAGTTGCCAAGATGTGAGACATCTCTATGGGCTCCAAGAGAGGGACCGGCTTACGTGACCTGGTGTTTTTGGCAATCACCTGATAAGCCTTGCCCACGGATCCTTCTCTGCGTCGTCGCACAGCTTGAGGAAGCAACGCCTTTTGCTGTCTCTGATTGCTCGCTTCAAGGATCTCCTACATGAGTGATAATTCTCCCGCAGTTCGAGAAACCGACTTGAGCGCCTTGCTCGCTGATAGGCCCTACGTGCCAGAATTCAGTTACGTCTCGCTATTTCAATTTCCTCGTTCCACCAAAATACTGCTTCCTGGTGGCGGCTATGACATCTTCTGGGTTGCATGCTGGAGTCACATGCTTGCTTTATGGCCCGTTGGGCCCTAATAGCCATATCATCCGTAGGTCCGTCTAAAGCTGGTGTCTGTAGAGCGGTACAGAAAGTCTGAGGGTTCAGCGTAGAGTCTCTGTAGCCCCATCTAACCGGATATCGCTGTTTTCTGGGGATATTGTTATCCGCAGTAACCTCACAGAGTATGGCTTGGTGGTCACTTGCAGTGTATAAGTCGCTCAGTGTTCACTTGGAGGAGTTGAACAGGGAGGGACTTATAAACGTAAGATCCACTATGGACCCAATACCACCTCTCGTGAAGGTGTGCTCAGAGCCTGAATTCAACAGGCACACGTTTAGGGTTGCGAAAGCCTCCAACAGAGATCGCCCCTTACAGCTTGTGATCGTGGAGCTCCAGTCTGTAGCCCAAGCATTAAAATCACCGGCGATGATGACAGGGTGTCGGTCTCTTGCATCGGTGACGAGCTCGTCCAGCAACCTTCCGAATTCGCTCATGCCTAAACTGGAAGGAAAGTAACAGCTATATATCCAAAAGCCACTTAATTTTGCTCTCGCGAAGCATCTGAAAAATCTTCTTGAGTTAACGGTCCTCCGGATTGCACTGCAGACGTATATGGCTACCTTACGGTCCATGTCACAGTACCAGGACTCATCGTTTCCACACCTGTATGGCTCGCTCAAGATAGCCACGTCAACCTCTTGCTCTCGAATCGTCTGCGAAAGTAGATCATGTTAAGTTGCAGTAACTTGATCATTGTTTCTTATTTCGTGCTTCCTTCCCGCTGTGCGGGGCAGTCTCGACTACCGGCTATATGGTTGGTGTCGCCCAGTTGTCTCGCAGCACAGACGAAACACCGCGGTTTGTTCGAGCTAGTTTTCACCTGGTGCCCTTCTTCTCCGCATCTTAGACAACAGTTGCTCCTGTCTACTGCACTCTTGCATGTACTAGATATATGCCCCACTTCAAGGCATTTGAAGCACCTGCGCGACTGCTGCCGTTCCCGGATTCTGCAGCGTGTCCAGCCTATTTCCACTCTAACGGCTTTAATGAATAGTGCTGCGGTTCTCGATGGCAGACTAAGAGTAGCCGCCTGTGTTCCAGAAAAGGCAGGACGGAGACTTTTTATATTTCCTCCGCCAACCTCCATCTCAAACTGCTCCTTGCAGGCTGTTACGATTTCATCCATATCAGTCTCCTGCGTTAATGAGCGTATGTTTGCAGTCTCACCGAGTGCAGAGCCCACCGCGACCTTGAGCTGTTTGAGGTTTTACTTCATGCGGCCATCCATCTCCAATAGGAGACATTTTCACTGACTTCCTTAAAACCCTCATTGTGGGTCATAATCCGCACGATGTCGCTGTACGACCTTCCATCCTTTGCATCGATAATCAAAGCTTCTCCTTTTAGACACTCCGCTGGCTTTTCCTTTACCACTAGGCCTCTTCATAACTGACTGCTAGTCGACTTCGGGCCTCTGCTCTTCTACCGTGTCGAAAGGCTTATTACCCTCCGGGCGGACTCCGCATTTGGGTTTTGCGTGGACCGGAGTACCAATTCTACTCAAATGCTGACGGGCCTCAATCGTCCTTGCCTTTTTTGGTGGTGTTCTCCTCAGCTTCTCTCTTGGGTGCCTTGCCCTCTTTGGCGTGCCTATACTACGCATAGTGACTGCCGCATCCGTCTGCGTCCCTGCATGAGTCGCTTCTTTGTGGGTGGCACACATATCCATTACTTTCTTCTGTAGTAATGATAGCGTCACTATTTTATCACGCATCGCCTGGTTGATGTGCCTCTTTTCCTTGTCGTTTACAATGGCTACTAGGTCCTCGAGCCAAGACTTCATTTCCTGTAGCGCTGAATTTAGTCCGGAGCTACTGTGCTTGGTCCGTTTCTCAGCTGCTAGTTTCAGGACACTGGGGGACGACCTTGCCTCTGATTCATCATTTTTAACTGTTTTTTGCACCAGTTTCCTACGAGACCCGTTTTCGAGCTCGCCTTAAAGACATCTTATGCAGTGCCTCTGTTGTTCATACCGAACACCTCATCTCTCGACTGTCTGCTTGCCATTTATATATGCAAATATTTGCTTGATGCAAATACCCCTTTTGGTAGAGTAACGAAAAAACCGATTACTCAAATTATGGCAGTTTCGTGTATCAGGCCCTTTCCTCAATACGATCAGCTGTTCGTCTCGCTCACGCTGCACTGAATGCACAAATTTAATTTATTAATTGGATAAAAAACTAAATCCAACAAGAAAATACCTGAAGGGAACAATCACAACCACAACACGCCGTCAGATGCACCCGGCTAAGTAGAAACAAGTAACGTATCACAAGTATCATTTTCAATCACCAATATTTACAATATAATATTTTTTCCCAGGATCGCGCAAAAAACATATCTGTCGCACAAAAACATATTGTGTGTGTATCGTTTGTCTAGTGTGTGTGTGTGTGTATATGGGCATGTGTGATTTGACGACTTTGATGTCCTACGTACATATTCATCGTGTATAAGGCTCTTTTTCAGAGTAACAATATTAGAATTAGTCGTGAAAAAGTTCCACCACTCTCCTGTGATCAGCTGTTGTCTCATTTGCACATTTGGGTGATTATTAAATTTAATAATTACACTCAAATTTTAAGAAAAACAGCTCAACATCACTGCATGAAGCCAGCCACACTGACGCAATGCGCACTCGGTTCCAGCAAGTAAGTATATCGCTTTGTGGCACTTTCACCAATTCGCACCACTCATAATATGCTCGTTTCCAGGATTTGAACGGAGCTCACAAAAACAGACATTCAGTCACCCACAACACACACAGCAGCGACATCTTGATGAAAGTCGACATGTGTGCATGTGTTAAAAAGGGGCGTTTTACACGTTTTTTGTTTGTTGAGCAGGGAAATGTTTTTGTAGAGTGTGTAAGGGAGTGTTCCATCCATTCCAGTGGGATTGAGATTCTTTCACTCCCCAATATCATTACATATAACACTCACCTCCCAACCAGAACTTATCGTCTAATGTTATACTAAACATGATTACCATGTCGAACAAACCAGCTGTGTATGTAGGTGATTTTAACGCCTGGAGCCCACTGTGGGGCTACGTAATGCTAAAGGCTGCCAATTTGAATAAATAAATCCAACCTAACAATTCTTAATGACGGTTCTCCCACCCAACTTTCAATGCATAATTATTTCACACACATCTTATCCTGGTATCAGCATCATTGTTTCCACTTTGCAACTGGTCCATTGCTCAAAATCTACACGGAAAAGATCATTTCTCCATATTGACGAATATTTAGACTGAAGTTAAAACTGATAAAATACTCTCTTATGTAAAATTTAAGACTGAGCAAAGTAATTGGAAAATTTTCCAGTCACCCCGCACAAAAAATTGTCTATTCTCTTCCCCGATCAACGTAAGTCACTTCGCAGCAAAGATAACAAGAGCAATTAGAACTTCTGCCAACCTGGCCATCCCTCAAACTAAACCTAATTCTCACTCTAGAAAAGTTGATTGGTGGAATTCAGAGCTCCTAGCACTGAGAAATTTAAAACAGTCTCTTTGACAAACATATAAAAGTCAAAATACCGAAAACTTGATCGCCTATAAAAGAAGCAATGCAATGTTTAAAAGAGAAGCAAAAAAGGAATCATTTTAAAAATATACATCCAATATTTCACGTCTATCTACCACTAAGAGAGTCTGGGCAGATCTAAATGCCCTGATTGGGATCTCTTCAGCCTCCTCAAATCAATTGTATACCAACACAATCTGCTTCATTCGTCTACCAACATTGCTAATGCCTTTGCTAGCTTATGGTCGAACAATTCCAGGGAAACATTTTTTCCGCAAATATAATACATAGAACGTAAAAAAAAGAAATCTTGCGCAGCAATACAAGCCAACTTTTTTGTCTTCTGATGTTATTTATCTCGACCCAAATTTTACACACATTAAGATTGAATTAATATTAAATCATGCCAAAGGGAAAATCCCTGGAAAGGAAGTTATCCAATACTTAACCAATTACCAGCAACAGCAAAGATGTACAATGCTATGCTTGGATGGCTCATATCCACATGATTGGAGATTGGCTGCTGTCATCCCCATTCCGAAGCCAAACAAACCACTTCATGAGATCTCGTCTTATAGACCAATATCACTACTTTCCTGCATGTGCAAAATTTTGAAAAAAATGGTAGGCAAACGACTTATGTGGTTCATTACAAAACATAAATTTATCAGTCCTAACCAATCAGCATTTAAACAACATATCACACTTGACTCACTCTTGCATATCCACCATTATGCATAGGATGCCCTTTCAAATAAGAATCATGTCACCATATTGGCTACTGATTTTGAAAGAGCGTTGGAGTCCATACTGTATTAGAGCAGCTGGGGTGTGGGTCGCAAGATCTTCAACTTGGTAAATGCTTTTATGACAAAGCGTTCCTTTCGTGTCAGAGGCAACAACACTCTAATCAGATTTTTCAGCACACTTCACAACGGAATCCCACATGGTTCACCCCTGTCTATTGTACTGTTCATTATCGCCCTCCAATCGTTTAATGATATTATTTTGAAATATAAAGAAATAGAATTATCCATATATGCTGACGCACTAATTTTCATCAAATGTAAAGATTTTCTATTGATAAATATAAAATACTCCATCTAAGTAAAAACAGTGTTGTATATACTAAAGGGCTGTACACAAGTGGTTCTATTTGCTGCACTTCACTACTGTACAGTATTTTCAAACACTATATTTCAGTGTTGCATTGACACCAAATTAGAATGTTCTATTTAAAAATTTTACATTACAACAAACACTGCACCATTTAAAAAGCTTTCGTTCCAGTGCTTGACAGTGCTTGAGTTCTGGTATGAAGCAAAAAATCAAAACAGAAGAAGCACTGAAGTTAAACAACGAGAACATTGCACCAAGCATAGCGAGTGCACTAGAACATTTTGTTGTCAATTTGGTGAATTTGGGAATTTGCTGTTTGTTTTCGAATTTTTTTGTATTAAAATTTTTTTTACTTTATTTTATGTAGATTTAATTGTTTATTAATATTTGGTTAATTTTTCATTTTTTTTTTTTGTTAGGTATATATTTTTATAATTTAATTTATTGTCTTCACGCAGTGAATAGTATTATAAGTTTTTTTCTAATATTTTTTATTTTATTCATTTTATTTTATATTTCCTTATTTATATGTTCCTTATTTATTTATAACTTGCACACTTTTCTATACTTTGTTGTGATATTTGAAACGCGTGGAATCGTGTGTTAAAAACCTCATAACATTTTTTATGGATTTGACCAAGATAATGAGGAGAATATATTCTCCTTCTTCGGTTTCTTTGTAAACTATTTTCTTCTTGGAATTGTTGTAAACAGCTTATTGCTCATATTAGAAGTAAACCTCCTTCCCGATTTAATACGAAAAATCATGATTATTTTTTATTGTTTAGAATTTTATACTCCTCACACGCAGTGAATAGTATTATAAGTTTGTCATGAAGTTTGTAACACACAGAAGGAAACATCGGAGTCCCCATATATATAGTATGTTCTTAATCAGCGCAAGAAGATGACTTGATTTTGCCATATCAGCCCGTCCGTCCGTCTAAACAATAATGTTTTTACAGCACAATTCCACCTTTTAAAATACAATTTTAATGTTAACAACTAATGTACAAATAAAATTCTGTATCCTTGAATTTAATTTTTTATTGTTTTTATAATTTTATTTTACATATGAAATATTACTTTTTAGGGTTCCGTACCCATACGGAGCTAACGGGACCCTATTACTAAGCTTACGCTGTCCTTCCGCCCGTCTCTTGCTCTATCTCATGATCCGTAATAGGTAGAGATTTAAAATGTTCACAGAGTGTGTAAATCACTTGTGTGTAGAACGACAAATACTAAAACTATACATTTTTAGAAGCATTGTTCTTTTATTTAACCTTTTGTTTAACAATTTTTGGTTTTTTGTAGTATACTTTTAAGCTGTTAATCGTAGTTTACTTTTAGGCTGTTAATTATGCACATAATTTAATATGTTAAGCAAAAAATCTTATACGATGGTACGGAACCCTCCGTGTGCGGGTCCGTCTCACACTTGGCTGATTTTGTCAATATTATTTTGTGTAATAAATTACTGATTTATTAAAAAACAGCAAAAAACAAGAGTATACAAAATTTCATCATATTCCATAACAATAAGCATTGAAGTATGGTTCTACTTCAGTTTTGTTCTGTTTATTTTGATTCTACTTCAGTTTTGTTCTACTTCACTTTTGTTCTAATGCTTGAAAGTTCTATTGCTTGTTCATATAGTATTCTCTTTCCCACCAAAAGCTTTTGTCACTGCAGTATTTGTTTTGTTGTGAAAGAGAACATGGGAGACAGTGTTTCAAAACACAAGCGATGACTTACAAAACATTTTTATAGTACTTGCGCAGCTCTGTAGTATATACCCCACATTACCAATTAATAACATAATCGTCTCAACATAATCCTATCATCGGAACACTCTATTATTTATCCGACATCTCTTATCCATGGCACAAGAGCTTTACTGCTGTCTGAAATAGACTATGGTCTTCCCATTTATGGTTGGTGCGCTCCATCCAACATTAAAACTATACTTGCACCCTATCACGCAGCTGTTCCACGTAGTGTAGGCGCATATCTAACAACACCTACTTAATGTATTCTTGCCGAAGCGGGTCTGCCAGATCTACTAATTAGAGTCGCTCAAATAACTTATAACCTCCTACAAAAGTTTCATTGTTCCACCAACGCGATCTGGAGCAAGGATCATACGACCGCGGGGAAAGATGCCAAAAAATATGAATTGATTTCCACCATTCGCATATGCATACATTTTATTAAACTCCACAATATTGTCACTCCATACCGGTAGGAAAACAACAGTCCCTTGTCTCCATGGATGCTGGGCAACGGGGTCATTAACACATTGCTTCATAAATTCACAAAACATGCGACACCCAACTCAGTGATTCGTCAACTATTCGGAGAGCAGTCGCTAATTACCGCTATTGGAAACGGTTGTACATGACGGATCAAAATCCGACACTTCCACAACGTTTGCTGTTGTTGAGCAAGTCGGTTCCGTTGTTTCAAAAGGCATACTTCCCCAATACTTCTCTGTTTCTTCAGTTGAAGCGATAACCATTCTTAAAGCTATTAAGTTTGCCCTCGATCACAAAAGTAAACACATCATATGCAGCGACGACTTATCCACTTTACACGACGTACTTTTACAACAACAATAATTTTCTATGTGAAATCCGTCATTACTGCATTCAACACCAAAACAAAAAAAGGCTTCTCTGGGTACATAGGCACATTTGTATAATCGGGAACGAGCACGCCGACAACGCTGCAAAGTTACCAACCCAATCTCCTTGTATTACCACCATATCGAGAGTACCGAAGGATATCTGGCGGTACATACGTGACTTACTTAAGTCCCCAGAGATTGATGAATGTCGTTCCTTCAACCATTGGTATAAAAGGTCTGGTCGCTCTTTCTTGATTGCTTCATTCAAACGGTCGATTTCTGCATAGTAGAGGACCGAATGGAACGTTTCGCCACATAGTAGCAGCTCATAATAGACAATTCCCTTCCAATCCTACCAAACACTCAACATAACCTTGTTTGCCGTCAATCTAGGCTTAAGTCGTTTGTGGAAGGTCACCGACCTTTGCCCATGATCGCTTGCATTGGTATTCTCGTATTTAATCCGGTTTTCATCGCCCGTTATTATTTGTTTCAAAAATGGTTCCATTTCGTAACGTTTCAGCAGCGTTTCACTGATGGTTATTCGGTCAATTAAATTTCTTTGAGTTAATTCACATGTGGCACCCAAACATCGAGAATCTTTGAGTAGCCTGTTATTTTTAGATGATTCCAAACTGTCATATGGTTGATATTTAGTGTCTCCGCTATCTCCTGACAGCTTCCGTGCCGGTCTTGCTCCATCAGTTGCAAAACTTCATCGACTTTTTCAGTGAAAGGCCGACCAGTGCGAGGTGCATCTTTTACATCGAAATTTCCGGAATGGAATCTAGCAAACCACTCCTGGGTTCGGCGTTCGCTCACAGCATTCTCACCGTAAAGTGCAAAAATTTTCATGCATGTTTCTGCAGCATTTTTGCCTTCTTTATAGTAAAAAATCATCACATAGCGTATTTCTTCAGATATTTCACTCATATTCAAATCAGTATAACTTTTAACATGAGCAACGAATTGCACAGATGTCTTTTCAAAATGTAGCCTGAAATGTCACTTTTCAAACACGTGTTTGACACAATCAGATAAGTGTTGCCAGATCTATGGACACCAACAGCATCTAGTGGCAAAAAACCGCGGAGACTTTTTATATTTTATTTATTTATTTATTTGAATGACATCTGTAGTTCAAAGAGAGCGGACGTGTTTATTTTTGTTCTAACAAATATTTAAATTTTTACTTTTTTATACTTCAATTTGTAATTAATACTGTTTTTATTATTGTGCACAAATTAATTTGATCGTGTTTTCGGGTTAGCTAGTGGTGCATAAGTTTTAAAAGTTTTAAATTATTTAATTATTATCATTTATTTAATCTTTGGTTTTGCTCTGTGCAATTTGTTGCTTTTCCAGTGCTTAACGTTGTAAGTAAATTTAATTTTTTATTTTTTTGTTGTCATCTTTGCTTTACATATACTTTTGCTTCTCTTTAATGCTCTTTCATTCTTTCTCCCTCTAAAAATACTCTTTTTTCTTGTGTGCAACGAGATTTAAGTTAATTTGCGCGAAATATTTTGATTGTAAAAAACATAATTACGCATCAACTTTTTTTTTTTACTTATTGTGCATTGCATTTTAAATTTTTTGGAATTTTATAAATGAAAATTTTCCTTTAATTAGCGTTTATAAATTCTTGGTCTTGTTTCTGTGCATTTTGTTGTTTTTTGGTTTGCTCTCAAACTGGTTTCGGTTTACATTTTGCTCTTATACTTAGCACAGTGCCTGCGGAAAGTGTGCATTTTTCTTTTAAATTTTATTTTTGTTTTTCAATTATATTAAACATTTATATTTTTAATTGAAAATGCATTGTTGTTTTATAAAGTGTAAAAATAAATCATTTACTCCTAAATGCCGCACTGTAGCTTGTTGGTTGTGTGATAATGCGGCCCATGTTGCCTGTGCGGATATCAATGGAAGAATTGCCGATATTACTGATCAAAATATCGGCCTTCGCTGGTCTTGTCCTAATTGTCGATTTGATGAGATAGACTTTCGTAAATCTGTAACGTTAATGCGTAATACTTACAATGATCTAGCGAAAGACTTTCGGCGCTTGAATGATAAGTTCACAGCTTATGATAAGTCTTTTAAAGATATTAAAATCTTTGATTTATCGCCTAAACGAAAATGGAAGTCATTCGCCCAAATCAAAAACTTCTTTGTTTTATCACCCTTAAAGTGGACACCGAGGTCATTAAAAGTGGAGACTCTCTCCAGTAATTCGGTGAACACCAAGAATGTAAAGAATCAAGATCCTCCTGGAGTCTAAGATGGGAGGCACCACCATTAAATAAAAGGCACAATTTTACATCATCAGCGTACATGAGCACGCGAGAATGTGAGATGGAAAGAGGCAGATCATTTACCAGAAGTGGCAAAGACTGGACCAGAAAGAGTGTACATTAATAACACTCGTTGAACCCTATTTCTTAAATAAGATGCAAGTCTACAAAGAAGATGTTGTGGAAAACCTAAAATGTCAAGTTTATGTACAAGCAGATCAAGTTTGTAGTTGAAGATCGCTTTTTCATAAAACCGTGCCGACACAGAGAAATAATAGTTTTATAAAGTGGTTGAAGTGAGCATTTTTTCAAACAATTTTGGGATTGCAGAAAGTTTAGCAATACCCCTGTAATTGGATATGTCAGCTTTGTTACCTTTTTTGTGTAGGGGAATAATAAAGGATTCCTTCCAGATAGGAGAGCTCTGAAGTGATAAATTGAAAAGTTTCAAAAGTGGCTTACACAGAGACTCAGCACAGTCTTTAAGCAGACAACTAGGTATTTTGACTGGGCCGGGTGAGCAAGTGCATTTCAACGATTTTAAATTTGTAAGAAGACATTCCTCCCTAATTACAGGAAAAACAATGATGTTACAATGGGGAATGGGATAAGGATACCGGTTTTGAATATAGAATTCAATGAATAAGTGGATTGAAAGAATTTTGCAAACAGATCTGCAATACCCAAATCACTGTGCCATGTTCATTAACTAGATACAATGATGAGGAAAATAAAAAAGATTTGCGCTTTGAGTTCACAAAGTTATAGAAACTTTAGGGTCGCATGAAAATTTCAATCTGCAACGTTATTGTAACACAAGCTATTTAATGAAAGAAAATTAGGCCGGTCCACACAAAAGTTAGCAAAAGCAATAAAAGAGAAAGAACTCTTAAATTTTTTATATAGCCTCGACTCAATGTTCTTCAGATTAGAAAGTCTTCTTATAAACCAAGTTGGTTTATATACAAGGCAACCACTATAGCTTTTTATGAATAGTTAAAAAAGATACTCAGTGTCCTCAATTCAAAAACACAACAAGTGCTTGGCGCAGGGCCAGGAACAGTAGAATGCGTTAGGAATAATGCTCGGTTAGCATATAATCACTAGCAAAATGCCAGAACCTATGAAAACCGCTCTTAATTGCAACCGAAATAATAACAATAATAATTTTTACAACGAACAAAATAACAATGACAACACTAATGGTAACAACAACCAAATTAATAATTTAAATAATTAAAATAGTAATCCTAATTTTCGACATAACAGTCATAATAATAATAACGGTAACAGTAACTGTTGTGTTTACGAAATAAGCGTGTGCTCAAGTTGAGTGCTGGATTAAGATCGACTTTAATTCTAATTATTGAGTAATAATGTAATATGAGTGATTCTTACAAATGCAATCATATATATGATAAATGTTAGAAAAGGAACACAATAGTTTAACAATATTTTAATGCTTATATATAACACATCTCCTCCCTTAAATAACAAAATTATTATTGTTTGTGTTTTCTAAAGTCGGTAGGCGAGAAACGTTCGCCTTAATGGCGAACTCGAGTACCTTGACGAATTGGTATGCCTGTTTTATCTTGTATTGGTGGTATTTCATGTTTTTTCCCGATTTTTGTTTGTTTTCTCTTTTTTTTATTTTTTGTAATTAATTTAGTATAGTTTAATTTCACTTTCAATCTATATTTTTGTCTTAAGTGTTAATTGTTGCAGTTTTTTTTGTCAATGTCATTCAAATAAATAAAAAAATAAATTAGTCTCAATTGCTGGTTAGATGATGAACTTTCTGTTTGGTCTGTATCAACAGCAACTGGGTTTTCCGGAACCTCATTGGAGATCAATTGTGGAGTATCAGGAGCCCATCAAAACTTCGTGTTTCTGACTTGTATGCCTGTGGACGATTTTGGCTTTTTCTGATTCACATGACGATTCACATAACCATGCGAACAACAAAAAACATTTTGCCAATTGGACGATCTATAATTCCTTCGACCCATTTCTCTCCTTTTGCGTAGTTTCTAACATAAACCGTCTGGTTTGGAATATACTTGGAACATCTCTTTTTGGTGTATACTTGACAGGTTGCTCGAACAATTGACTTAATATGCTTAATATAGTGCGGACTTGCAGACCTTGGATCAATTCTGCCGGTGATTTTCCCTCAGTGTTTGGTATAAATCAGTAAGAAGCAAGATATTTAGTTACTGCTGTTTTAAGTGTGAACCCTTCTTTGATATTTTTGTTTAATGTTTTAAACGACTAAACGAAACGTTCTGCTAATCAATTCGATGCTGAATGAAATGGTACTGTTGTGATATGCTTAATTCCATGTAGTTTGCAAAAATTACTGAATTCATCGGAGGTTAGTTGAGGCTATTTGGACGACAAATGGAAATTCCGAGTATGCGTCCACGTAAATAAGCCACATAGCATCGAATATTGGACCTGCGAAATCAATAATATGTATCATTTCCCATGCTGTTTCTGCTACTGGCCAACTTTGAAATTACTTTGGAGGAGCCGGATTGTTACATTTACAAATGAAACATGTTGAAGCGAGTTTGCTTATGTCTTCATCTATGCCTAGCCACCATACATGTTGTCTAGCTAACTGCTTCATTCTAGCTATACCCCAATGACCATCATGTAAAAGGTGTACGGAATTACAATGCGACTAGCATCCGTATGCAAGCATAACATCTGGCGGTTAATGGTAAGAGCAAATCTACGACAAAAATATAGCAATAGCTTTTCGCTACCAGACTTTAGTTTTTCGGGCCAGCCCTTTGATACTTATTTTAAAACTTCTTTAATGGTGACATCGTATTTGTATATGCTTCTGAATAGTTTCTGCATTGATCGGTGATGATGGTTCAATGATACTATTACATGATTCTTCTCCTTTATCAAACTCTTTGTCTGTACCCAAAGGTAGGCATTGCCATGAGCAGATGTTGTCCTGTATTGAATGTCGAATTTGTAGGTCACGAGAATAATAGCCCAACGTTGTAACCTATTTGAAATCATCAACGGCAAATGTTTATTCGGGCTGAATAAAGTTACCAACGGCTTTTGGTCAGTTATTAATTTGAACTTCCTGCCGTATAGGAATTGGTGAAAACGTTTTACTCCAAAAATAATTGATAAAGCTTCTTTCTGTATATGGCTGTACTTCACTTGATGTTTGTCTAAGGTTTTAGATGCGAAAACGATAGGTCTTTCCCTGCCATCATGTTGGATATGCGACAGTACTACACAAATGCCAAAAGACGAAGCACCAGTGGCTAGAATAAGTGGTAAGTTTTCATCAAAATGAGCTAACTGAGTTGCATTAATAATGTGCGATTTTAATGCTGTAAAGGCCTGTTGCTGCTGTGGTCCCCACGTAAATGAAAGTGAAGTTGATTTAGAGGCGCAGCCAACTGTGAAGAGATGGGTACAGAGTTGCCATAATAATTTACTCTGCCCATAAATGCTTCTAATTGTTGTAAATTGGCTGGCGGTGTTAGTTTTTCAACTGCCTGTAGTCCCGAATAGAGAGGTAGGAAGCATTTTGCAATAATTGATCGACCTATATTTTAAAAAGAAAAGCATTTTTTCATTTTTACTCTTACGTTGTAGATGTAGTTCGCTTATAGAAACTGAGATTATGATATCATCCAGATAGTTACCGCTGAAATATGGCTGGCGTGTTTGCTTTTCCGTAAGAGAGACGTTGATGTTGAAAAAGGCCCAACGGCGTGTTTACAACCATGATTTCTTTTGAAGCCTCATCCAGCATCATTCAAATCAATTTTACTAAGCCGTGGTATGACGTATAATATGAAAAAGTGGGTCTTTTGTCGGTAACGGGTACTGTTCAATATCGATTTGTGCGTTAACAGCCTGCTTATATTCGAATAGCACCACCTGGCTTAGGTGCTAACACAATTGGAGACGCTCAGTTACTAAATTTTATGGGCTTCCATGTACCTGTTCGTGTTAATCTCTCTGCTTCTTCTTTAAATTTGTCCATTTGTGAAAAAGGTATTTGTCTACTCTTAGGAACTTTGGTGTCGTGTTGATTTTAAAAATACACTGGCTTTAAAATGTTTCATTACCCCAATGGCTGGTTCAAACACTTCTCTGTATTTGTTACAAAGGTCAGTTATTTTGTTATTGTTAGCTTCGCATAAGTTTGCCACTTGTTTTATATCAAAACCAAATAATTCAAATAAGTCTAACTCAAAAAGATTATTTGAAGTCGTCACGTCTGCAACAATTATTGCTATTTGCTTTTCTTTATCTCCACACTTTGCTACCGTGTGCAGCTCTCCCAACAAAGGTATTGGTGTCTGACCAAATGCATGTAAAACTCGCAAAAATTTTTTTAACTTGGGCTTTTTTAATAATGTGTATGTAATGAAATTGCTAACTGAGACTGTGGCATCTGAATCCATTTGAAATGGTATTATTTTGTTAAGAATTTCTAGGTGGATAATTTTTTTATTTGAATCTTCTTTTACTTGTCTTGTGACACTGTGCAATGAACCGATGACGTCAATTTGATCGTTTTGCATTTGATTTTTGCCTTTATTCTTTCCAAACGAGAGCTATTTGTCCCTTTTTACTGCATTTGTGACAAACCGCGTCTCGAAATTTGCTATTCTCTCTTGTGTGGTTCAAAGCCAGATCACGATTTAAGAGCAATTTTGTTTGTTTTCATCTCTCCACATTGTTGCTATTCAGAATTTTTGATTTCTGTATGATGTATGCATTACGTTGACAGGCATTTGTTTCTACAGTTTTTTTCCATTAGATCCTTCATCTACTTTTGTTGTTGATCCAGGATTTTCTTTGTAAATTCTTGCTGTTGAGCAAGCAATAATTGAAACGCATTCTGTTCGTTCGACATCTTTTCAAACGGGACGCGACACGAAACAGTTGTTGTTTTCTTTTTGTTTTTTCTTTTCAAATGGAACGCGAGACGAAACAGTTGTTTTTTCTTTTCTACCTCGTCGGCAATAACAATGGACAATAACAACCGTAATAATGGGAACCACCATAATAATAATTCAAGCAACCATAACAACGGTTACAACAGCAGGAATCTTTTTCAAGGACAAAATTTACAAAACAACAATTCCCCACAAAATTCAAACCAACAACAACCTATTGTACTAATGGAACTAGGAAATTTACAAATGATGGCTAACCCAGCAGAAAATTTTCATTTACCAGCCTCAGGAACGACCTACTATATATAACAATTAAAACGAATCCTAAAGTTCATAATTGACAGTCGTGATAAACGAGCTAGCCATTCCTACTTTTAAGGAATTCGGAAACAGTTATACAAAATTAGAATTCCTCATTTCCAAATTCCATAGCGATTAAGACGGTTTAATTGGTAATAACATATTGATACATTTAACGCAATAATTAATTTAAAGGAAAATAAAATCAAAATTAGTGATAACGAATAATAAATAACCTAATGAAGGAATTCTGCCAAAGACTGCAAGATCGTGGTTAAAGAAACTTTTGTGTTGATGCTATCGAAAGAAATCTTGAAGAGCCGATCCTAGAACAAATAAGGACGGAACACTTAAACTTGGAAGAAAAAGATAATTTATTACCTATAATAAAAAATTTTAAAACCATTTTTTCATTCACAAATAAAAATATCAAATTAGAATGACAGATAACGCTCCTATTGTAGCCAAGACATATCGTTACCCATATATACACAAAACTGAAGTAGAAAGACAGATTAAACAAATGCTGAAAAAATAAATCATCAGACACAGCCACTCTCCACATTCCGCACCTGCTAGGGAGGGTAGAAATTGAGCATTCAGATATACACAAAACTGCTTTTGGTGTCGAAGGTTGTCACTACGAATTTCTTCGCATGCCTTTGGTCTAAAAACATTACATTAATAAGATTTGCATGAGTATATCAGGGTACAAAAATGATTAAGTATGAACGTTCAAGAAAACTTTCATAAATGAAGATTTCCTATTTTTGCTCGCGATCATATATGAATGGTTTGATAATTTCGTTTTTGGTCATGCACACGTGTGCGAACGAAATTTTTTTTTCATTCGCGAGCGAGTCGATATCTGTCTTATTCAAAAATGAAGTGCTCATTAACGAAGCGTTTTGAAAGACTAGCATACATATGTGCACCAGAGAACGAGTATAAAATTTTCTAGTGCTCTGGACAACAACTAATTCAGTCGAATTTCTGTATATCGAATTTCCGCTCTATAAAGAAGTCAATTTGAAGACACTGCGTTTTTAATGTTTTCATATAATTAAATCTCTTTAAACCTCTAATATATACTGTCGAAGTCTTGAATATCGAATTTCCTCTCCATAACGATATTTTGAAATCGTTCATTTTCGAACGACTTGAATACTTAGTGTGAAGAATCAACCAACGGTTAAATAAATATGTAATATGTTTTTGGCCTATAATTATGCATGTTTTGTATTTAATCTACTTCTGAAAAAGTCATTTTCTTTATAAGAACATTCGCAAGCGATTTTTTTTGACAGTTTTGTTCGCAACTTTGTTAGTATTGTGAAAAGAGCACTAAAAGCACCGCTAAGGCAACCTTAGCAAAGTCTCAACATCTCTAAAAGAACATATTGAATCAATCAATAAAATTTTAAAACAATTAAGAGAAACTAACTTAAAAGTTCAATTAGACAAATCCGAATTCATGAAATGAAACAGCAATTTTAGATCTTGTCTTATACTAAATACGCTATATCCCGCTATAATTTTCAACACCTAAACAATTTCTGTTATCAGTCATAAGTGATACATGTCAAAGAGGATATTAAAAGAGATCCTACAAAATTTTATAACTTTATTAACACGAAACGCATCGTAATAAACGAAGAGTCGCTCGCACCAATCACCACATCTAAAGGGGAGATCAACTACGGTTTCGGGTCGATCACCCTTAAAGTGTACAAAAGCGACGAGCTGCGTACCAAACCAAAGATCCAAATAGTCGAGCCTCAAGCTAATGCCTCCTAACAAGTCGGGCAACACGGAATCTAACGACTCAGCTAGTGTTATATCCACCTCTGAGCTCGTCAATGATTTCTTTGGCCAAATGGACATAAGTGCGTCGGAGTCTCCTCTGTCCGAAGAGGAAGACCGCGATAGCACAATAATTCCTACCCCCAAAGATGGTGAAGGTAACCCAAATTAACCTTCACCACTCCACCACTGCCTCGGCAGCACTGCTCCTGCGTCTCTCCCATGCAAACGAGGTGCTCTTCTTAATCCAGGAACCCTGGGTCATTAATGACAGGGTATGTGAACTTAACCATCAGGACTATCGCCTGATCTACTGTGAAGGCTCAGGTAGACCTAGGGCTTGCGTTATTGTCAAGAAATCAATTAATGCTATTGTACTCCACAGGTATCTGGACAAAGATAACGTTGCCGTCATCGCAGAAGTGGACGGCACTTCAACCTGGATAGCATTTTGGTATATGGCACACGATCACGGACCATCCCCTCCCCACGACATAGTCAGGTTTCTGGTTTCAGAAGCCAACAATAAGCGGATCCCTATCGTCATCGGTGCGGATGCCAACGCTCATCACTTCTTGATTTTATTTTAGCCCACGATCTCTTTGTTGCAAATCGGGGTAACGAACCTACCTTCTTGACTTCTAACACAAGGGAGGTACTCGACTTCACGCTCTTCAGTGACCACTCAACCTTGCTCTTAAGAGACTGGAGGGTCTCCCAAGACTGCTCCTACTCAGATCATAGATATCTCACCTACACCATTGCATACTCTATCTCCACAGCTTCTGAGGTCGCCTCGGAGTATACCAATAGAAAACTCACTGACTGGACCATTTTTCAGTCTAGCGTTGCCAACAGCCTTGGTCAGGTACCATCCATAACAGAATGCGCCGACATTGATAGTGCAGTCGTACAGCTCTCAAATGCCTTCAAGGTAGCAGCGGAAACTTCCTGCGTGGCCCACACACCCAGAGGTAAGACCAAACCCAGGTGGTAGAATGCCGAAATAGCAGAACTCCGCAAATAAAGCCGCAATCTCTTCAACAGAGCTAAGGCCTCAAACGACTGGTCTCCCTTCAAAGATAAGCAAAGGGAACTCAAGTACTCGATTAGGAAATCCAAAAGAGCTACCTGGAGAACTTTCTGTGGCAATATAGAGAGTGTCTCCGAGACAAGTAGACTCCGCAGGATCCTCAAATCTTCTCCAAGTTCCCTGGATAGTGTCCAGAGACCTGATGGTAGCTGGACTGATGCCGGGATGGAGACCTTGAACGTCCTTCTAGATACACACTTTCCAGGCAGTGTGTCTCTCACAAATGTACCCATTGATGCCCCCGCTATGAACCGATGCCGGTCTAACCTTGTGGTGACCTATGCTCATCTTCAGTGGGCCATCAATTCCTTCGACCGTTTCAAATCTCCTGGTCCTGACGGTATAATACCAGCAGACTTTCAGGAGGTTTCCAACATCGTCACACCGTGGCTTCTGCAAATTTATAATGCATGCCTACAATACTCTTACATTCCCAGCATGTGGCGTGTAGCCCGTGTAGTCTTTATTCCCAAAGCAGGGAAAGTGGCACACACCAAACCCAAGGATTATAGACCCATTAGTCTTTCCTCCTTCCTTCTCAAAACCTTTGAAAGAATTATCGATGTCCATATTAGGACCACCATCGATCAGAACTTTCTATCAATTTCACAACATGCCTACACTAAGGGCAAGTCTGTGGAAACTGCGCTACACTCTCTTATTGAGGTAGTGGAAAAATCACTATCCCATAAGGAATTTACGTTGTCCGTGTTCCTCGATATCGAAGGTGCATTTAACAACGTATGTCCTAACGCGGTAGTCTCAACTCTGTCCGGCCTAAACCTGGACTCAAATATCATCACCAAATTTGAACGTCATCGAGTGCAGTCGCATGCGCGGATTATTCTAATATTTCAATAATTAAATAAAATAAGTTAAACAACAATAATTTTTCGAGTGCAACAAAAATAATGAGCGAACCCCACGCTCCTGAGTCAGGACGTAGGCTTTCCAACTGCGGGTACTTCACAGTCAGAAATACTAAGCTCCACCCAGATCAACACAAACAACAACACCTCATGGAGTGCGCAGTGTACATCACCTATGATGATGCTTTCTTCACTTCCACTCACAACAACATCAACAACCGCTACTACAACGTTTGCATCAATAGCAACAATAACAACTACGCATTCAATTTCCCCATTGGTCACTGCATCGACTTTGGCACCTATCTTTAGCACAGTCCAAAGAAAAGCAGCACACATATCCAGCTCAAAAGGTAAAGAAATTTTAAATATTACTAACTCTGTCCCTCTTACAGCAGCACGTCAAAATGCTTCAGCTACTCATCTTAGCAAAAAAATAACGGAAACATCTATCCCGCACAAAAAGGTTACCGCAATATCGAAAAGTTCGGCTGTACAGACTGGAATTGATCGCTATGTACAAATTAAACGAAAACTCAGTCCACAAAAATCAAGCTCTGGTAACAATTCCAAAAAATCGAATACCTCATCTACCCCAACCCACGACAATGAACCCAACGTCTTGAAAGGAAATAGATTTGCAGTTCTAAGCAAAGACAATGATCTCACAGATGTAGAAGCGGCCCCAAAAGTCAAGCAAACCAAGCCTCCCCCACTTTATATTCGTGAACGCAGTTCAAATAATCTAGTTTCACAGCTAGCGCAACTTATCGGCAACAACAACTTTCACATTGTCCCGTTAACCAAAGGCAAAGTACATGAAACTAAATTACAAACCTACACTGAGAATAATTACAAGATAGTTTCGAAATTCCTCACTGATGCCAACAAAAATTATTATACGTACCAACTTAAGAGCTGTATAGGGCTGATAGTGGTTATAAAAGGAATTGAAGCTGGTGTTGACACCAAAGAAATCAAAAGTGCGCTTGAAGAAAAAGGATTCCCAACCAAGGTTGTGATCAACATTATGAATAGAAGCAAAATCTTGCAGCCCATGTTCAATGTCGAACTTTCTCATGATGATAAACCTGTCCTCGTTCATAAACTTGAGCTCATAAAATACTTATCCGAGACAGAAACTGATGTTTTATTGCTCTCGGAAACGCACCTTTCAAACGGATATAAATTCGAGATACCAGGCTTCTCCTTCTATGCCACAAACCACTCTGATGGCAAAGCACATGGCGGAACGGGTATACTTATTAGACAGCGAATAAAACACTATAAGTCGATATCATACTCGCGGAATTATATGCAGGCTACGTCGATTGTCATTGAAACTTCAAATGGTAACTTGACGCTTTCATCCGTCTATTGTCCACCCAGATTTTCCATTTCCGAATCATGCTTCAAGCAGTTCTTTGACACCCTAGGGTCCAAGTTTCTGGCAGCAGGTGACTATAATGCTAAGCACCCCCACTGGGGCTCTCGACTTGTAAATCCTAAAGGAAAACAGCTCTACAACACAATAATAAACCAAAGCAACAAACTTAGCTTTGCTTCTCCGGGAAGGCCTACATATTGGCCAGCTGATCCAAGTAAAATTCCAGACCTAATCGACTTTGCAGTTACTCGCAACATTTCTCGTGATTTCAACGGAAACCCATGCCGAGTTATCATCAGACCATTCCCCAGTCACATTTCACTTACTGGAGCGTTCCGTAATAAGTGATCATTCTTTTATGCTTACCTCATGGAAAACTGATTGGCTAAGATATAAAATATACGTCAGCTCCCACATATGTATGAGGCCAAAACTTGATACCGGAACTGACATTGACAACTCACTGGAACATTTCAACACAACCATTGCGACGACACCGATTGTACACTCTGGCCCAAACAAAACTGTTGTTTTAACTAGCGCGGAAATTGAACACCTAGTCTTAGAAAAACGCCGACTGAGATGCGAATGGCAGGTTAGGCTATCTCCAGCATCGTTACAAAGACTCAAAACTGTTAAAAAACATTTAAGCAATGCTCTCAAGACTGAGGATCGTAAAATCCAAAGGCACTATATTGAGAACCTTTCGCCAACGATTACCAAACTCTCGATTTGGAGAGCACAAGACCGCATGAACCCACCAATTACAGCTGACTGCCCCATTCGGGATCAAAACGGAAACTGGGCGCGATCTGACGAGGAAAAGGCTTCCACTTTTGCTAACCATCTCAAATCTTGTCTTCCAACCAAACTTGCCTAGAAACGGATTTCAGCTTCCCCAGCATCCATGTGCTCAGTTTCCTAATAGCAGCGTACTTAAAACTAGTGCACATGAGTTAAGAACAGCAATTCACAAGGAGCTAATTCCAAAGAAAGCACCTGGGTACTACCTCAGCACCCCAAAGATGATTATTGAGCTACCAAACTGTGCAATATCATTCCTTGCAATGGTCTTCAATGCAAAGTGGGTTACTTTCCAACACTATGGAAGAAGTCCGTATTTATTATGATCCCTAAAATGGGTAAAGACAAATCAATGGTGTCTTCATATCGGCCCATAAGTTTGCTCCCGGTGTTATCAAAATTATTTGAAAAAATATTTACCAAGAAGCTCGCACCACACATAAACGCAAACAACATCATCCCCACACATCAATTCGGGTTTAGGTCAAAACACAGTACAATCGAGCAAGTAAACCTTGTCACTACTGAAATCAGAACTGCTTTTGAACACCGAGAATACTGTTTAGCTATATTCATTGACGTTGCTCAAGCTTTCGACCGAGTATGGCATGATGGTCATTTACAAAATAAAAAACCATCGAAAGAGCTATCCGACCACCTGCAACTTGTATCAGTCTGGCTGGACAATTGGCGTATAAAAGTCAATCCGGATAAATGTAAGCATCTGACATTCACCCTAAATAAGAGTGACTGTCCGTCTATCATCTTTAACAACACCACTGTTCCACTCTCTACTGAAGTCACCTACCTAGGAGTTCATTTGGACAGACGTCTCACCTGGCGGAAACATATAGAAGCCAAAAAAATCAGCATGAAATTAAAAGCATAGTCCCTCCACTGGATCTTAAACCCAAGATCTGGTCTAAGCCTCGATCTAAAGATGCTACTATATACCAGCATAATAAAGCCAATCTGGATTTACAGTTCCCAGCTTTGGGGGAACGCTAGCCCAAGTAATATTGAAGTCATCCAAAGAGCTCAATCGAAAATACTTCGCTTTTTAACAGGTGCTCCCTGGTACATATCGAATGCGAACATCCACAGGGACCCTAACGTTCCACTAATTAAAACTGAACTGGCTCAACTGAAGCAGAAATATCAACTTAAACTCTCGCAACATCCTAATCCACTAGCTCGTACACTCTCTCAAACGAGCAGCCACACGCGCCTACGTCGAAATGACTTGCCTGCCCCATGAACCTTAGAGGACCACGCAACACTGTAAAGTTTCTTTAGCTCACCACAAAGGGAACTTGCAAATCAAACAATCCAATCCATTTCTACATTATTGTTAGGCTTTGTGTACAAAGTGATTCAATAAATAAATAAAGGTCGAAAAAAAAAAATAAAATAAAAAAAAATATCATCACTCTTATTGAACGATTGTTAAAATCTCGTTCCATTACTGCTTCTCTTGGCAATGTCAACGTTACGAGAGCCGTACACAGAGGTACGCCGCAAGGTGGCGTACTATCTCCTCTCATCTGGAACTTGGCAGTTAACTCCCTGCTAAGAAAATTGGATCAAACCGGATGCCGAGTTGTAGCTTATGCCGACGACATTGCTATTGCGGTATCTGGCAAGTTTCCTTCCACCCTATCAGAGAGATTAACATATGCTCTTAGCATTGTTTCAAAATGGTGTAGGGACTTTGGTCTCTCAGTCAACCCTTCGAAAACTGAGACCATACATTTCAGAAGGAAGTACAAAATTCCCGACTCCCCTCCTTAACTTCGTGTCCGCCTAAATATTAGCCTTAGTGCGAAGTATCTAGGTCTTATTCTTGCATCCAAGCTCAGCTGGAAAGCAAACATCCTGGAAAGGTCACGGAAGGCCTCGTGCGCTCTCTACTGCTGTAAGAGAGCCCTGGCTCTATGCAGCCGTGGTGGAGCCCAACCTTCTATATGGAGTCGAATTCTGGTGGCCTGCCTGTCTCAAGGCAGTCAACCAGAAACCTCTTGACAAAGTCAGGAGAACGGCAGCCATTATGATAATAGGGGCCCTTCGGACCACTTCCATCAAAGCGCTGTTTGCATTCCTCAACTGGATGCCAACTAGTCTGCTGGCTGAGAATTATGCCAAATGTTCTGCCATTAGACTTAATACCATAGCTCGCTGGACTAGCCACATACAGGGCCATGCAAGTATTCTGGGACGCGGTCCACCTGCCCCTGGGGCAGTCGACTATGTATGCCCCACACCTTACTTTAACCGGAAATTCTCCATCCAAATTCCCAGTAGAGAGGATTGGCTGGAAGGTAAAGTTCTAAAACCTAATTCCATCGACATCTACACAGATGGCTCCAAACTGGAGAAGAAAGTCGGCTGCGACATCTTCTCAAACAACCCATACTTACGGCTCAGCTTTCGCTTGTCTGACCATTGCAGCGTCTTTCAAGCAGAAGTAATGGCCATTCTAGTGGCCTTCCGGTGGCTTCTGGATAACGATGCTCCGGGGTCCCACATTAATATATATACAGACAGCCAAGCGGCAATAAAGTCCCTCTCGGGTGTATATACTACATCCAATCTCGTTGCGGACTGCCGTTCCTCCCTAGACACTCTAGCCTGCCGTGCACGCATACAACTATGTTGGGTGCCCGGACATAGAGACATTGTGGGCAACTGTGAAGCTGACGAACTAGCAAAAGAAGGGACGTCCCGTGCAAATGTATCGTCTCCTGCTGGAATTCCGCTAGCCACAGTGAAACACATTATTAGGAATTTCTACCAAGTTAAAGCTAATGCTCTCTGGGTAGAAAAAGATACTTGCAGTATAGCTAGGCAAACCTGGTCTTACATGAACAGGAAGCGAACCGGCCAGCTGCTCAATCTCGGTAGAACCTCAATTAGCAAGACCATAAACGTACTAACGGGTCATTGCATCATAGGGAAACATGCTGGAAGACCTGGTCTACTTTTGCCGTAGCTGCGGCTCAGAAGAAGAAGAGGAGACGGTGCTCCACCTGATGTGCCAGTGTCCATCCCTTGCCAGAAGAAGACAGAACCACTTAGGCTCTATATTCCTCTCCAGCTTAACCGAACTATCACTCCTACCAATTAAGGACATTTCAGAATCCAAGTGGTTCTCCGCATCGGACTAAGGGATGTCGTGTCAACACTTTGCTGGTACCACAATGGGCCATAATGTTTTTGTGCCTAAGTGAACCTTTCGTCGGAGGGCTGCCACGTTAACCTAACCTAACATGAAGCGCAGGTTCGATATATTCTCATTCTGTATGAAATTAAATGGTGTTGAATGTTGTAGCAATGGAGAAATTTCCAATCTTTTTTCGAACTTTTTCCAAAGCACTTACACGAATTTCAATAATGATTGACATACCCATATCATATTCCTCAATTTATATATGCCAGTTATTGTTTGTGATATAGTATTACAATATTTAAAATCTTCTAAATTACCGTTTTTACGCCGTTGCTTTGCATAGACCAATTTGCAAATTGTTTGACTTATCTCTGAATAACTGTGCCTTAACTAATATTTGGAAGCAGTCCTATATAATCCCAATCCACAAAAAAAGCAGTAAAGCTTATATATCAAATTACCGAGAAATCGCTAAACTCTGCGATATTCCGAAGTTGTTTGAGCATATTATCACCGATCAGGTGTAGCATTTCGTTCTTCCTTTAAGTACTTCACAACACGGTTTCTCCAAGAAGCATTCAACTACAACTAACTTATTAGAATTTACTTCGTTGGTTAATTGTAGTTTTTCACAACAACATCAAATGGATTCATTTACATAGATTTCAGCAAAACTTTTGACAGTGTTTGTCACTTGGTACTCCTTAATAAACTGAATACCTTTGGTTTTCCTCCCAAGTTAGTTAGCTGGATTACATCCTATCTAACTTCCACAACTCAAAGAGTTATTTTTAAAACAGCTATATCTAAGACTATTTGTATAACTTCTGGTGTCCCTCAGGGTAGCCACCTTGGCCCATTATTATTCAATATTTTTATAAACGATTTGCCATCTGCCATAAAACATGTTAACGTCTTAATGTACGCTGATGATGTTATGCTTATCTATTCTATCTCCGGTCCAACAAATGTTTCTTCAAGAAGTCTTGATTCCTTATCTCAGTGGTGCGCCAAAAGTTATCTTTCGCTTAATTGTGACAAATGTAAAATTATGTCCTTTTACCGTAAAAATTTACATTAATGATCACACTCTAGACCGTGTCACACAATTCAGTGATCTGGGTGTGTTGATAGATCTTAAGCTGCATTTTGGGTCTCATATCTCTAGTATCACATGTAAAGCTGTATAAGTGATTATATTGAGTCCGTTCAAAAGCAATTCTTGCTTTTCGCACTGCGTAACTGACACTCGGATCCTAATATAAACCTTTCATCTTACCAAAGCCGTCTTATATTAATCCGCCTTCCGAAATTATCCAGTCGTAAAACGACTCTTGGTGTCACATTCTTGCACAATCTAATTGTAGGCAGCATCTTTTCCCCTTCCTTGCTTGGTAGTATTAATTTTAATGTTTGGGTTACAAGGAATTATTCTCCTATACTTGTTGGTACATGTAAGACTACTTATTTCGGCATGATCCTTTTCGTGTTTTATGTCAATCATACAATCTATACTATGACCTTGTAAAATCTAATCTATTAACTTAATTACACACACTTTATTTAGTATAAATGGCTGATGACGTTAGGTATGTTACCGTATAGTAGTCAATTAATTTGTATTGCATTTCTACTAACTCCAGTAGTTCAGTACCGAAGTGACTTGTGGTTGATACCCAGTCTTGTTCGGTTTTTAATGGACCCCAGCTCGTGCGGGCTTTGGGGGTGCGGGAAAGTAATTAGAAATCAAACCCAAACCAAAAAAATATTATCTTGTATTGAAAGATTCCCCTTGCCAAAAAAATATAAAGAATTAAAGTCATTTTTAGGTATAACAGGCTACGTAAATTCATAAAGGATTACGATAGAATAGCTAAACCAATTACCAAATATCTAGAATACCTAGAATACCTAGAATACAATGATAGTTTTAACAGTCTAAAAACCATACTGGTAAGCGTACAAATCCGCTAAAAACCAGTACGTGTGGAATCAACAGAATAATTCAAACTCAGCTGAGTCCAAAAAATCCGCAGGCCAAGACCTTATTGTACAAAAATCTTAATTGAACTTCCACACACGGCAATAGCTTTTCTCACGAGATTGTTTAACGCCATTATTCGAATCGTAAAATTTTTGCTTCCCCAAAACTCACACACAAAATTCTGTGTTTATGTTTATTCATATCAAACGAATATGAAATTAAAGCTGGCGTTCCGCAAGGCAGTGTTCTGGGTCCAATTTTATATATATTATATACTGCAGATATGCCAACAAAGTCACGTTTTGTCACATCAACGTTCGCCGATGACAAAGCTTTTTTAATCAGCCGGAATACTCCCATTCCCACATATCCAGGTCACACTATTCATGTTGATATATTTTCAACGGAACATTTCAAATTCTTAACTTCAATAAATAAATTTACAAAACTCGCAGTTGTTAAATCTATAGATGGAAAGAGTGTTGAAAAAAATTAGTAAGCCCCTTAGAGAGATTATTATTTATTTCGGCGTACCAAAATCCATAGTCTTCAACAACGAAAAATCATTTAACTCACAATCATAAAAGTTTATGCTTGAGAACAAGGTAAACATCTAAATCTTCACCGCACCACCTTACAAAAGCGAGGTGAAGGGCCAGGTCTAAAGATTCCACTCCACACTCGCTGAAATAGTACGATGTCTCAAGCAAAAACGCCCTACCGAAACCCTTTACAAACTTATAGAAATAACAGAAAACGGATATAATCATTCAATCCAATCCAGTACAGGTAAAAAGCCTGTATAGCTTTTCTTTGGTAGACATTCTACCTTTGGACACCAGATATAACACAATAACACAAGACAATTATCAAAATTTAATTCAAGCACAATAAAAAAAACTGTAAACCATCATAACCAAAATAGGGATACCCCAAAACAATATAGCCCAGGGGACACAATCTTTTTAAAACAGAATAAAAGATTAGGAACGAAGTCCAAAAAGATACCAACAGGAAATAGTAAAGGAGAACCAAAATACAACAGTAACCACAATTTCAGGAAAACAGATACACAAAAGCAATATAAGAAACTGAAACTTTCCTCTATCCATTTCATAGATTCAATCATAATAACCCTCCTACAATATGGTCAAGCTTCTGTAGAGATACTCGATTACTCTCAATCGGAAGTCTTAACTACAGAAACCGGACTTGCCAAAATCACTTTAAGATTCCGCACCTGACTAATTTAAGCGAATACAGCGAGACCCTAACGGAAATAGAAAATATAGTACATTAAAAAATAACATAAGTGATCTCATGTCTTACGTCCTTTCCTATTCCAAGAAATATGAACCCTACACGACTCCGTAAAAACACTGACCCCTACTAATAAAAATAAAAGATCCATCAATAAGATCGGTTCGACATGGAAGTGGATTGCCGGAAACCCCGACCATGATGATCTCGAAATTATCACTAACACAATCAACAAAGTGGTAACCAATAATAATAATCAATTAGTAATCAATAAAAGCATTGTTGACATAATAAATAATATTACTAAAATAAGTAACGATATTATAAAATTTAAATTTAAAATCAAACTATTAAAGGAAGAAATAGATAACTTAAAACTGGCATTGCTCCTATCCAAAGTAAACGTTTTAAATACTTTTATACTTTCATCATCAGAATTTCAAACAATCAAAACCATATTACAGAATGATGAACTACCTTATAGTAATTTCGAAGAGGCATTAAATATTGCCGATGTAAAAATTTCCTATAATAATCAAAAAATAATGTTGATAATATCGAAAAACTTCAAACATAAATTGCAAAAATTTTATTATAAAATCATAAAAATTGGGGGAAAAAATGTAAATCTAAATTATGTAAAATGTGAAAACGTTTTAAATACTGATATTGCAGTAATTACAAATGATAATTGTGTTTCAAAATTAATAAAATATATAACTAATAAAATATATGATACTAACAACGAACATGTCCAAGAAATGGACATTAATGAATTAATATTATTAAATAAATTTTACGGAAATGTAACAATTAATCATGAGATTAAAACCCTAAATGGGACATTCCTTGTAAATTTAAGTAACCATACAATACCCACAAGAAATGATATATTTAATTCTTATGAAATTTCAGAAGTAAAACCCATTCCCGCTATGCTGAAACAAGCCCATAACCAATCCAATTTCGAAGAGCTATTATCTCTTCAACTAATGAAGTAACTTCAAAATTCCGAAAATAAATAAACTACTTAAATACTATGGTTAAATCCAGTATGCTTACAATCTTTGGTTTATCAACCACTATCATCCTTTCAATACTAATTATATTCTTGAAATACAAAATGAAAAAATCCAATACTGAAAATGTTATACAAAAATCCACACCTCTTCAAATACCATTATTTTTCTGACACTATGTCTGGAAACACTATCCGTCGATCATATGCACTTTATCGTGACCATCAGCGCTACACGCGCAAGCCCTTTCCGCTGACAGGGCACATTCTGTCACTTACCCCAGCATTGGCGAGGTTTTGCTTAGGTAAAAGAAATTAAATTTTTCAGTTTTTATCAGAAATCAAAGAAAAGCGCATCGCGCTGTAATTAAATAAAAGCAATTAACGTATAATAAAAAGGAATCAACATATTGTCAAATATTAATTAACTAAAATCTGAAATAAAATAATAAAATCATATTATTTTTTTCAAATATTAAATTCAAATTGTTTAATTTATACACCTAACCCTTCCTCATGAATCATTTCGTCCATTGGTGAAAACTGTATGAAAATCTGTTCAATAGTTTTGAGATAATTGCGTTCAGATAGACTGACAGACGCGGTTGGGGGCTTAGTTTTATAATATGTAAGGAAGGATAATTATAGTAATATTCCAAAATGACTTGGAGTTAGTTTCCAGTTCGCATTATTTAGTTCGAACAATTGCTGTTTAATTTGGCAGTTGAGGGGGTTTAACCTGGCTTTAAAGGTTAGCTGCCTGGTGCTTATCCATTTCCTTTGTGTGATGTTCCTTACTTAAATTAGATGTACAATACTATCAAGAATTTAGATATGTGATAATGAGAGGTCTTCGTGGACTACTAGTTCGGAGAGGAGATATGGTGAATTTCATATAAATAGATCGAGTATTGACGGTTTTGCTTTTTAGCTTGACGGAATGTACGTGGGGTCTCTGGAGTGTAGAATGATAAACTTGCTTTCCGTTGACAGATCACTTAGAATGTTGTCACAGCAGTTTGCTCTGAAGCAATTCCATTGGCGGTTACGACAGTTCAGATCGCCCCCCTGGTATGTAGTTGGCATTAATAGGATGAAGCTTAAGCCGATCAGGCTTAAACTTATCCTTTTTGTGCTTTGGATTGTTTAATACGCTACAAGAGTTTGACAAACATTTAACGGAAGAACCGGGAAATTAAACGGAGAAAATGTTATGCTTGTGTTTAATATTGCTTATTATTATTATTGCAACTCCACCCCCTCTCGTGTACTACCGATCGTTCCAGTATACTGAATAGCCGGTGAGGAAGAGTCTACCATCAAGGGTTAGCCATGTTTCACATAGGAGGCAAATGTTAACTTGATTTGTATTTAAACAAAATTTAACAATTCAGTTGCCTATTTTGAACGGCACACGAATTCCATGCCATGATGTTTAAATGTGCTTTTATATTATTTATTGGAGTATACATATTTAACTGCTAGCTGAGTAATTTTTTTTTTACATTTGTTTACTTATAATATAAAAGGCAAACACTAAGTACTTATATTAACAATGAACGGAGGGATAACAATATGACAATATCGATTATTATGGAATGGTCAGTTTTATAATGGTATGAGTGGTTAGGGCCTTGTTTTTTTAAGTACTACTTGCGACTGCCCCACTCTCCTGAGATACCGCAACGTTCCTCTCTGGGAAAAATAAAAATGTAATACGTGAACTATGTTAGATCCACTGGTGTGCTTCTATTTAAGCGTCTACGTCTTGTCAATTCGTGAGATGAAGGTCAGTTATTTCTATGTTGGAATATCGCTCTAAGCATTTGTGATATCTCCTACTAACATTAACAATTTCTTCATGTATCATTGTTACACCGAGGTCTTTATGGATATCGTAGCATTTTAGATTGTTGCCTCTGGATTATGTTTATATTCTGTTTCGTGTATATCACTTACGTCGGTTTCAATTCATTGACTTTAAATTCCATTTATCAAACCAAGAGCATATTTCATTCAAGATGTCTTGCAGTTTAGTTGTAGCTACAGTTAAATTATTGTGCGAGTACATTAGTACTGCATTGTCAGCGAAGGTGGCTACCATTGACGAACTGTCTTCTAGAGTTGGGATGTCAGATTTATATAGGGTATACAGCATAGGCCAAAGGACGCTTCCCTGCGGGACTTTTATCTTTCTTAGCGTGGAAGTTTCGTCTTTAAATCTGACGTAGAAATAGCTAGTGTCAAGGTAACTTTTGATGATTTCGCATAATTCATTTGGTAGTACAGTCTTAAGTTTGCTAAGAAAGCCGTCATGCCAGACTTTGTCGAAGGCTTTTTCTGTATCCAGAAACACACTTGCACAATACTTTTTTTCATTAAGATCCCTTGAGATTTTGTGTGTTACTCTGTGAATTTTCTGAATTGTAGAGTGACATTGTCTGAATCCGAATTGATGGTCAGGTATGATTTTGTTCACGTCCAGAACTTTTTATAATGAGGGCAGTAGACTGATTGGTATTTACGATGACGTCATGATCTGATTGCTTTATTTAGCTGTGCTTTGTCATTTGGAGCTCTCGTCCTTTGCCAAATTTTACGCAGTTTGTTTTTGTTCGCGATGAGGGCTTTAATTGAGCGAGGGATAAAAAAGTTTCCATCTGTTGGTTTTAGTTCAGGTATTGTTCTATGTGCTGCTTCGTTTATGTTGTTATTTAAACATATCACTGCCTTTTCAATATCGTCCTGTTCATTAAGAGGTACAATTATAGAGAGATTAATGTCAATAATATCCATCCTAGTCAGTTCTTCTATTGTACATTTTGCAGCCGGGTGGAACCGTTTTTATTGCGCAACTAAAAAAATTCAAAATTCAGTCGGGAGTCAATTTGAAAATGTGTTATGTTCATATTTTTTAGTATACAAAAATCAATTACCCGGAAATGCTTAATAGTGATTATTTGTGCAATGAGTTTCAGAGAAAAGTGCTATATCAATTAAATTTTCATTTACAATAGGAATAGTTGAAGGTCTAAAATATGTTTGTGTAGTCCATTCGCGTTCGAAACAATTATTCTTAACTTATTGTCCATTTTGTTTGTCAAGCTTAGTTAGGAGTGTTATTATGTTCATCATGTTATAGACTGAAGAAAAAACAGTTTTTTTTCTGAAACAGTTTAAAAAAAAATTTTTTTTTTTTACAACAACCACAGGGAAAAGTGACGTAATTGAGGTTTGTTGTTATAGAATTCGAAGGAGTTTTTAAACTGTTGAGAAAAAAAAATACATTTTAAAGAATTGTCGACTGGTCGCCACGCAGTGTTGGGAAATTTCTGTTCATTTTTGTATTTTTTCGTTGCGGAGTAAGCATAAAACAGCTGATCATTGCACAAAACAATTTGAAGAAAATTTTAAACTGTAATTTTTTCTTTAAATATTAATAAAATAAGTAGCAGTAATGAAAAAGGAAGCTGCAAGAATTATTTGCATACTCTGCGAATTGTTCTTAATCATGTATTTTTCACACAATTTCCATTTTAATTTCTTACAATTTGCCACAACGTTCCTTTTGTATGTATAACCAAAACAAAAACATCTGACTGCATAAAAAAATGCAGTGTAAACACCTAATTTGAAGCAGTGTAACCACGCTGTTGAATCAATTGTTTCATCATGTTTTTAAGCTCTGTGCTATCGTCAATTGACATGTTGTTAGTATTGCTTTGCTGAGAGGAACTTCTGTCAGGGGTCGTCGGTTACGGGCATCTGTTGTTTTTTATTATCATCTGCCAATATTTTGGGTCGAAGGGCAGGAAACCTTTGAATTTTGAGAGCTTTATAAACTTCGCAACCCTTGCAGTTGCCTGTGTGAGCTCCACCACAGAGTGCGCATTTGATTTGTTTGCTACATCAATTTGACAGTCGATTGTTTTATGATTCCAGCGCATTTAACACAAACTTTAAGGCAATAATTTCGGGTGTGTCCGTATTTCTGGCAGTTAGTACATTGCGCTATCGTCCTCTTATTGTGGGGGGAGTCAAATTGGATTTTGGTTTGAAGTAATGTAGTTATTTTATACATGTTTTTGTTGGTTGGGCTTCTTGCTAGGTAATTGTTTATTGGTTGTTTTATGTGGTATATTGTATATGTTTATAACTTTGTGCCCTAATTCATTTAGTTCTTGGATTGGATTTTGGTTTGAAGTAATGTAGTTATTTTGTACATGGTTTTGTTGGTTGGGCTTCTTGCTAGGTAATTTTTTATTGGTTGTTTTATGTGGTATATTGTATATGTTTATAACTCTGTGCCCTAATTCATTTAGTTCTTGTTGTAATTCATCAGTGTCCGATGATGGATGAAGTTGTCTAAGCATTATTTTAAAACCACGTTCGTCTTTAGGCTTGAACGTCTAGTATTTAGTGCTTCTGGATTTTAGCATTTTTATACTTAAACTATAATATTGGGTTTCCGACAACTGGTTACGAACTTCGAAGCGATCGAAGCATTGTTGTTGTAAACATAGGATTCCGTATTAGCTGTTGACGCGGTAATTGCATGCGATGAAGCGATCGAAGCAGTTGTTGAAAAAACTGCTGTTGTTGTTACTGTTGTTGAAGCTGTTGATGTGCAAGATGTACTTTATGTTGTGATTGTTGTAGTTGCTGATACAGTATTTGCTTGGGCTGTATGCAGAGGTGTCTGCGGGGATGGGCAGAAGAGACAAACGAGAAATATGCATTTCTTGCTGTTTTTGTTGGTGATTTCAGGACTTTTTTATGAGCAAAGCTCATCTTAACGGTTTGGTTGTAGTTCTTGAGTAATAATATTAAATTGTTCTTTTTTGCTAGTGCAGTTTCTTAGCTTTTCTAAGGGCTCATTTAAGAGCGAGCTGATTTCATGAAGTGAGAAAAGATCAGATGACGTTTGTCAAAACGTAACGTTGTTGATGTTACCCATAAGCACTTGCTTTGATATATTATAGATTTAACGGAGTATTCAGTTACGATTTAACAGATTTAACCAAATCGTGAACAACTTTAGATGGTTTCTTCAAAACCGTAATTGGTGGTGGAGGAATTGTTTTAACAGGATCATTGACAGTTTGGAGAGGCAAAAAATAGTTATAAAAATGGCTGCTGCCGGGTGTTTTGGATTTATCATCTTTATTTAAACGCGGCATTTTAGAATTGTCTGAAGCGCTAAGTGTGCCAGACCCAATATTTTCAGAAACATGGTGTAGCTTTATGTTTTGAATGATTTATAGAAAACTTAATAAACACAGATTTGATCAATGTATAAATTACGAGAGTGGCTTCAAAACAGGTGCAGTGAAACCGTTACTATGACAATCGACTGATCATTTGAATAAGGTTCAAGAAAAAGCAATTATTTCAATAAATGCTAATACTTACTGTTGTAAATACAGCTGATGCTGTAGACCACGATAAACAAGGGACTAACACAAGCGGTTTTGGCCAATTGGTTGCGGCAAGGGATGCCATCTGCAAAAAAACGAAAAAGAAGATTAACTTTGGTTATACTGAAGTTGTAATACTCTTCACACACCTTTTATATCTTCTGATTACTGTTCTAACTTCATATATCTAAATTACCATACTTTCAATTATGTACCCATGGGGGTGAATTTTTTTTAATGTATACTCCTAAACCACAAAAACTTATGTATTTATTTATACAATGACAAAAAAATGTCAGCTATACTACAAAAAACAAAAAATTGTTAAACAAAAGGTTAAATGAAAGAACAATGCTTCTAAAAATCTATATTTGTATTTGTCGTTCTACACACAAGTGAATTACATACTTTGTGAAAATTTCAGTTCTCTACCAATTACGGTTCATGAGATAGAGCAGGAGACGGACGGACGGACTGACGGACATTGTAAGCTTAGTAAGAGGGTTCCGTTAGTTCCCTATGGGTACGGAACCCTAAAAAGAGAAAGAACAAAAATAGAAATAAAAATTTACAGCTAGTGGTCCGAGGGTGTTAAAATTTATAAGGTTGGTGGCTATGGGTCAGACACTTATAGTGTCCCAATTTTAAGTCGATAGTACAAAAAACAAAAAATAAGAACTTTCATTTGGATCCAGGTTTGAATGGGGGTACCCCTCCAAGTAGTCGGAGGGTCTTGAAATTTTTATGTTTTGTGGATATGGGTCAGTTCAATAAGTCACAAAAAAAAAAAATTTCTAATAAGAACTTTAATTTAAAAGGGGGTTTGTATGGGAGGTACTTCTCTTGGTAACCTTAGAGTCTTTATATGGTTGGTGGATATGGACCAGAAACTTATAGTGTCCAAATTTCAGTTCGATACGTCAAAAAACAAAAAACTTTTTCAAATAAGAACTTTAATTTAAAAAGCGGTTTGTATGGAAGGTAGCCCCCTAGTGGTCCGATTCGGCTGATTTTCGAACTTGATCGGCGTTTGGTAAAAAGAAACCTATGTAAAAATTTTCAGGTCTCTAGCTGAAAAACTGAAGGACTTGTATTCCGAACAGACGGACCGACGGACATGGCTAAATCAATTCGCCTCATCGAGCTGATCACAAATATACTATATATACTTTATGTGGTCTGCGATGTCTCCTTCTGTGTGTTACAAACTTTATGACAAACTTATAATACTATTCACTGCGTGAAGAGTATAAAAAAAATAATAACAAATAAGAATAATATGCAATCAAATACCAGCAGCTAACCCGATGGGAGAAATTAATTTGCAACAATAGCGACCTATTCCCTACTCACAGCCATGTATGGTCAGAGACATATAAATACAATAATGCAGACGGTACAGATAACCCAAATCAGCAACATCCAGTTCATCTAGCCAGCAATGTGATCATGAATACCGTTGGCAGCGAACGATGCTGGTATTAATCGTCGAGGGCAACATCTTAGGCGAGAGAACGTGATAGAATTTATTATGTGACGTGCATAAAACTCCGAAATGATCATGTAGGGCATAGATAGTAATGCATCTATTCAAGAGTAAAGAGACGAAATTTCAGGTAGGACGACTGGGGATACAAAAGTTTAACTGATTTAATAGCTAAGGGGAATCAATTTCCCCGACTATGAGCTTATGACACGCTCGAGTTGGACGTTATCAATCTTGTAAGTAATCAAATGAGGCTTACACCGATGATACGTCATGAACTAACATTTCGAGTATTAAGATTATTTATATCTTATAATTTGTTAAGCACCAAGAATCTAAAGAATCAAGATCCTCATGAAGTGTGAGACGAGGGGCACCATCATTAAATGAAATGCTCAATTTTACATCATCAGCGTATATAAGCATGCAAAGATGTTTGAAGGAGAGAGGCAGATCATTAATAAACAGGTTGAAAAGAAATTGTCCTACAATAGATGACTACCTTGGGAACTCCGGAAGTAATATGGATAATTTTTGAAAGAGAAAAATTAAAGAAAAGTCTTTGAGAACGATTTTCTAAGTAGGATTTAATCCAAATTGCTCGTATATGGGAAACCCATTATGTTTAAGTCATACAAAGGCTTTAGAAAAATCTATATAAATAACATCAGTTTGTGACCTATTATTGAAACCTTTATTAACTAGCGAAGTAAACTGAAGAAGTTTGTTGGTTGTAGACCTACATTTTACAAATCCAGGCTTTGATGGAGAAGTCTAACAAAAATGTTCTATATTTGATATGAAGACCTTTTCAAACTATTTAGGAAAAGCTGACAATTTAGATATACCCCTATAGTTTGATATATCAGATTTATTTCCTTTTTTATGGAGAGGAATAATGAAAGATTCCTTACCAATAGGCGGAAATGACAATATTTGGAGTTATAAATTGAAAAGTTTAAATAACGGCTTATACAGGGAACTTGCACTCCTTATAAGGACACAACTAGGAACATTATCTGGACCAGGAGAATATGAAAATTTCAGGGATCTAAGATTATGGAAAATATTAACATCATGATAAGGGTACGAAGTGACCGAAAAAGTTCCTGAAGAAAACGTTGTTTGAAAAACTCTCCAAATAATTCAGATATTCCAGGGTCATCAGCTGCATGCAATTCATCTTTGAAAAACGAAGAAGGATATATGGTAATACAGATTTGCGTTTAGCGATAACAAAGTTGAAAAACAGGGGTTACTTGAAAATTGCAACATATAGTACAACGACTAAGATAAACATTAAAGCAACGGAAATTGAGAGAGAGAAACTTAGAGCGTACGTATACACAGAATCTTTCAAAATCAATGGAAGACCCAAAGATTTTAAATTTTTTGTAGAGTCTAGAGTTTAGGTTTTTTAAACTGGAGAGCTCACGGGGAAACCAAGGAGGTTTGTATGATCCTTTTGGTGCATTTATAAAAGGGATGCATTTAATAAATGCAAATGTATCATATGAAAAAATAATTTAGTGGCTACGGACAGATCAGAACAATTGCATAAAATTGACCAACCTGTGCGAGCAGAAAATTAAGTGACTCAAAATTTGATTAACGGAAACAAAGACGCCCTTGAGGAAGGTGTCTTTACAGAAGCATAGTACATAAGACTGAGTGAAATTTCTAAGGAAGGATGATAAGGGTCTTTATGAATGGAGGGGTTTTAGATAAAACAATGACATTACTATCAATGACCATATGATTTACTACAAAGTTCATTTGGAAAAGAGGATGATCGATTAGGCTAACGACGAAAACATGGTGTCCAGATGGAACAAGGTAACTAAAGTACGATATCACGATCACGGATAAGTTTGGAAACGGACATAATAGCTTTAAAATGATGCGTATAAATTTCTAAACTTGAAACAGGAGGAATATAAGAACACGTAACAAAAATCGCGGCATAGGGAAGGACTATTTTGGTAACAATAAATTTAATATCAGCTACCAAAACAATTTGAATAATATTTATTTTAATTTGACTTAACTGCAATAAGAAGACCACGACGCAACTGGCGATCATGTGTTTAAATTACAAAAAGATTGTTGTTGAGAAACACTGTTTGTTTATTCGTTCAAATATATACGAGTATATCTCGTATATCTATCTGTATGTGCTCTTTATTGTTTGAAAATTTGTGTTACAAAAACTTTTCTACATAAAAAAAAGCTTTATTCTTCTGCCTTCCTCATTTCAATAATTACAAGAATCTCCAAAAGCTCCTTGAAGTCAATGATCTAAAAAGTAGTTGCCAACGACTCTGATCTGTAAATGTAGAGCTTTTGTGGATAACATTTACAGACTGCCCACTCGGTGTCCTTTTTTAGTGCTTATAGTGTTTTTGTTTAGATTTGATTTGTCTTTTGTTTCCTTAATTCAATTGTGAATTCATTACATATTTCAATTTGTGCAGTGATCTCCTCCAACAATTGCCAAGAACATTAGATGTAAGCCATGTCTCAGAAAAAAAAAATGATATCAGCGGCAAAAGAAAAACTATCCCTATAGTATACATATTATTAAGCTTGGATAATAAACCTCTAATGTTTTGTATTACAGAGAGCGAAGGAGTTGAGGGTTGGCTGGAGGGGAAATTCCAGCAGGAACAAGGGAGTGTTGGGACGTTGTTGAGGGGAAACAATGTTGCCCATAGGAGAAGGTGAGAATAAAACAAGGGGAGGGTACAATGCTACAAGTCAGAGTAGAAGTCGAATAAAAAACAGCAAACCCAAAGCACTAAACTCGAACAAATGGATTTGCAACAACAATGCCACAGCTTAAAGAAAGAAAACACAAAACGGTACAGAAACACTGATCAAAATCAGAATGAATGTGTATAGAAGCCATATTTTCATCGCTCCGCGTTTATTTTAATTTTCTCCTTAAATACGAGGAGAGACAGACAAATAATAACAGATATGTATCTCCATGAAGATCAATACACTTTTGCATACGATTGAACCAATTTTCGAAGCACTTTTTCCACTCGGAATGAGGTATCTTCAAAACATGTGTTTTGAACGCATCAACCGCTTCTTCAGGCGTAGAAAAACGTTGACCTCGCAATTTATTTTTGGTGTGCGGGAATAAATAGAAGTCGTGGTGGAGAATGGTTCGTCTTCTGCGGTTGATTTTGGCAAACAAATGGTGGTGTACCATTCAGAATTAGCCGTTCTACGTTTCTCTAATGACACGGTGGCGACATGTCCAGTTATTCCAAAAAAACAGGCGATCATTTGCTTCGAAGTGCTTCGTGCGCGAACAACTTTTGTTGGATTTGGCTCATCTTGAAAGACCCATACAGTCGACTGTTGTTTAGTTTCAGGCTCATATGCATAGATCAATTTTTTTAACATTTCTTTTTTTGCGCGATTGTCAAATTATGCGGTATCCAACGCGAACAAATCTTTTTGACGGCCAAATGTTCATGCAATATTGAATGTATGCGAGTGGAACTAATGCCCAAATATGTCTCTATCTCACGATATTTCACACGATGATCTTGCAATATCAGTTCATGCACAGCATCAATGTTTTTTGGCACAACAACCGATTTTGGACGACCTTCACGAAATTCGTCCTGGAGAAAACTACGACCACGATTGAATTCAGAAAACCAGCGAAACACGGTGGCCCTTGATGGTGGTTTCATCACCAAAAGTCGAAGCAAGTTGATTGGCACACTCTTATTGAGTTAATCCACGTTGCACGAAAATGTTCACGATTTAATCCAATTTTTTAGCCGAAACGAATTTTTCAAGTCACTGTAAACAATACAAATAGTACTCGTATGACAAAACGTTCTGAGTACATTAAAAACGACAAGCTTTACGATACCAATGTCAGATTTGACATATTAACATTGGTGTTGCCATATCTCAAGACTTAAGTAGCAACCCTCGTAAAAGGGTTTAATTGCAAATAATTAGCGTTGGGTAGTGTTATTAACTTCTGCTTACCAAATTATCGTGCACGGTACGCGTGTTGAGGTTGTGCCTCTCATACAAACCCCCTTTTAAATTAAAGTTCTTATTAGAAAAAGTTTGTTTTGTAACTTATTGAACTGAAATTCTGACTCATATCCACAAACCATGAAAATTGCAAGACCCTCGGACTACTAGGAGGGGTACTCCCCATACAGACCGGGATCCAAATGAAAGTTCTTATTAGAAAAACTTTTTCGTTTTTTGTACTATTGACTTAAAAAATTTGGACACTATAAGTGTCTGACCCATAGCCACCAACAAATAAATTTCAAGACCCTCGGACGACTAGCTGTGGCGTGAAGAGCATATAGGCATAGCCAAAGTTAGTCCTTTTTTTATATTTTTTTTGTTTAATTAACTCGAATTAATATAGTGAAATGAAGATGATAGACAATAAATTAATTATTTTAAACAAAAAAAAGATTTTTTTTTGCTTTTTTTTTTAATAAATTTTCAACATTGTCGAAAATCATAAATGTTTGTTTTGCTTTATTTTCGTTTATTGAAAATTAAAAAGTGAAATGGATTCGGAAGACAAAAACATGTTACGTGTAATTTGGCGACGTACATTTTTGAAGACAGCAACAAACAGAGTAAGAAAGCAGATCATCAAAGAAGCGTAGAACATGGAGAATTGAGGGAAAAGCAACCGTCATTGTATCGCAACTTTTTGCCCATAACAAGTGACCAGTTTGATCGTCTGCTTTCTCTGGTATCACCGATCATTGCAAAGATAGAAACAGTCATGCGCCGCAGCATTTCAGCTACTGACCGGTTGATTTTAACGCTTCGCTTCTTGGCTAGTGGTGACATTTATCGATCCCTGCACTATTTATTCCGCATTCCGCATAATACCATTACGATCATCATACCGGAAGTGTTGGACGCGATCTAAAAAGTGCTTTTAGATAAATACCTTCAGGTTTGTGTTTGTCTATGAATGTTATTCATCCTTTCCGATGTTATTTTCCCTTCCTTATGGTGGACAATTATAAAGGCACTCACAGCATCGTATTGATGGGTATTGCTGACGCGACATAAAAGCTGATAGCGGTGTGTTTAATCGCTGCAATTTGTCAGAAGCGATGGACACGAATCAGTTGGGTTTAACACCGCCAAAACTACTGCCATCTCGGGAAATGCCGGTTCCATAAGTCCTCGTCGCAGATGATGCGTTCGCTTTATGCCCAAATATCATGAAGCCGTGTAGTCAACGCTGTGTACTTCACATTTACAATATTTGCTGTCCCCAAATAAAAGCAAATACAAATCGAATTGCACATTCGACCAGTACAGCGAAAATGGAGACATGATCGCAGATGAATGGCGACAGCAGCAAATTGCGTCAGAGGTAATAATGTTTCCGCTTGAAAGAGCTCGGAATCCAGGCATTCCACCCAGTACCAAAGATGTCCAAAAGGAAATTTCGTCGTATTTCATAGAAGAAGGTGAAGTGGCAGTATAAATGCCTTTAACTAAAGTTTTCTAATACTATACTATAAATTACATACTTCAACAAAATACGGAAGTTGTTTAAATTTCATTGCAAGACCCACTTTACGTTTAACGTAGTGATAGCAGATTCCTAAAAAAATTTCAATGTAATATTGTTCCAACAAATGATCGAGAGGGTGTAATACTTTCCAGATGCATGGAAGATGTGGATTGTGTTGCTTGACGTACATCGGCGGTCTCCAAGAACAGCATTGATTGGAAGTATCCCCAAGTTAATTTTTTTTCTTTAGCCCCTTTGCACGATTTTGGATTGCGGTACCTTATCAAGTTGATATTAAAAGTAACCCGCAGTTTGTTTCACTTGGCCTTCCATTCTTCCGACGAATGCTTACCCGTGCTTTCTGCCATTTCTTTCAAAGCCAGCACCTTTGGCAATCGGTACTCCACCATTCGCTTATTCCACATTATAAGTCGTTCTTTGACAGTTTTTATAAGCTTGGAAACATGCCCGTTGCTCCACTCACTCTGCACTTTTGGACGCTTTCTTCCTTTTTCTTGTTCACCCAACAATTCCTTAGTTTCCATTTTTTATTGATAATTTAAATATTGTATATTTCAAGTAAAACAATGTACATAAAATAAAATTGTTCAATTGTAAACAAACGCATGCGCAGTTTTGTCAGCTTACGGTATATTCAAAAGTCAGATTTTGTTAAAACGCAATTATACTTGAAAAATTAAATAATTTATAAATAAGGAATATAACACAACGTGAAATGTTTTTTAGGGGGTTGTCTCCTAACTGTGACTATGTATTTATCATTTCTCTTCCGAATCCGACTTTTGATTATGCCACTAAATAAGTTGGCAAGAATTCAATTCAATTATTGCCAAACTCCATATATCTTTCTTATCTGTCCTAATTTGCACAAATGTCCCAAAAGAGTATTCACATATGAATATGTCATAATACTCATGTAAAAACGTGTGGCACCGACGTCGTCATATGGCAACATTTAGCATGTTGCCATGCATATGACTGCTGAAATATGTGCTCACACGATTTGATAACTTTTGGGACAAATTATGAGGAAAAAGTGTCAAAAATTTAACAGGTTGTCCGAATGACCGTAGCATTACTCATATGGTAGGTAGATCTGAAAGTGTTCGTGATGGTTGGCAGGGCTAGAGTATCAGATATACTTCAGTGCTACCAAGGTGCGAAAAATCGATACTAATCTATCAGGTGTGTGATAGAAAACACCGACGTTTTTGATGTCGGGCGTTTTCAATTTCGTCAAAAAAAAACTTAGGTGTGATAAACGCGACGATTTAATTTTTCGAAAATCGATGTTCGAACGAACTGCAGATTGAATACTGGTTATTTTATGGCCGTCTGAAACGTATCGAAATTGTGACGATACTTATCGTTTACTTTTCTTTGAATCCTCTTGCTAGTATTTACACTCAGCCACTGATGCCAAGCAAATATTTTGACACTGCTCACTCCCTTTTACATTACTCATTCTACAAAAACCAATCGAAAAAAAACCTTAATTTCTCAACAAACAAAAATCGTGATTCTCCCGAGTTAACACATTGCAACTTTCACCAATGAGATTATTAAAAATTCTTATTGATCTTACACACATTTTACACAGTTTTCAAACAAAATTAAAACATCACAGTTTTATTACCAACAAATGTAGTTAATTTTAAAATATCAATTAATTGAATTAAAGATAAATTTGAAACTTATCTAATGTTAAAATTTATATGCAAGCAGGTTGGCATATTCAGCATTAGTTGGTTTTGTTTATTTCGTCTATTTTACTTGAATGGAAAAGTGATTTGAGTAAAATGCAAATTTATGCCTTAAAACCACAAATGTTGAATTCTTTAAATGCAATTTAGCGAGAAAAACAATAAACTATAGTTCTTGGTAGTTTTTTTCCGTTAATAATTTAATATAAGAGAGAATTTAACCAAATCGCCTGAAAAAAATTAGGCGATTTCAAAAACGTAAAAAGCGGTTTCCATCACACCGTGGAATGGAATTGGGTTGGAATTGGGACGAAAGCGGTTTCCATCACACACCGGTATATTTTATGTTTTTAGTTTTCAAATTATTTTTTATTTCGACTTTGTGACAAGGATACAAATGTGGGTCTTTTCCGGAGGCACATTAAGAGCAAAAACAAAACAATTTGAAGAAAACTTTAAATTGTAATTTTTGTTTTTTAAATTTAATAAAATAAGTAACAGGAATGAAAAAAGGTAGCTGCAAGAACTATTTGTGTACTCTGTGAATTGTTATCAATCATTTATTTTTCACAAAATGTCCATTTTAATTACCACAAGTAGCCAAAACGTTTCATTTGCATGTATAACCAAAGCAAAAACCCGCTGTTTTTTGAAGCGAAACCACTGTGTGAACGTTCGCTGGAAAAGCAACAATTTTGAAGCAGTGTGAATCGGGCATAATACGAAATAAGCATATACATTTTAACGTTCTCAAAGATTCCAATTCGTCTTTAATTCAATTAATTGATAAGTTAAAATTAATTGCATTTGTTGGTAACAAAGCTGTGATGTTTTAATTTTGTTTTAAAAATGCGTAGAAAGTGATAAGTTAAATAAGAAATTTTAATAATTTGGTGAAAACTGGAATATCTGTAATGTGTAAAAATCTACACGAATTTGTTTGTTGAGAAGGGAAGTTTTTCCTTTCCTTTTTGTTTTGTTTTTGTATCGTGAGGGCTGTGAATGGGAGTGAGCTGAGTTACAATATTTGAAATCTCCGTATTTCCTAGCACACTTACGGTTTTTTGAGCGAAATTGACATCAAATTCGTCGGAGTTTTCTAGCCCTTATAATACTATTTACTGCATAAAGGGTATAAATATATGTATGTACTAGCTGTCCCAGCGTGCTTTGCAACGCCTTGTTTTATCAATATCGGCTTTGCACGGGAATGCTAGAAAGAAAGACAATTCAAAAATAGATGTTTGACAAAGACTACTTTATTGAATTGAAAATATGTCTCTTAACTTTATGACATATGCAAAATTTGAACCACTAATACGACAGATTCGATTGATTTTTGATGAAATAAACGGAAGCTTGGTACAACACAGCAGTGAAACCCGCATTCAAATCGGTTAAGCCGTTTCTGAGATTAGCGTGCCCAGACTGAAAGACGTATACGATTTTATATATGTACTAGTCAATCTTCGCACGGGGTGTTTCCTTTCTTAGCATCACTATATTCTCTCTGTTACAATTCCGTACCATCGCACAAGATTTAACACAATGTATGCAAATTTTTTCCTCTGTCTGAAGTTATGTAAAATTAATTTGCTTTTGTTTTTGTCGCAAAAGTGAAATATTCAACAGCCTAAAAGAATACTACAAAAAACAAATGTTAAACAAAATATTAAATTAAATAACAATACTTCTAAAATGTGTATTTTTAGTATTTGTCGCTCTACACACAATTGAATTACAAACACTGTGAAAATTTCAACTCTCTACCTATTATGGTTCATGAGATAGAGCCGGAGTCGGACGGACGGACGGCGTAAGCTTAGTAATAGGCACCCTATGCGTACGGAACCCTAAAAACAAATAAATCTTTCCTCTTTGTTATTTTATGCAGTCTTCAGACAGAGAATTTGCGCTGTTTAGCTCTGATGCGGCATAGACGGTGGTCTAATTCAACAAAAACTAGGAAAATGACGAAATTATTGTAGAATTTTATGACCGTCCATCCTCAGTTAGTTTGGAATGGAGGTTAAACTTCTATAACAGAATGGTCAGCCTGCGCAGCGCCGCTAACATTTTCGCAATCGTTGCCAACGTTTTGCGCATTGTTGCCAACTTTTTAGGTGATTTCGTTGGGCACCGACATTAAACAGCTGATCATTGCACAAAACAATTTGAAGTAAATTTGAAGTTGTATTTTTATTTTTAAATTTTAATAAAATAAGTAGCAGGAATGAAAAAGGAACGTGCAATAATTATTTACATACACTTTTTTAACATTTATTCATGTGTCGCAAAATATACTGATCCGATTAATATCATTTTTTTAAAGAACAAATGAACTTTAATGCATCGAGTTGCATACTTATTTTCTTCATTTTTTAAACCTCACTCCAATTCACATCCCTCACTATACAAAAATCCAACGAAAAGAAAAAATTTCCCTTCATAACAAACAAAAGTCGTGTAGAACACCCTCCGTACCACATTGCATACATGCTAACTTTCACCCATGAGATTATTGAAAATTTTTATTGAATTTATCACTTTCTATGCATTTTTAAAATAAAATTAAAACATGTCAGTTTTATTATTTATTATTTAAATGCATGTAATTTTAACATATCAATTAATTGAATTAAAGATTGTATCATGGAAATCTTTGAATCTTGGAATCTTTGAAAATGTTGCAATTTATATGCAAGCAGGTTGGCATATTCAGGGTTGGTTGGTTTTGCTTATTTTGTCTATTTTACCTCAATGGAAAAGTGATTTTGGTAAAATGCAAATTTATGCATTAAAACCACTAAAATGTTGAATTCTATAAATGCAGTTTAGCGGGAAAAACAATAAATTACAGTTTTTGGTACTTTTTTTCCTTTAATAACTTGAGATAAGAGAGAATTTAACCAAATCGCCTGTAAAAAATTATGTGATTTCAAAAACGTCAAAAGCTGTTGCCATCATACCGTGAAATGGAATTGCGTTGGAATTGAGACGAAAGCGCACACCGGTATAAGAGTTTTACAACTACGACATAGCCAAAGTTAAGGTGGAACTACTATAAACAACTTCGAGCGGTTTTATACGCTTTTTAATGGCTTTCTACTCATTCCAGACTTCAAACTACAGAGCTTAGGTAAACATAAGCTGTTGAAAAATAACAAAATTGAAATATACGTATATATTTTTCCAATATTTAATTGGGCTTATAGTAAGATCCTTTAATTTTGTCTTAAGTTATAATTACATACATATGTTTATTACAAAATTACATACAAGTTGCAACAATAATAATCATGCTTTAAAATATATACTTTTTAAACAATATGTATATAATGCCATAGCACTATTGTCGGTGTTGGCGCCATATAATTACTAATCTTTGAAGCCTCTTAATTTTTACGATTTGTTCTCTTGAATTCTCTTAAATTATCTTTAGTTAGTTGAAATTATCTTATGTTAGGCTAAGCGTTGGATGAAATACTTATGTTATAAATAAGTTAGTCAAGTAAGAAAGAGAAAAATAAAAGACAGAAGTAATCAAGAACACAAAAAGGAAAGTTGTGTGTTGTTTCTCCTCTTCGGAAGTAACAAATTAACCACGACGACTTTACTGAGGGCCGACAGCGGGAACCAACCCAGGAAGGACTTAACAGTCGGAAAGCCCTTTTTTTTCACATAATGTCTAATTATTAATATATTGATTTAAAATTTAGCACAAGTTTTGAATTTTAAAATTTTTTGAATCCGGCCACTATATCCTATTTTATATCGTCATCCCATAAATCTCCATTGTTTACCAATTATTTGTAAAATATGTTATTATTTAAAGACTTTTTTTAACAATATTCTTATCATTATTAATTCAGTTAAATAAACAATAAAATATAAAATTCTATGAATCAATTTTCTGTATCCATTTCAACTAATAACTTTTCTTCATCGAAATCGTAGTTTAACAGCATCAACTGGAATTACAGATTTTTTAGAAATTTTGTTTTATATGCAGGTGCCCGACAGAAGCAGATCGAAAGAATCCAATGCCCAGTGGAATACGTCTGTCATTGTATTTATCCGACTGCTTTTCCTGGCATACTCTATCACGCTTGTTGTATTTATTGGATCTGAATCCATTTTCACCTAGACAGCCTACAGGAAGTATATCATCTTCAATGATTTGATATCCATGCACCAAAATCTTGTGTATCGTTGCTGACATGGGTTACCATGGGCATTTCATACAACACAACATACACATATACAACTGTAAAGTCTCTTTACAAATTTGTGTAAAATTTAGGGAGTTGATTTTAATCCCACAAGAAATGACTGTTAAAATGATGTGAAGTAAAATGATCTTCCGAGCTCATCTTTCATTTGGAGTGCAATTATAGAAGTAACAAACATTGATTGGCCAAAGCTGGCTGATTCGGTATCACTAAATCGCTGCTTGTACAGACTCTGTCCAGTCGCCCAGTCGAATCCAAAGCTTACTGGAAGTGTTATTCTTTTTATATCTGGATATTGATTGAAAACATTTTCTTCCAATACCATTAGTCTTGAAGCAGTGTGATTCAGCAATTTTGCAATAATACTTCCGAAATAGTTTCTGAAATTTTCATTTGACGCTCATTTTCCATGATTAATATAATTTTTTTATGAAATAGTAAAGGCATGGTTAGTCCTCTATAGGGACATCAACTCGATTAATATGCTATCCTACAAAAGAGCAAACGCTCTCTTAAAACGACAAATTAAAAAAGAGCTTCGTTACATCGATTCACTTCCAAATAAATCCTAATACCCCAATCGCTAAAATTTGGCCCAATATTAGCGATCTAAAAACATGTTGCGACATCCACTGCATTGTTAACCCCAATGATCCAACCTAAACAGCTCTTAACAAATCATAGGTCAAATTCTTCACAAGACAGTAGCTTTCATTCAATGTGTACACCCCATCCTCTGAAGCAATGTTTCTGGAAAATGACATTACCTTGATAGAGCTAAACACCACACAAATTAAAAGGGAAATCTCCAGGATCTGACCGCATAAGTTACCCTATGTTAAGAAATTTATTCCTAAACCTAACAAAACGATTACTAAACATTTTTAACTCCATTCTTAATAGCCACATCTCCAAAACTCTGACAAAACTTCGATTAATTCCTACCGACCCATATCTCTAAAGTATTAGACAAAATTATCGCAAATCGTTTATGGAGGCTTGCTGCCAACAGCAAGCTACACGACAAGCGGCAGATGGATTTACAGATAGGGAAATCGGTGTCTGATCCTTAACTATGCTAGATTATCAGATCATTACCGCCCTTTCAAGGAAAATTCATATGTCCTCCACGTCGACAAGACGTTCGACAGGGTAGGAATGCACACAATAATAGACGAGCTTAAAGTCTGGAAAATAAGACCAAAAATAATCAAATACATTATGAACTTCTTCTCAAATAGAAAAATAGTAGTACAAACCAACTTCTCATCTTCTTCTCCAAATCCTTTGAAAAACCGAATACCCCAGAGGTCTTTACAATGGTCTTCAAAAAACTTAAAAAAACAATATATAAACATAAAATTTTTGAATTCTCTGCGTCGGAGATCACACAATATTTTGAAAAATTGGCAAGAATACAAACGCATTAAACATTAATGCTCTATTTTTCGAAATTATTCAACGGTACAATAATTCTTGTGCTTCACTTTCAATTAGCAAGTGTAAGCATTTCCATATTCGCCATAAGAAAAAGTACACTTTTCAACTTGAACCTGATACCTTCACCCTAGAAAACGTAGGCTCACTAAAAATTCTTGCTATTACCATAGCCAAAAATTACAAATTGAACAAACATATTGCACTACAACTATCAAAACGTCTTAAGATAATAAAGTGTTGTATCAAGCACCAGATTTAACTGCAACACCAACTCAATCATTTACCTCATAGGAGCAATCATCATGTGTAAAATCGATTTCGGGATCTTCCTCTATGGCAATTCACCTAAACCTACACTTAACAAGCTATAGTAAGAACTTTGTATCATTCAGCACTAAGGCTATCTTTTGGAGCACTCCGGACAGACAACCCCTATCAACAACTTATTGTTGAAAAACCCTCTTAATTCTCAAAATCTTCAAATCAATAATGACCTCCAAAAATATGTTATAGAAAACATCTACAAAAAAATTTTGAATTCAAAAAACATCCCAAAGTCCCCTCAAGTCTAAAGTATACAGTAGACGAATTCACCCACCAGCATTATTATTTAAGAAATCATTCCGCCCTGGGCATTCGATAGCTCCTGCTTAAAAATATCCCTCCACTCCCCACCTGAAATTTACTAACAAAAATTTAGAGAACTTAAAGAGTCACTCAGTCACTATAAATTCTTGTATACTGATGGCTCCAAGTCGTCCGCAGGTGTTTCATACAGCTTCACTACATCAAATGAGGTAGTAACGAAAAGTACACTTACCCAATAACCATCAAGGAAATTATGCATTATGCACAGATTTTCTCTCCTCATCAAAAGCAATAGCCAACATCAACAACCAATCATTTTACATTGAAGCCATTGGATGCATACTATTATCCCGAGCCAACAAACCGCTTCATTTATGGGTCCCTAAGCACTGCAATATAGCAGGAAACGAGCTACCCGACCAAACTGCTTAAGACGCACTCATGTTTCCCCTAATAGTGGATGTAAACTTGAATACCGCAGACATACGGAAACATTGTGGAACAACACATCCCAACACTACAAAAATATAAATCCTAACAACACAATGATAATACAGCTCCAATTTTCAAACTCAAAAAATGTATCCCGATACAACAATATAAAATTCTACCGTCTTCGCATGGGTCACAATCTAACTCATAATGTCATAATAATAAAGACTCCCCCACCCACCTGCCAAAACTGCAACACAATCCTAACTCTCTCCCACATCCACACTACTTGTCCGGTTCTCCAGTCAAATAGATCCAAATACCTTTCAAATAATCTTACCATTGACCAAATAACTTCACATAACAACATGACTTAAACTGTAGATTTATTTTAAAATCCGTTGAACTCTACCATTAGCGTTACCGACCTATTCTCGTTGTTTTTGCGTTGACACCTCATATAAGGAAAGCTTTTATCATTTCTGCGATTCTCGCACGAGTTTCAAGCTGCGCTGTTAAAAAAATCTGTTTTTGTAGTAATCTGTAAAGTGTATGTTACCAGTCTGTTAATTTCAGTTTATGCAGGTTTGCCAACTTATAAGAAAATGAACTTATGTTGAAAATATGAAATATTTTATAAAAAAAAAAAATCTTATACAAAAATGAAAACAGGGATTCTCCGAGTAATTCTGACCATTTAAATTTTTTTTTCTGAATTTGATTTTTTCCCCAAGTTGACAAGCCTGATTTTATCTTAAATGTATTTGCAAATGTATGCAATTGATGGCACAATATTTTTGAAAATCGATAATTTTTTACAAAACTATTGTCTGACATTGAAAATGGATCACTATTATCACGCAATGATTTTAACACATTTCCTTTTTGCATAGTTTTCATTCTAAAATTTCCGCGAGAAATCAACAAATCGAAAGATTACCCATTTTACATAGCAATAACAGTGCACGCAAATTAACATTTTTTTTTTCACAAACAAAATAACACTTCCTCAGCAAATGATGATAAATTGTTTGCGTAAGAGCTTTCCTTGTCACCGCAAAAAACCATTAACAGCGAGTTATTTGTATGTTAGGCGTCAACAGACACACAATTTTTTTGTCATCGCCTTGAGAATAGGTTGGTTAAACTTTTTAATTGTAAATTTCTGTAAATAAAAGTCTATATACATCAACTAAAAACACTTAGTTATAAATCACTTGTAAATACCAATTAACCGACTTACGAGTATTCTCAAAATTTTCACACAATTGGACAACGCCTAACATTATCTTGCGGTCGATGTTGAGCCATTTTTCCATATGAAAAAAAGCCCTTATCAGCAAAGCTTTGAAATCGACTATCATTCAGCCAAGATAGTCGGTTGAGCATGTCTTTCGATAATTGGAAAAAAATTTTAAATATTTGTGTGCACTGTTATCGCTCTGTAAAATGGATAATATTGTATTTTGTTATTTGCTCGCGGAAATTTTGGAAGATGAAGAAAATTACGGACAAAGAAGTGTCATTACGTGATCATAGTGATCTATTTGGGCATTCTATATTCAGCCTTCTAAGTGAACAGACGTGGTCACAACAGCGCCTGCCTCAGTGAACTAATCTTGCGATAAAGGAAAGCAAAATAATAACTTTAGAAAGCATTTTGGTTAGCTTTGATATTAGAAAATTTAGTAATAACAACAAGAAAACGAAACGATACATTACTGTAACAACATTAACATCAGCAATATTACTTCTAGAATAGCAATAGCAAAAACAATTTTTACAGGCTAGCTGTTGTCATTGGTTGTCCAGTTAGTAAAACAAGGGGATGTTTGAAAAGTATTTCAATTGAATAAATTGTATATTATAATTAATGCCACCTATTAGAACACCTCCACCTGGCGGAGGAAAAATGCCAAACAATCTTGACAGTATCAAAGAGCTCAACAAGAAACTCGATAAAATGGAAGAACTGTGTGCCAAACTTGCAAAAGAAGTGGTCCATCTAAAAAATTAAATCACTGAATTAAAACAAATGTCCAAACCAGCAATTATTGGAAATTCACACAATTATATCCAACAAGAAAAAAAATACTGTTTATGAAACAGATGAAGAAGAGCTTGCTCAAGAGACTGATTGGATCCTGAAAAGGAGACCCAGCAAAAAAAGAAAGGCACCTGACCCTCCCGAATCTATGTCCCCTAAGTTCACTCCAAAAAAGACAACTGATCAGCAAGTAAAAAAGGTTCCACGGCCCCCACCCATAATGCCATCGGGGGGATGTGAATACCAGCAACTATTTACCATTGCAAAAACTCAATCCAAAAAAACAGTTTTATATCAAACTTCTTAACAATAATATATATAAAATCAATACGTCAGATGCTGAAGATTTTAAAAATGTAACGAAAGTTTTAACAAGCGAAAATCTCTTATGGTACACTTATGAAAATAAGCAAACCAGACCTATTAAAGTCATTGTGAAAAATTTACATCATGCATGCGAACCACATGACCGTAACACTGATTATTCGCTTTGGAAGTACACAAAAAAGTTTGCACAACCAACTGTTCGATATCCACCAATAAAAAAACCAGATAACACGGGGCGAAAAGTAGAGGAGAAAAGGCACAAATTTTTGCAGATTATCTAGAGAACACCATTAAGCCATATGATTCATCAAGAACATCTGAGATGGAACTTTGTCCGTTCGACAATGATATTGAAATTCCCCTTGTAACAGTAGCTGAGCTATCTGAAGAGATAATAAAACTAAAGCCAAATAAGTCTGCTGGATTTGATCTTATCACCAACGAAGTACTAAAGCAACTCCCCCAAAATATAAAATCTTAACTAACATCAATCATGAACACTACCTTCATAATGAAACATGTTTCCATATTTTGGAAGACAGCAGAGGTAATAATGTTAAACAAACCTGGAAAACCAGAGCACGATGAACATCATATCGACCAATACCTCTGCTTCCCATAATTTCAAAACTTATGGAGAAGCTTTTTGTTAAACGTCTTAACCAAATCATTGACCAAAGAAGACTTATACCTAATCACCAATTTGGTTTCCGCGCGAATCATTCAACCCTAGATCAAGTACACAGAATAACTATAGTTATCGAAAATGAAGAAAAGAAGGTGTGCTCTGCAGTCTTCCTTGACATGTCAAAAGCTTTTGACAAGGTCTGTCATAATGGCCTACTAAATAAAATTAAAGTGTTATTACCCAAACAATATTATCACTTTCTAAAATCATACTTGACAGATCGCTTCTTTCGTATTAAACAAGAATATACGTATTCAGAACTCAAAAAAATTAAAGCTGGAGTTCCCCAGGGTAGTGTACTGGGCCCCATCCACATGTGATCTACCTACCAACAAAAACTGCTTTACTACAACATTTGCTGACGATACAGCTATACTATCAGAAAATGAAACTAATACACAACTCCAATGCTCGTTAAACGAAATCTTTGAGTGGACATCAACATGGCGCTTTAAACTCAATGAAACAAAATCAACACACATAGATTTCTCGTACAACAAAATACGATACCTTCCATTGTATATATATATATATATATATAAATGGCGTACAAATTCCACACCATAATACTGCTAAATACTTAGGGATGACTCTGGACACCAAGCTCAAGTGGAATGTACATGTAAAGCAAAAAAGAGTAGTACTTGAACTAAACTTCAGAAAAATGTATTGGCTCATATGTAGGCGGACTGCGCTATCGACCTACAACAAAGTATTATTATACAAACAAATACTTAAACCAATATGGACTTATGGTATCCAGTTATGGGGCTGCTCGTGTTCCAGCAACATAATGTCAATACAAAAGTTCCTGAACAAAGTGCTGAGATGTGTTGTGAATGCACCCTGGTACGTCCGTATCAGCGATATTGAACGTGATCTTGGCGTCGATTCAGTCTCAATTACCATTCGGAAATATGCGAGGTCTCATTTGGAAAGGCTAAGTGTTCATATAAATAATGAAGCTTCAAGCCTTATAGATCTAAATGGTTGGAAAACAAGGCTGCAACGCAAAAAGCCGCATCAACTTCTAGAGTAACCCAAATCTCTGCAATCAGGAGTCCCACCAAAATTATGAGCAATAGCTAAGCCCAATTAAAATTGCCCGTTAGTTTAAATTTCTCTTAAAACTAGTTGCAATATAAACACAAAAAAAAAAAAAAAATAGTGATCCATTTTCAATGCAGGACAGACAGACATACGGACATGGCTAGATCAACTCGTCTAGTCGCGCTGATCAAGAATATATATAATTTATAGGGTCTCCTTCTGTGTGTTACAAACTTCATGACAAACTTATAATACTATTCATCGCGTGAAGAGTATAAAAATGGAAATAAACGTAGAAAATTTGATTTCTGAAGTATTTAAGCACCCAATTTTGTGGGATCAGACCAATAAAAACTACCATAATAGAGTTTTGGTAGAAAATAAGTGGAAATAAATTGAACGAGAATTAATAAAGCATATTAAATTAATTAAAAGAAGAAAATTAGAATAGTTATGTTTTAAGTATATTATTATTGTCTATGCGAAAGGCATCTTCCACTATTTGGCATGTTCTCACATTAACTGAATTGAATAGCTAACATAAAAACGAGCAATGCAAATCGCTTCGCTTCAACCTTTCACTCTGACATCTTATATGATAGCTCGAAATATTATCGCTTCTTGCATAGCATCGCTTGTAGCGCGGACTATTAAATCAGCCTTACGCCTTAGTTGCTATAGCTTTAATTACACGCAATTTGTAATTGCACGTTAATTTCATGTAATATTAATAAAAATAACACGTATAAAATACACATAACAAAATTATGGGGTTGCTTTGATTTGATTTGATTTGATTTGATTTGATTTATGTCTCATTTTATTTTCTTCTGTTTAGAGCATTTAAATAAAAGCCTGTTTTTAATTTTTTTTTTAGTATTAATTTTAATTAGAGTATGTATGACAACAAGCGAATTCCGAAAGTGAATTGGTATGAATTGATTCCAAAAGAGGTATACTTGGATGTTTCCTTTCTAATCTCGTCGTTGTTTTCTTGCTGCTGTTCAGTACACAAGATGGTATATAAGACGTTGCTCCCAAGGATTGGTAAATCGATTCTATAGTACTTATAATGAACATATTATTTATTTTATTTATTTATTCCCACAAATATTACAACATATGCGCGAATTGTATGCCTTGCTGATAAAAATGACTTGAATTGAAAGGACTTGCTGATAAGGATAACTTGAATTGAGGGGACTTCCTGATAAAGATAACTTGCAATGAAGCGAATTGTTTACTTTTTTGCCAAGTGATTGGAAAACGTTCTGGTAACTGCAAAGAAGTGTAGTTTCTTAATTCTAGGAATTTTTGGTATTGTAATAGATTATAACTCTTGACATGAATTTTTACTTTTTGTCTTTTTCCAGTTTCTAATGGCCGATTCACACTGCTTAAAAATTGTTGATTTTTCAGTGAACGTTCACAGCTGTTTTTTGTTTTGGTTATACATATACATACAAATGGGAAGTTGTGGCTAATTTTGATAATTAAAATGGATATTTTGTAAAAAATACATGATTGAGAACAATTTGCAGTGTATGCAAATAATTCTTGTAGCTTCCTTTTTCATTCCTGCTACTTCTTTTATTAATATTTAAAAATAAAAATTCAATGTAAAATGTACTTCATCATCATCATCATCATTTATGGCCAGACAACCCATGTAGGGTCTGTGCCTGCTGCAATATTCGCCTCCAGAGAGCTCGATCGTGACATATAGTGCGCCAGTTACGTCAACCAATGGTTTGTGCATCACCATCAATGTCATCCGTATAGCTGCATTACTTCGTTATTGTATCGTCTGCGCCAGCCATCACCATCTACTGCTCCTAATATTCTCCGTAGCACCTTTCTTTCGAATACGCCTAGCTTTACTTCATCTTGTTTGTTGAGGGTCCAAGTTTCACTTCCATATGTAACGACGGGGACTATCAATGTCTTGTAGATTTGAAATTTTGTTTTTCTACTTGTGATCCTGCTTTTTAAGATGTTTTGCAGGCCAAAATAGCATTTATTTGCCAGAAGATACGTCTGTTAATTTCTGTACTTATATTGTTTGTATTAGTTATCGTTGCACCAAGTTATACAAATTCGTTCACTACATCAAATGTGTAGTGTTTTAATTCGATCATTTGTTGTTGAGACCATTACTTTTGTTTTTTGTTCATTGATATGCAAACCCATTTTTAAAGCTGTATTTTGGATTTTTATAAAATTTTCATTTAAGCTATTCATTGATCTCGCTATCAGGTCAATGTCATCCGCATAGGCCAGTATCTGCACTGATTTTTGTATAATGGTACCTCTAGTATCAATATCTGCATCCCGAATAACTTTTTCTAAAGCAAGGTTAAATAGAAGACACGACAACCCATCGTCTTGGCGTACACCAGTGTAACTGACAAACTCAGAAGATACGTTGTTTTGGATACGCATTTTGTTTCGCACGGTTGTCATGGTGGATTTCACAAGCGTTATTATTTTTGATGGTAAATTAAATTCTATCATAGCTTCATATAGTTTTTCTCTATTTATACTGTCATAAGCAGCCTTAAAATCGATAAACAGGTGATAAGTAGTAATATTACACTCTCTTGTTTTTTCTAGTATTTGTCATATGACATGAATTTGGTCTGTAGTTGATTTTCCTTCTTGGACACCAGCTTGGTATAGTCCAACTATTTTGTTAGCGTTTTAGTTTATCATATAGTATGCCTGAGAATATTTATAATTGATTAATAACTTTCTGGACATCCTCAATTGTAGGTGGTCCAGATTCCGGTATGTATATAGTGTTGGTTATTTGTGAGCTGACCAATAAGGTTTTGTAATATTCTGCCCATCTTTCTAATATTTTGCTTTTGTCCGTTAATAACTCTCCTGAAGCACTTTTACAGTAGCATGACTTTGGTTTAAATTCTCTGCGTTCGTTGTTAATAGTCTTATAGAATTTTTTGCTCTCACTCCATGTTTTAAGTTTGTCCAATTCTTTAAAAGTTGCCTTTTTTTCTCGCTTTTTCCTTCTGTGCACTTTCTTTTCGATTTTCCTTAGTTCTCTGTATCTATCAGTGACGGCTCTCCTTGCCTTCTTTTGGATCATTTCACGATATGCTTTATTCTTCTGATCTGTTATTTTTTGTCTTCGTCAAACCAGTCGTTAAGTGGTGTTCGTTTTTGCCGTTTTATGTACGAGTACAACATCTTGTATTTGCTGCCAACATTCGATGGCATTTTGTTCCAAGAGATTTATGTTATTTAATGCTTCATCCAGCGTACGTTGGAAAGTAATCTTGGTATTCTCATTTTGTAATGCCATGATGTTGTAGCGTTTTTTCGGTTGTGCGTTTAGTGCGTTATTGGACTTGGAGATTCTAGATTTGAGTACGGAGCCCACTAAATAGTGGTCTGAGTCTATGTTTGCACCACGGTATGTTCGCACTATTCGTAAATTTCATTTGTGCCGAGCTTCGATTAATACTTGATCTATCTGATTGGTTGTTTTAAAATCTGACGACGACCATGTTCCTTTGTAAATTTGTTTCCTCGGGTACATTGTGCTGCTAATAACCATACCTTTAGATACAGCGAAATTAATTAGATGCAAGCCATTATCGTTGCTTACATCATGTAGGCTATGTATGCATTCCGCACTGTCTTTCAAACGATTTTTCTTTACCAATTTTGGCATTCATATCGCCTATTACAATTTTTAATCTCGCCCCGGACAGTTATCATATGCATCATCAAGCATCTTGTAAAAATGTTCTTTTTCACTTTCTTCTTTTTCTTCAGTCGGCGCGTGAGCATTTATAATGCTTATATTACAAAATTTAGATTTCACACGTGGTACGCACATACGTTCATTAATGGGATTGAACTTAAGAACTTGTTGTTTTAGTTTATTTCCAACTAAAAACCCAGTACCAAATATATGAAGTTCATCATTGTAACTGTAGTACAGATCAAATTCTTTTTTATGCATCAGGCCATTTTCCGTCCAAAATGTTCTTCAAATTGTTTTATTTGCATACACTGCGAATTGATCTCAATCATGTATTTTTCACACGATTTCCATTTAAATTTCTCACAAATAGCCACAACGTTCTATTTGTATGTATAACCAAAACAAAAAACAGCTGAACTCGTAAAAGGCGACTTTGAATGGCTCACCGAAACTCTCAACAGAACTCACACTTTGAACGTACTAGTAGTGCTAAACAGAGGTTACTGCTGTAAGGGAATTGTAAACCTGCAGTAGGCTGCCCAGTTTTTGGTCATGTCCGCCATTTTTTCTCTTTTAAGGAAAAGTTTAAATTGTAATTTCTTTTTTAGGGTTCTGTACCCATAGGGAGCTAACGGGACCCTATTATTAAGCTTACGATGTCCGTCCGTCCGTCTTCTGCTCTATCTCATGAACCGTAATAGGTAGAGAAATTGATAGAGTGTGTAATTCAGTTGTGTGTAGAACGACAAATACTAAAAATACACATTTTTAAAAGCATTGTTCTTAAATTTAACCTTGTCTAACAATTTTTTTGTTTTTGTAGTATACTTTTAAGCTGAAATAGTAGTATACTTTTAGGCTATAAAATATCCACATAATTTACGATGGTACGGAACCTTCCGTGTGCGAGTCCGACGCACACTTGGCTGATTTTTTTAAATACAATATTAATAAAATAATTAGCAGAAATGAAAAAGGAAGTAGAAAGAATTATTTTCTCAATCATTTATTTTTCACAAAATGTCCATTTTAATTATCACAATTAGCCACAACGTTCCATTTGCATGTACTCGTATATCCAAAACAAGAAACAGCTATTTCTATTTTGAATTTTGGCGAACTCGAACTGCACAAGTGGCGTTCGAATTGTGCAAGTGAGGATTTACAAACGCAAGGATTGATCGTTGACCCTTTGGAAATTAAGACTTTGGACTGTTCTCAAACATTAGGCATACTTTGGGACTCATGTGACGATAGATTCCATTTCACATACCCTACACCTGCAAGTACTAAGATCACGAAGCGGGTAGTCCTCTCAGAGTTGGCACAGCTTTTCGATCCAATGGGTGTGCTAAGTCCACTAGTAGTATTAGGGAAGATTTTTCTGCAAAGGATATGGCAGGAAAAAATTGATTGCGATGAGGAACTTTCGGATGCTTTGCGGTGCCAGTGGGCCAAATTTCGTACAGAACTGAAGTAAGGAAGGTGCAGATTCCACGCTGCATTTTTCCAATAACTGGGGAAGAAGTTACATTGCATGGATTTTCGGATGCATCCAATTTAGCCTATGGCGCAGTAGTGTATGCCAGAAATTTGGATCAAGAGGGAAAGGTTGTCATTAGGTTCATAGCATCGAAGTCCAAGGTGGCACCAGTTAAGGTTATGTCGTTACCCCGCTAAGAATTGCAAGGAGCGTTATTGTTAGTGCAATTAATGATGAAGGTAAAAAGGTACTTAATCATGAATGACTTGCAAATTTTCTATTGGACAGATTCCACAATTGTTGTGAACTGGCTTGCTTCTCATGCTACTAGATGGAGTACCTTTGTGGCAAATAGAGTTTCTAAGATACAGGAGGTATCTACTATTCATCAACGGTTGAAAATTGATACAAAGTTGAACCCTGTGAATATTGTATCGCGAGGAATGTATCCATGGGAACTGGGTAAGAATGGCGTTATGGCTAGAAGGCCTAGAATTTTTGAAAGGGCCAAGAGATAAGTGGAAGTGAATATTGGGGATTGGAACAGGTCAAGTGCACCTGAAGAGCGTACATCTACGTTTAGTTTAGCGACACAACTCTCTGTGGGATATGAGTATGTTGTTGGCAATTGTAAATTCGTAAATGACTTTGCTAAGTTGCAGCGACTTTTTGGTTATATATATATAGATAGTTACAAATCTGTAGAAAAATTGACGTTAGGAATCCAAGTACACTGAGGGTAATAGAAAGAAGAAAGGGGCTTTGTCTGAAGAGGTCACGTGCTTAAGGGCAGAGAAAACAGTAAAATCAGCAAAGGTTCAGAAGCTTACTTCGTTTATAGATCACTCTGAAGAGGTAGCTATGACAAGGGTGGGTGGACTTATGGCTTAAGCAAATATCGCATTCGGAATTAAGCATCCTATATTATTGCCGAGCGACCATTTAGTGGTAAAGTCGCTTTTGTGTTTTATGCATCGGATTAACGCTCATGCTGGTGCACAAGCTTTATGTGCATTTGTACGTCAATGACATTGGATTATCAATTGTAGATCTTTAGCTCGGCAGACAGTTCGAGGTTGTATTGCTTTTTTTGACAGCGACCTGTACTGGCCAACCAATTCATGGGAGATTTTCCTGCATACCGAATCAGAGGAGAGGTGCATCCATTTCAAAGAGCTGGGGGTGAGTTTGCGGGTCCAATGCAGATGCATTTTAATGAGCGTGAACGGCGACCAAGCAAAGTGTATATGTGCCTGTTTATCTGTGTAGTGACTAAAGCTGTCCTTCTGGAGTTAGTGCTGAACTCAAGCACAGAGGCTTTTCTGGCTGCGCTCAAACGGTTAGGTTAAGCGTTGGATGAAATATATTATTAATAAGTTAGTCAAGTAAGAATGAAATAAATAAAAGACAGAAGAAATCATTGTAAATCCTCAAAATACTTAGCACCACGAACGTGTAATGGAAGTAATCGTAAATGGAATAACTCAACATCTTTTGGAGATACCACATACTTTCGAGAAATAACTTTCTCTGCCCACGTTGTCTGTCTAATTTTTCCATTTACCATCTCATACGAAATGTTCTGGAATTTAAATTTAAAAAAAAATAATTTGCAGAAGCAACGTTTCAATTCAAAAAGTTCTAACATTTTTGGTTTTTGGAGGATTAGCTAAGGCTTATTCCACATTTCCTTCCCTAAAGTAAATATTTTGCCGTCCATGCAAATAATGCATTTGGAATTCAAATATCCTCCAAGCAGCCTCAGTGGAACCCACAAATCTGCTATTTCTGAAATTTCGGATCTCATCTACTAAGACTTCATTCGGTCCAACAACAGATGAGCTTACAAGAATAGAACAGAATAGGTATGCACACCTTATTTAAGAAGAGAAAATTCATGATAGCAATAAGTGCACAAACACACAAAATTGATGTCTCGCCACGCTGTGTATGCAACAAAAATATTTATTTATTTATTTATTTATTTATATATTTATTTATAGAATACTAACAAAACGTTAAAACTGAATAGTTAACAGTGGTTTAAGCTGGCCATGGCTGCCAGGACCTTAAGCTAGTGTATGTTATTTATATATGCTATATATTTAAATTAAAAATTACAGTGCTTAAAATACAAATTGTTTTTAATGTTACTGTAAAGAGATTGATATAGAATGGAAGAAATTTAGATTAAGAGTAATTGTACTTATTGTGTTAGCTTAAATTCTACTGTACCGGTTTGATTTTTTAAGGAACTCAAGTATAAGTTTAATGTTGTGAAAGGACGGATTAGCGATTAGAAGGATGGGGTCGAGGTTAGTAAATGTAGTGAGTCTGAGCTGTGATAAAGAGGGGCAGGATGTCAAAATGTGAGGAATATCGATACGCGTGATATTACATAAATGGCAAATGTTGTTTTGAATGTTATCGATGAGGTGAATGTTAGTTAGGTTTGTGTGACCAAAACGTATCCTATTGAATTTTATCTGGTCCAGTCTAGATAGTTGTTGGAGAGTTGAAATATTCCAAAAAGGGATGTAAGAACTATTGAAGGAACGGATATGCTTATACCAAGGAGAGATATGTTGTTTAATAGTGAGATGATTCTGCATTTTGCGTTTTTTGAGTGTTTGGATAATGTCACTGATGTTATAATTGGGTGTATAAATCAATGGTAATTTTGTAGAGAGTTTGGCTAATGAGTCTGCTTTTTCATTGCCATTGATGCCAGAATGGCTAGGAACCCAGATAATTTTTATTTTGGGAAATTTTCAACTTAGTAAGGCTCTTATTGTTGTCGCGTAGAAGTTGTGGTTGTTAAAATTAGCTATGGCAGTTATGCCTGAAAGAGAGTCAGAGCAAATAGCATACCTACCTGGTTTTTATAAACATATTTTTATAGTTTCCTGTATTCCTATGATTTCGACTGCGAAAACTGTAGAATAATTGGGTAATAGGCCGGTTACCAATGGGTCAGTTTCGGTAGAGATTTTGAAGCCCGTAATTTTAGATGATTTAGAGCCATCAGTGTATATAAAGTAGTAATTTGAAAAATCGTTTTTTAGAGAAAGGAAGAGCTGTTGGAAGACAGTAGAAGGCGTGTTGTACTTATTGAAATCTGTTAGCGATAAAGCTATTGAGTCTTTTATATTTTGCCAATTGTGTCTTTTACTGTTGATGATTTTGATGGGAGAGAAAGGAAGATCAAGGTGTTTATAGCTCTGTCGACCGTGCTTAAGAGTCTGGGCTTAATTTTTGGTGTTTTTATAAGGTGATGGAGAGCTGTATTAGAGGATAGGATAAGTGTTTTAGAAAGTTTGCCTGTAAGGAAGTCCCGTCTATTTTCTATTGAGCATATATTTGATTCTAGTAACATGTTGTTAATGGGTGTGGTACGGAAAGCGCCTAGAGCGGTTCGGATTGCTGTGTTTTGTGCTGAATTAAGTTTGTTTAGATAGGATTTAGGAGAGTAACCGTAGATAGGGAGACAAGTAGTCTATTTTTGAAATAAGGATTGTATTGACTATTAGGATAACAGAGATTGGGGATCCTTGTGAGATGCCGTTGTTAAGGGGAAAGCTATTAGATAGTGTTTTGCCTGTTTTAACTATAATTTTCTTATTTAACATGAAATTCTTAACGTAAGAGATTGTTTTGGGTCCTAGTTTCCATTCATGCAATTGGTGTATGTGTATCCCTATCTTGTCAAAAGCCTTGGAAAAGTCGAGTGAAATAATCGATAAGTGACGAGTAAGCGATAACTCTTGTTGCTAGATAATCGATGTAAAGCAGATTGTCCGAAACTGATTTACCTCTCTTAAAACCATACTGGTTGATATAATTTTATCCATGACCTTTCCTAGGCATGGGATTAGCGAGATTGGTCTGTAAGATTTGGTGTCAGTTTATTCTTATAAGGTTTAAGGATGGGTATAACAAGGCTAGTTTTATAGGTTTCAGGGATATAGGAATTGAGAATGTTATTGAAGTGTTGGAGGATACGGATTTGAAAGTCAGAGGGAGAGTTTTGGATCATAGAGTATGAGATCCGATCTGGTCCTGGTGTGGAGCGTTTAAGAGAGTTCAGAGATGTTTGGAATTCAAGAAAGGAAATTTCTTTTTCTATTTCTGTTGCTGTTTTGGAAGGTAAGTAGTTTGAGGGAAAGGTAAGAGAGTTGAGCTTCTTGGAGCGAAATAGAGGAGAGAAGTTGGAGTCGTCAGCTTCTTTGGACCATTGATCAGCAAAGGAGTTGACTATGCTGGGACTGTAGTGAGTGTATTGGTATCAGGGTTGATGATACTGTGGATAATTTTTGTGGGATAGAGACCAAAAAGTCTTTTTATGTTGGACCATATTTTTGAGGAGACGGAGTTATGGTGGATTTCAGAGGTGAAGTTAAAAAGTGATTGTCTTTTGGCATCTCTAATTGCTCTTCGGAATCTAGCGTTAGCTTTTTTAAAGTTTATAATGTTGTCTGTATTGATATGACCAGTTTTGTTTTTAATGTTTTTAAGAGTAGACAGCTCTTTGTTGCACCAGGGAACATTCCGTGTCTTGGTAAAAATAGTGTTTTAGGGTATGGAGAAGTGGGCGCTTTGAATTATAGTCACTGTAGTTATGAGTGTAGCCTTTAATGTTCCATTGGATAATTATTAGGGACATTTATTTTATATTTTTTTTTTTTTTTTTTTTTTTTTTAAAGTTGTAGAGTCTGATATGTGTATGTTGTGCATTAACTGCAGTGAGGAGGTATTATTTTGTAATGGAACTCCATCCTGCTGATTTAATGTCCGCAGATTGGAGCTCCAAGTAATGCAATGCATTAAAGTTATTCCGTCCCCGCCACAGCCGCAGCGGCTCCGGGCGCCCCTGTAGTTCAAGTGACTATTAATTATACACTATCATTATCGCTATTGTAAATAGTTTTGTCAGTTGGAGTTTTTGTGAGTATTTGTTTGAGATTTTTTAGTTTAGGTTCATGTTTACTTTTTTGGCTTTAAGAGATGATGTTAGATTACTTATTCTATCTCTAGAGTTATTTTTTAATTTAAAATCAGGAGTGTTTTGAGATGTGTTCTGGGTGGAGTCTTCGCTTGGAAGTGTATCCATGGAATCTTCCGTTGTTTCGTCGTACGAAACTTAAGTCTTGGGTTGTGATGATTTTGCTTGTTGGTGTTTAGAGTTGGTTTGGTAACTGTTTGCTGAGACGAGGTGATGTTGGTATGTTCTTTGGTGATTCCGTGCTTTGAGAGGTTAGAGTTGTGTAGAGTGTTTTGATTTTTTGTTGGAGGATTAGTGAGCGCTTGCGAGAAGGTTTTTGGTAGATTTTGGTGGTGACGGCTGTAATAGATGCTGAGAGCTGTTTTGTTTTAATTGTGAATAGTTCTTGTTGCTCAATGAATGCGTGGCATTTTCTGTCGACTGAACTGTCATCGGAGGAGACTTCAGGGTTGTTTTTGCAGTTAATGCAGCCTTTGGTTTTGTTGCAGGTTTCGTCTGAGTCAGTGTGAGCTTCTTCGGAACAATTAACACATGTTTGTTTACTTTTACAAACTGAAGTTGGGTGCCCGAACCGCAAGCAGTTTTTGCACCGCATCGAGAGAGGAATGTAGGGGCGAACTTAGACCATTTCATACCCTATCATTAGTTTTTCTGGTAGTATGTGTGAAGCGAAAGTAATTGTAACAAGCCCTGTTTCGACAAATTTGTCATCTTGTTTTTTCAATATTTTTCTTATTTCAGTTACGTTTTGCGTTTTTAGTTCGCTGAGTATTTCGCTATCTTCTATGTTCCGTAATTCATTGCTGTAGATGACTCCTTTTGATATGTTCAATGACTTATGTTCGGTAGCTTTGACTTGGAAGTTTCCCATGTTTTTAATGTTTAAGCGTTTGTTTGCTTGTAATGTATTTTTAGTTTTCACGAGTGAGGTACCTGATCTCGTTTTTTTTTGCATGATTCAACCTCTCCACTGCACGTGAAGTCTATGACTTTTTTATGAGGAATGGTGATACACTGTCAAAACTATTTTGGTCGGTTCTGTTGATTACAATGAACTTTGGTTCACTGTTGATAGATCTTCCGAAGAGGCTATTTAAGTCAGGATTTTTTTAGTTATGAGCTAATGCTCAGTTGTCCCGTTATTTGCTGTTTGCTTTTTCTTTCTTTCCTTTGTTCTCTTATTTGCTTATTTGTAAGAAGCTGATAAGAATTCCGAAAAAAAACCGATAAGAAATGAGTTCGCGTTTATTTGTGACCGATCGCTACGAAGTTTAGTCGAAGACTGTGCAACAAAAATAGAATAACGCAATAACACGGCATCTCACAACCAATGGACGTTGAGCAGTTGAACAGAAGAAAATTCTTCTGCGCTCAAAACATTAACGCCTGTGTGTTGTTATTGTTGTTATAAAGCGGTTATCTTTAACACCGTTTTATACCTAAACCTCGGGACCTATTTTGATAAAAATATATGTACATATATATTGTATACATGTTTATTGTACAAATCTAGCGAAAATACCATTCAATTGGTATATTTCTTTAAAAAATTGGTTCAGTGGTTTAAGTAAGAAAAAGTACACAAAATTTGTGTTCACCGTTTAATTATACAGATTTCCAACACATTTCAATTTTCTTGAAATTGGCAAACCTGCATAAACTGAAGATTACAAACTGGTAAAATACACTTTATGTAAAAAATAACTTTCGTAACAATGCAGATTTTAACTTGAGAATGGCTAAAAGCTCTTTATACAATATAATGTTTTTTATCATAACATTGTGATAATTTTGCAATAAGTTGGATCTGTCTCTTTCTGTTATCATTTTGTCCCGGTTAATTTTCACAACAAAAATTGCACACAATTTTTTCGAAATAACAATTAAATTGACGTTAACAATCATAATTTTTTTGATGGAATTTTGATAATGCGGCGGTTAGTGTAGTGGTCAGCCTTAGATATGGTGGCATACCTAAGCCAGATCCAGAAAGTGCAATTATAATCAATCCACCGAGAACGACGGCAACTAATGCTGTGGATACAATTGTACACATACGACTTAGCAGAGAAGAAAATGACAATGACAAAATTGTCAAATTAAATAAAATAAATAAAAAAAGTCACAGAGGTGTCGTAGGACACCCGGGTGGAACGAAGTTCCTTTTCTAATGTAATATTTGTTTCCTTATTTTCTGACTCTCATGATATTCTACATATCTATGTGCATTGGTTTTAGGTTTTTTAAAAGCTTTTATTTAACTTAAGAAAATCACGTACGTCTTTTCGTTGGTTATGCCTTGCTGCGTCTTGAATTTGTGTTTTTGTTATTGTTGTATTTATCCTCGCATTTATTGATAAATGCATACGCAGAAAAGTATTCCGCTCTTCTTTCTGTATATGATGTTAACCTACAATAACTACAATCTAAAGACTGGACAGTTCGCTCTCAAAATTGTTGTTGATGTTCTTGGTTTTGCAGTAGGTCTAGGTAAAGTGAGCGAAAAGAACAACGATTTTATCTATTGCTCGGTAGTATAATGCGCACACACACACACACCCGTTTATAATAAGTATAACGCTTTTTTGTTATGTTACGATTTCTAAAATTTTAATCCTACAGCAAGCTGCGTAAAAGAAATTCGTTCCAAAACATAAACCGAAAGCGAATATTTCAAATGCGAATTATTCTGTTAATTTTTCTGATTTACTAGATCATGCGAAATACGTTGTTTAAAATCTTTTTAAAAGTATTGCAGATGTTTTTAAAAAGTGTGACAATATATCAAATAATATAAAATAATTTTTAGTTTTAATTTAAAAAATCATTTTTTGTAACATGTTCAGAATTAGGAATATCTACTTACATGACCACCCATTGATAGGCCAGTTACGCCCAATGGTCCAAGTCCATTTCTCTCACACCAATGCAATAGCACAAGACATTCTAATATAAGGCAACCACCCATAACAAAAATATCCGATACATTGTGTAAATTTGATCTTCTAGAAAAAAAAAGATTGATATTATTCCATGCATAAATGCATACATGCCTATAAACATTCGTAACATACAATAGTATAAGAATTATTTTAGAACTTTTTTCCCTGCATACAAATTTCAGGACATAATACGCATGTGATCTCCCTGTGTTTGTGTGGAGAATACACACAAAGATGCAAAATATAATAAAAATTAACTTTCAATATTTGAACCATCGTTTACAAAATTAAGCATAGATTTGATTGTGTAAGCGATTGACGTCTATCGGACACAGTTTACCGATAAATTGAAAATGAACTTGTTGTGAATAATGTGCTTTAGACTGACATCAAGACTTTCAATTCCTCTTGTATGGTCATCCGAACAGCTCCATTTGTATATCAACAACAAAATTACACAAATTTTTTTGTTGGGTATGCACAAATTTTAAATAAGAAGAAGAACATGTTGTAAACCGTTTTCTAAAATGTTTTTGTACAACACACAAGCAGATAATTTAATGCCCGATTCAGACTGAGCGGAAGCAACCTTTTTTTTGTAAGCAGCTCAAAAAGTTGCTAAATTTCTGCAACAACAACAGGCAAATGACGAATTTCAGGGTTGCTATGGGTATTGTGAAGCAAAATTTTTTCTGCTGCAAAAGTGGAAGCAAAAATTGCAGCAGCCCGGGCTGGCAAAGTTTGCGTAGTGCTGCCAAGTTTTTGGTCATTTCCGCCGTCGTTTTGGTAATTCTCGACATTGAACAACTGATCATTGCACAAAACAATTTGAAGAAAATTTTAGATTGTAAATTTTTTTTTAAATAATAATAAAATAAGTAGCAGGAATGAAAAAGGCAGCATACTCTGAGAATTGTTCTCAATCATATACTATATTTTTCACAAAATGTCCATTTTAATTATTATATTTAGCCACAAGGTTTCATTTGTATGTATAACCAAAACAAAAAAAACAGCTGTTTTTTGAAGCGAAACCACTGTGTGAACGTTCGCTGGAAAAGCAACAATTTTGAAGCAGTGTGAATTGGGCATAAATGTTGTTGTTGTAAGCTTTGCTCTTACAATCATTGAACAAAACAATTTGAAGTAAATTTTAAATTGTAATTTTATTTTTAAATTTTAATAAAAATAAGTAGCAGGAACGAAAAGGAAACTGCAAGATTTATTTGCATACACTGTGAATTGTTCTTAATCATGAATTTTTTACACAATTTCCATTTTCACATATTGTATATATAACCAAAACAAAAAACATCTGACTGCATAAAAAAAAAAAAACCAGTGTAAACACCTAATTTTAAAACACATAATTTGAAGCAGTGTAACCACGCTATCAGATTCACAGTTTATTTAGCAGATGTAGTTATATGTTACTATTGTTGTTATAGATGTTGATGTTGCTTATAACGTAGTTGATACCCTGCAGTATGCTCGGTGGCAATCTCCGTTTCGCTAGTTACTCATCAGTCCCTTTTATGCTAGTTCCTAATCACGTTTTCAACAGAAGCCAGTAAGAGAGAACAATTAAGAACAATTTGTTTACTCTCTTTGAACTGGTGTCGAGAGCGGATCGTCAAATCGAAAGAATGCGATAAAGAACCGTTATGATATTTACGAAGTGTAGTGAACATGTGTATTGTTGAACCAGTGCATTTAAGAAGATTTGTGTCAATTTTGAGTGGTGTTCACTGTAGTGAAGGAAAACGTAAAATTCTGAAAGACACGTGTCTTAAACAACAAGGTAAGTAAAAAAGAATTTATTTAGATTTTAATTGTTTCTTTCTTCATTTTCAGTTCTTCTTTTGAAAATAAAGCAAAACAAAATTCGCATAAAGGGCCATCATAACCAAAGGTGAGGAAAAAAGTGAAAAAGTGTATTTATTTAAATTTTAGTTGTTTCTTTCATAGACTCCTTCAACATTAAAGGTGTTCAAAGCCTGGAGCATTTCTATAGCGTCCTTCTTGGTAACATATTACAATGAACTACCCAAATACTCCAATACATTATTTTTTTTGCTTTCAGAATCAATCACATCAGACAGTGCGAATGTTTCTCCCGAAAACCTGCTTCGGAAAGCAATGCACCTCAATAAGAAACGTTTGCACAAGAAACACTCTTTACAAATAAAACAGGAAGAATCCATCGCGGATGGCAACCTTTGAGTCCATGTATATAGTGAATAGTCCATTTGTTTCTTTGCTCTCTTCTTCTTTTTTCTCAACTCTTGTGAAATGATTTTTTTAGTATTAAGGATTGAAATGTATATGTATTTACATGTACTAGGGGGTAGAAATTCGTCAGTGCTGGCGGTAAAGGGACTAGTCCCTTCATACTGCAGGGTACTGCTAATGTTGTTGATACTGATATTGTTTTTGCTGATATGTTGATGATGCTAGTGATATTGTTGTGATTGTTGATGTTACTGTTAGCGTAAGCATTGGTGTTTTTTCGACCTTATTTATTTATTGAATGACTTTGTACGCAAAAATAACAATAATGTAGAAATCTTCAAATTATGGATTGTTTGATTTACAAGTTCCCTAAGTGGTGAGCTGAAGAAACTTTACAGTGTTGCGTGGTCCTCTTAGGTTCATGGGGCAAGCAAGTCATTCCGACGTAGGCGCGTGTGGCTGCTCGTTTAAGAGAGTATACGAGCTAGTGAAATAGGATGTTGCGAGAGTTTGAGTTGATATTTCTGCTTCAGTTGAGCCAGTTCAGTTTTAATTAGTGAGACGTTAAGGTCCCTGTGTATGTTCGAATTCGATATGTACCAGGGAGCACCTGTTAAAAAACGAAGTATTTTCGATTGAGCTCTTTGGACTTCAACATTACTTGGGTTAGCGTTCCCCCAAAGCTGTGAACCGTAAATCCAGATTGGCTTTATTATGCTGTTGTATAGTAGCATCTTTAGATCGAGGATTAGACCAATCTTGGGTTTAAGAGCCAGTGGCTCTATATGTTTCCGCCAGGTGAGTCGTCTGTACAAATCAATTCGTAGGTAGGTGACTTCAGTAGCATGTGGAACAGTGGTGTTGTTAAAGATGATAGACGGTCAGTCACTCTTATTTAGGGTGAATGTCACATGCTTACATTTATCAGGATTGACTTTTACACGCCAATTGTTCAGCCAGACCGATACAAGTTGCAGGTGATCGGCTAGCTCTTTCGACGCTCTTTTGGGGCAGCGTGACCGACTGGTGATTGCAGTGTCATGAGGCGGGGATTTGTAGGAATGTCAGCGGTGGAATGCCAGCGTTTATGTGATGCTCATGAGATGAAATTTTTTGCATCTTACCACGAATAGCCTTTCGGTAAGATATGACTCTAACAGTTTGTGTGAGTTCTGTGGAAGCACTTTTATTATTTTGAAAATGAGACCATTATGCCATACTCGGTGGAAAGATTTAGCAACGTCAATGAATATAGCTGTGTGTTTTGATCTAAAACCGAATTGATGTGTGTGGATGATATTGTTTGCGTTTATGTTTGGTGTGATAGCACCGGGAGAAAACTTATGGACCGATATGAAGACACCATTTTTTTACCCAATTTAGGGATAATAATTATTACGGACTTCTTTCATAGTGTTGGAAAGTAACCCACTTTGAGAATTGCATTGAAGACCATTGCAGGGAATAATATTGCTCAGTTTGGTAGCTCAATAATCATCTTTGGGGTGATGAGGTAGTACCCAGGTGCTTTCTTTGGAATTAGCTCCTTGTGAATTGCTGTTCTTAACTCATGTGCATTAGTTTTAAGTACGTTGTTATTAGGAAACTCAGCACATGGCTGCTGGGGAAGCTGAAATCCGTTTCTAGGCAAGTTTGGTGGGAAGACGGATTTAAGGTGGTTAGCAAAAGTGGAAGCCTTTTCCTTGTCAGATCCCGAATGGGGCAGTCAGCTGCAATTGCTGGATTCATGCGGTCTTGTTCTCTCCAAATCGAGAACTTGGTACTCGTTGCTGAAAGTTCTCAATGTAGTGCCTTTGGATTTTACGATCCTCAGTCTTGAGAGCATTGCTTAAATGTTTTTAGCAGTTTTGAGTCTTTGTAACGATGCTGGAGATCGACTGACCTGCCATTCGCGTCTTAGCCGGCGTTTTTCTAAGACTAGTTAAAACAACAGTTTTCTTTGGGCCAGATTGTACAATTGGTGTCGTGGCAACAGCAGCGTTCGCAATGGTTATGTTGAAATGTTCCAGTGAGTTGCCAATGTCAGTTCCGGTATCAAGTTTTGGTCTCATATATATGTGGAAGCTGACGTATTTTTGTATACCTGAGCCAATCAGTTTTCCATGAGGTAAGCATGAAAGAATGATCACTTATTGCGGGACGCTCCAGTAAGTGAAATGAAACTGGGGAATGGTCTGATGATTACTCGGCATGGGTTTCCGTTGAAATCACGAGAAATGTTGCGAGTAACTGCGAAGTCGATTAGGTCTGGACTTTTACTTGGATCAGCTGGCCAATATGTAGGCCTTCCCGGAGAAGCAAAGGAGTTTGTTGCTTTGGTTTATTATTGTGTTGTAGATCTGTTTTCATTTATGATTTACAAGTCAAGAGCCCCAGTGGGGGTGCTTAGCATTACAGTCACCTGCCGCAAGAAATTTGGGCCCTAGGATGTCAAAGAACTGCGTGAAGCATGATTCGGGAATGGAAAATCTGGGTGGACAATATACGGATGAAAGCGTCAAGTTACCATTTGAGGTACCAATGACAATCGACGTATCCTGCATATAATTCCGCGAGTATGATACCGACTTGTAGTGTTTTATTCGCTGTCTAATAAGTATACCCGTTCCGCCATGTGCTTTGCCATCAGGGTGGTTTGTGGCGTAGAAAGAGTAGCCTGGTATCTCGAATTTATATCCGTTTGTAAGGTGCGTTTCCGAGAGCAATAAAACATCAGTTTCTGTCTCGGATAGGTATTTTATGAGCTCAAGCTTATGTTTCGATACGCCATTTGTGTTTATAGTATCTCTTGAAGCATGTTTTGCATCATAGCCGTAGTCTAAGACATAAATTGTATAAAACTGGCAATCATATTTTCAAGAGAGCTATGTGGTGTGAGTGGTGTTGTTTTTTGAGGTATAGAATGCTGAATGAGCTCATTTTGAGATAGTTGAAGTGTACTCTTGGCAGTGTTTGTTACTTTCTCTGGCTCTGTGGTGGGTATTTGTTGCGATCCAGGTCGCAACGCGTATGCGTACTAAATGTTGGGACTGGTAATTTGCAATGTGCGTGGGTCTTTCATTGTGGCTTGTGTGATAGGCTCGGGAAGGCTACTAGCCGGCTACGGGCAGTTGATTTGCGATGGTGCATTCGATTTTTCAGTTCTTTAAAAACTGGAAATTTTTTTGACCTTGTGTCCGTTTTATTCATAGTGCAGCTTGAGGACTCATGGAGTTCACCACATGATACACAGACAGAAGGTAGTGTACAATACAATTTCGTGTGGCCGAATTCCTGACAGTTTGTGCACTGCACAAGGTCTGTGCGCTTGTGAGGTTCCTCTACAGTAATTCTGCGGTGAAACAAGTATTGTAACTTGTATATTGGGTGGATCTGGTTTCTTTTCTCAGGTTTATCATCATGAGAAAGTTCGACCTTGAACATGGGCTGCGGGATTTTGCTTCTATTCATGATGTTGATCATAACCTTGGTTGATATCCCTTTTTCTTCAAGCGCACCTTTTAATTTTTTTAGTGTCAACACCATCACAACTACTATCAGCCCTTTACTGCTCTTAAGTAGGTACGTATAATAATTTTTGTTGGCATCAGTGAGGAATTTTGAAACTATCTTGTAATTATTCTCAGTGTAGGTTTGTAATTTAGTTTCATGTACTTCGCCTTTGGTTAACGGGACAATGTGAAAGTTGTTGTTGCCGATAAATTGCGTTAGCTGTGAAACTAGATTATTTGAACTGCGTTCACGAATATAAATTGGGGGAGGCTTGGGTTGCTTGACTTTTGGGGCCGCTTCTACATCTGTCAGATCATTGTCTTTTCTTAGAACTGCAAATATATTTCCTTTCAAGACGTTGGGTTCATTGTCGTGGGTTGGGGTAGATGAGGTATTCGACTTTTTGGAATTGTTACCAGAGCTTGATTTTTGCGGACTGAGTTTTCGTTTAATTTGTACGTAGCCATCAATTCCAATCTGTACTGCCGAACTTTTTGATGTTTCCGTTATTTTTTGCTAAGATGAGTAGCTGAAGCATTTTGACGTGCTGCTGTAAGAGGGACAGAGTTAGTAACATTTAAAATTTCTTTACCTTTTGAGCGGGATATGCGCTAAAGATAGGTGCCAAAGTCGATGCAGTGGCCAATGAGGACATTGAATGCATAGTTGTTATTGTTGCTATTGATGCAAACGTTGTAGTAGCGGTTGTTGATGTTGTTGTGATTGGAAGTGAAGAAATCATCATCATAGGTGATGTACACTGTGCACTCCATGAGGTGTTGTTGTTTGTGTTTGTCTGGGTGGAGCTTGGTTCTTCTGACTTCGAACGGATTGTGAAGTACACGCAGTTGGAAAGCCTACGTCCTGACTCAGGAGCGTTGGCTTCGCTCATTATTATTCTTGCACTCAAATAATTATTGTTGTTTAACTTATTTCATTTAAGTTATTGAAAATATTAGAATAATCCGCGCATGCGACTGCACTCGATGACGTTCAATTCAATTTTATGTGCACAAAATAACCAAAAATAGCTCATATGTTTTATACATCTTTTATTATACATCGATTGAGTGATGAAACATCATCTTAACTACAATAGTAATAGTTAACAACGTTAGCGTTGGTGTTGCCATACTGTTGTTGTCGCTGCTAGTTATGATGATTGGAACATCAGCACTATGTAGTACACAATGCAATTAAACCAAGAAATAACTGAACATGTCATAAAAAGCTTCTGACGCCGCAGTAAGTGAATCAACATAACGGGACCCTATTTGTACGATCAAGTCCTGCTAAGTTTTCATATATTTGATTAGGATAACCAAACATACCCATAAATAAATATGCTACACTTTCATAAAATTATGATAATTTTATGCTAAAAGAATAAAGTTAATTTCCTAGTTATTATTGGTGGCGACGACGACATTATCTTTTTGCGCACAGCAATCGATATCCATCAGTTACACTTTTCTTCAAATGAAAACAAAAAGCAGCGCTTCCCGCAAATTGAGTTTTGTCGACATAAAAGTTGACATGTTAAGAGAACAAAGAAAGTTTGTTGTTTACACTTTATTGAAATGTAATCATAGCAAAATATCTGATAAACATTCCCGTACACGGAACGGCGTCTATGTACACTTGTATATGCAGAAAGTATGTGCAGTCGAAACTGTGCTTATGTATATAAATATACACTCTCCTATACAAACAACAACAAAAAATTAGACTAGCTGGCACACGAATATTATGCGAAAACGAAACCGTTTACGGGTAAGTGTTCATACAGTTTCTGAACTGTTCTGTGTACATACATATCATATAAATATGCATATACATCGAAAACAAACGATCTAGTCGGAGTCAACAAAGTGTTGCAGATCAAGCCGAATCCTAATCTTTTAAGTTGCGATATTCGATTAAATTGCCTTCGCAAGGGTCATGGTTTACAGCAATGCAAGTCAAGTCAAGTCATTGTATACATCATACGTTGCTCCATGCAGGCACAATAACACCCACGCATGGCACGTAGACTGTAACCCCTACTCAAGCTCAGCTTTCATCTTCACTTGTCTCAACAAATACGCCCGATTCTCCACCTGCTGATTTAGGGGCCAAAATAGGCAATTACGTACTACTTGCAACTGCCATAATTTACGTTCTACAAAAAACAAGGCTCGGATGTCTTACAAATCTGAGAAACAATTCATTGCAGATGTCAGCCAATTGCAAATTCCAAGCCAGATGTTGATGATTTATTAATTTGGGGGAGCGACAGTTGCTATGGTTCCTCGATTCCTATTTCTGATGAGGACACTCTCTTGAGCAGTTATTCCAACGAGGCTGCACTCGCCTTCCTTCTGGTCAGTATTCTGTTCGTCTTCCTGCCAGGACCAGCTTTGATGCGCTCGATGACTTATACAGCATGGCTTTAAGACGCGTTAGAACACTCGACACAAAGCTGAGAAAGAATTCATCATTGAAGACGCAGTATTCAGCATTTCTACAAGAGTACCTTGATTTGAGTCATATGTCCGTGGCGCCTAAGGTACTGAGCGGACTTTTTGCCGCACCACTGTGTGCAGAAGTTTAATTTCCCCGCTTTGTTATGCTATCAAATTCACGTATTTTGTGACTCAAGTATGGCCGCTTATGGCGCTTGTATTTACGTCATTTCTGAGCTTCATGGAATATTTTCTTCCCATTTCTTGTGTTCGAAGTCCAGAGTTGCACCTTTGAAAATCTTACCGATTCCCAACCTGGAACTTTGTACAGATCATTTACTTCCCGAGCTCGTGGCCAATGTTGCTAAAAATTTAATTTCATTGTTGGACAGATTTAACGATAGTACTCGCAATCGCCATCAAATTTTAATGCCTTTTTATCCAACAGGGATTCTCAAATTCAGGAGCAAACGATGGGTATGAATTGGCATCACGTGCCTTCTCATATGACTCGGGCCTACATTTTATCTCATTCTTGATTTTAATCTTTGGTATGAACGGCCATCTTATTTACGTTCCGGTAGTTCTTATTGGCCTATAACTGCACCGGATCTTGTGAAGCTTCCTGAGCGTCACCACAGGGTTTCTTCAGTTGTTCAGTTTCTTCATCTTTTGACTGCAAGTTTCAAAACTCATTTGGAAAGATGCAGTGGATGTTTGTCTATGTTCTCCGATTCTTAATGCTGAAGCATAAGGATGTACCTAATTCTAAAGGATGCCTTACTATTGATGGCATCAGAAGCGACACACATTTGCTCATCAGATGTATTCAGCAAGTGCCTTTCGCGGATGAGTATAGGGCACTTAAATTTAAAAAGGAGCTGTCATCGAAAAGAAAGCTTCTATCACTTAATCAAGTATTGTAAACAATTGCTGCTTCAGATTACAGCCAAGGATTGCTGAACATATTATGGCCCCATTGCCGGCGGATCGCGTTCAGCCAAATCGTTCATTCTGGACAACTGGAGTTGATTTTTGTTCGCCTTTCTATTACAAATCTAAAGTAACAGGCCACCTATTAAATGTTAAATGTTGGATGACTTATCCACATTATCATTCATCGCTGCATTAAAAATATTTATTAGCCTAAGGGGCAAGCCAAATTCAAATTGGTCGGATAACGCTTCGAACTTTGTGGGCGCAAAACATGAACTGGATGAACTGAAGCAGTTATTTTTAAGTGATTCTCACATAAATCAGATATCCAGTAAATCTTTAACAATTGGCATAAATTGGCGTTTTATTCAGCCTCGCTCACCTCAGTTTGGTGGCTTATGGGAAGCCGCTGTGAAATCCACCAAATTTCATTTTTATCGTGTTGTTGGAAAATCAGTTTCGTCATTTAACGAGCTCCGAACTTTTGTTTGTCAAATCTCAGCAATGCTAAACTCACGACCACTTTTCCCATTTTATTTTTTTTTTTTTTTTTTTCATTGGTTCGTCAGTTGCTACAGCAGCCTGATATGACGCATCTCAATATAGATCGCCTATAAGTCGCTGGCAGCGTGTGTGTCAGCTGCAACAGATGTTCTGGAGAAAATGGAGTATTAGATATCTCTCATTGCTTCAGGATCGTGGAAAATGGCGTTCACTAGCGCCAAACCTGAAGTCGTGCTCATAGGTGCTTGTCAAAGATGATAATTTTCCTCCACTCAAGTGGCAGCTGGGTCGTATTGACAGGACTATTCCTGGAGATCACATAAATGTTCGAGTCGCTATCATCCTTACTTCAAATGCCCTTATCAAAAGGGTCACAGGCAAGCTCGCTCTTTTGCCCCTTGAGACCACATCAGTTGGAACAACTTCAGCGCTTCCAACGGGAGGGCATGTCGGGAGCAGAAGGTTTGATGCGAAAGCTCGTTCGAGCGCACCTGTTTGAATGCAGCTTTAGCTCTAAGCTGATCAGGGAGCTAAGCAATAGATCAGTTCATGATAAACCTAACTGACAGCGCACGCATAATCGGTTCGTTTAAAGTATAAAAACAACAATAATATTAAGTGATAAGACTTGTTATAATAGTACCTTTGTATATAAGCCAGCATAAGCATTAACATAACTGAAACATAATATATATAAAATATAACAAGCGCATTGTAACTCATAAAAGTAAATAGAAAATAAATAAATGAAAATAAATTATTACTTGTTCTTGCTTAATCCTTTTTCTCATACTTAATTATAGGTGATGTACACCAATATCCCCTCAAAACAATCTAAAAAAGGCCCAGTCCTGGACAGAGTGACCCATCTCACAAACAGCATTTTAGTAGCATTTTTCGCGAATGCTGCATTTTTTACTACAGCAACCACAATTTTTTTTTTTTTTTTTTTATATTCAACCGTCATTATGCTTTCGACAACAGCTTAACATGTAACATGTCGAACGTAAATTTCACATTTCAACGTAACTAACTTAACACTTTGCATGAAGACCTTTTATTCTCTGCCATTCAACAGTATATATATATTTCCCAAAGTTCCTAGGTGGAACACAGGGCCTCAACAAGCATGTTATAATTCGCCTTGTCAACCGCTAAAGCTTTGATTTGTCTCCAGGAACGTCCTGATTTTTGCACTTCTGCTTCAACTTGTCGTCTCCACGTACTGGCTGGTCTCCCTCGCCTACAACTCCCTTGAGGATTCCAGTCCAAAGCTGTCCTTGTGATGTCATCTTGTGGCTTACGCAATGTGTGCCCATTCCACTTCCATTTACTACGACGGATTTCTATGCCGACAGGTGTTTGTTTAGTTACAGTCCAAAGATCAACATTGCTAATAACGTTGGGCCAGAATATCAGCATGACCTTTCGGAGACAGCGGTTGAGGAAGGATTGCAACGTTTGCAGAGTACATGCAGTAAGATTCCATGTTTCTCACCCATATAGGACTACTGACTTTACGTTAGCAGATAATGCTACCGAGATAGCAAAATTCATCCACTTCTTCCAACGGTAAACCGGCAATCTGAAGCGCTTCTGTTTCGGTGGTGTTAATACCCATTACCTTTGTTTTGGCAATGTTGATTTTTAGACCGGTTTATGCTGCGGCTTCACTTACCGCTAGAAGTTTGGCTGATATGTGCGAGTGTTTGTGCGAGATCAGACAGATATCGTCCGCGTAGTCCAGGTCCTCAAGGCGGCCGCCCAAGCCCCAGGAGATACTTCTGTTTGCCGCACAAGCTTGCCGCATTACTAGGTCGAGGACTAAGTTAAACAACAACGGAGATAAAATACAGCCTTGCCTCACACCGGTTTGAATTTCAACGCCATTACTCAGATCGTTTTCGTGTTTCACACGGCAGGTAGCGCCCGAGTACAATTCTTTTATGAGTCCAATAATTTTTTCTGGCACTCCCTTGCATGCAAGCGCTTGCCAAATAGCGTCGTGTTTTAGCGTGTCGAAAGCTTTTTCAAAGTCGATAAAGCAGAGGTAGAGAGACGAACGCCACTCAACCGACTGCTCGACAATCACTCTCAAGGTGTTTATGTGATCGACGCAGGAGCAACGCGGGCGAAAGCCAGCTTGTTCTTTTCGTAACCCCTGCATGAGCGAGTTGGATAATCTTTTGTGGATTATATGCGCTATGACTTTGTTTACCATGCTAAGCAGTGTGATACCTCTCCAATTTTTGCACTCGGATAGATTACCCTTCTTCGGGAGAAGAGTGATAATTCCTTCTTTTAGCTCAGAAGGTATTTTCCCGGAGTCCCACGTCACCCACGTCTGGGTATGATGTTGGAATATCCCGCCTTATTGCAGAAAGCAACTTTTTATAATAGTTCTCCCAGATGAGAATTTGCTTTTCCTTGGAAGTTGTTAGCTCGCCATTTTCATCTTTAAGCGGCTTGGTGGTTTTAACATTGTTGCTTGTTAGTTGTCTCACTGAGCGATAAAGATCTCGGATGCGATGCGTTTCCGCAGCAACTTGCGCTTTGCTCGCTAGATTATCACTCCAGATTCTTTTATCCGCTCTGGAAGTTTTCTTAATTTGCTTATCGATGTTACTATAACATTGCTGCAACTTTACCTTACATAGACTCGTTTTTGCGCAGTTTAACTGATTTTTTACTTTTTTGCGTTCTTTTATTAGGTTCCATGTATGATCGGAGATCCAGGCCTTCCGTTTAGTCACTTTGTAGCCGATGTGTTCTTCCGCTGCGTTTACGAACGCTCCTTTTATCTGCTGCCATTCGTATGTGTGTGCGCGTCCTGAATTGAGAGATGCGTCTAACGATTCCGAAAATCGTGCGCAAGTTGCTGGGTCTTTTAGTTTCTCGACATCGAACTTCTTTTGCGTTTTTCGGTTAGAGTCTTTGCTGACCGCCGCCCACATTCAACAGTAAGCACATGAAAATATATTGCGTATTTGGGTAGATCTTTTCTGCGGCAATTGATGGCAATATTTACACATACATATTCCTAAATAATTTCTCATCTTTATCTTTGTTTATAATTATTAGAGTGACGTGATATAAATTTACAATTTCAAGACATTTAAACAAAATTTAAAAAAAAAAAAACTTACACTTGATCACCAGGTTTTCTCAATCCATAAAAAGGATTTTCAAGAATAATTGATCCGATATTTGCATCTTTGAGCAAAGGCTTTGCAATAAAATTTCTTCTACGCCAGAAAAACTACGAAGAAGAAGTTGTTTAAAATATGTTAGTTTATTTTGAATTTATATTAAAAAATTTTTACTTATGCTAAATATTCACTTCAACTTGAATTGCTCCGGTCAAATTTTTTTTTATTTATTTATTACATTGACAAAAAACTGTCAGCTTAAAAAAAAAAATTAACAATTAACACTTAAAATTAGCACAAAAATGTAAATTGAAATGAACTACAAAAAAAAAATGTTAAACAAAACATTAAATTAAAGAACAATGCTTCTTAAAATGTGTATTTTTAGTATTTGTCGTTCTACAAACAAGTAAATTACACACTCTATGAAAATTTCAACTGTCTACCTATTACGGTTTATAAGGTAGAGCAGGAGTCGGACGGACGGCTTAAGGTTACTAATAGGGTCCCGTTAGCTCCCTATAGGTACGGAACCCTAAAAATAATATGAAATACCAGCCTCTGACCCGATGGGGCAAATTTATTTGTAACAGTATCGAGCTATGCCCCTACTCACAGCCATGTGTGGTCAGAGACATATAAACTGATAAACTACAATAATGCAGACGGCCCAAATCAGCGACATCCAGTTCATCTAGCCTGCATTGTTATCATGAGTCCCGTAGGCAGCGAAAAACGATGGTATTAATCAACGAGGGCGATGTCTCAGGCGACAGAATGTGATAGAATTTATTATATGACGTGCATAAAACTCGGAAAGGATCGTATTAGGCATAGTTAGAAGCATCTAATCAATGCTAAAGGGACAAAATTTCTGGTAGGACGACTAGGGACACAAAAGTTTAACTGATTCAATAGTCAAGGAGAATCAATTTCCCCGATTATGAGCTTATGAAGAAAACTACTCCCAAGAGCTATCCTACGATGCACCAAAGATGGAAGACTGATAAGAAGAAGCCTATCAGAGTAAGATGGCAAACGCGAATTAGGATTCCAATTTAGGCCACGAAGGTCAAACAGAAGGATTTGTTTCTGTACAGACTCAATTCGATCTTGATTCTTTATATATTGCGTTGACCAATTGCAAGAGCAATACTCGGGGAGTGGACGCACAAGATATATAAAAAGAATCTTTGTGGTATAAGGGTCATTAAATTCAATAGACCAACGTTTAATGAAACCAACAACACCCTTCGCCTTTTTTACGATAGAAGAGATATGCTGATTAAAACACAACTTGGGATCAAACAGGACACCGAGGTCATCAAATGTAGAGACTCGCTCGAGTTGGACGTTATCAATTATGTAAGTAAACAATTGAGGCTTACACCGATGATACGTAATGAACTTACATTTAGAGATATTTAGATATAAATAATTGGATGAACACCAAATAGAATCAAGATCCTCTTGGAGTCTGAGATGGGAGGCACCATCATTAAATGAAAGGCACAATTTTACATCATCAGCGTACATAACCACGCGAGAATGTGAGATGGAAAGAGGCAGATCATTTACAAAAAAAGTTAAAGAATAATGGGCCTAGATGGCTTCTTTGAGCAACACCGGAAGTGACAAAGACTGGACCAGAAATAGTGTACATTAATAACACTCGTTGAACCCTATTTCTTAAATAAGATGCAATCCTACAAAGAAGATGTTGTGGAAAACCTAAAAGGTCAAGTTTATGTACAAGCAGATCATGATTAACAGAATCAAACGCTTACTGAAGTCAGTAAATAACATCAGTTTGACGTTTGTCCCTAAAACCAAGATTTACAAAAGATGTACACTCAAGCAAGTTTGTAGTTGAAGATCGCTTTTTCATAAAACCGTGCCGACACAGAGAAATAATAGTTTTATAAAGTGGTTGAAGTGAGCATTTTTTCAAACAATTTTGGGATTGCAGAAAGTTTTCAATACCACTGTAATTGGATATGTCAGCTTTGTTACCTTTTTTGTGAAGGGGACCAAAAAATGATTCCTTCCACATAGGAGGGAAAGATACGCTCTGAAATGATAAAGTGAAAAGTTTCAAAAGTGGCTTACACAGAGACTCAGCACAGTGCTTAAGCAGACAACTACGTATTTTGTCTGGGACGGGTGAAAGTAGATTTCAACGATTTTAAATATATAAGAAGACACTCTTCCCTAATTACTGGAGTAACTCTGAGGTTTCAATGCGAAATGGGACCGGTTTTGAATATATGATTCAGAGAAATAAATATATTGAAAGATTTTTGCAAACAGGTCTGCAGTGCCTAAATCACTGTAGACAGTGACTAGATACAATGATGAGTGAAGTTAAGAAGACTTGCGCTTTGAGTTCACAAAGTTATAGAACTGCTTAGGGCCACGTGAAAATTGCAGTCTACAACGTGAGAGATATTTATTGTAACAAAGATTATTTAATGAAAGAAAATAAGCCCATGTAGTAAAACGTGATGAGTTTTAGATTTTCCGTACAAGGATGAGACTTGATCTAGAAGATAATGATTTTTCTGAGGGGAAAAGATAAATATGCAGCTGATGCATTTTCGCTCATAGAATTATAAAAACACACAGAAAATGTTTATAGTAACAACTAGACTTCAAAGCAAGACAATTACTACACTAAACGAAACAATATCAAATGAAAAGTTATACGTATAAGAGTTATCTCAATGTATAAAAAATAGTGCAAGAATTTATACACAAATTGATAAAGTAAAAATAAAAATAGAAAAGAAGTAACTTGACACTATTAACAAATCCGTCATAAAAATGTTCATAAAAAGATTGACTTAGAACAATTATTTTTAAAGCTTGAAAGAACTAGATGATAATCTGAAAATATACAAATGACAAAATTAATTTTTATAGCTAATAAAAGCTGAACTTGCACTTCTCCCTAGTCTGACTGCAATAGTAATAAAGTGGAATTACTGAAAAAATATCATGGTGACCCGATTTTCGAAGGTCACACAGGCATCTATAGAATGTTAAAGAAAATGCATATACATTTTCATTGAAAAACATGGCAGCCGACATATGAAAATAAATGGTGCATTTTTAAAGGTTCACAACTTCAAATTAAAATAAAACAAAGAAAAAGATTTTCAATATCAAATAAACTGGCTTTATTGGATAGATAATTTTATGACATTAATGTTTAAATGTTATTTCGGTTATGTGGTCGCCACAGCTGGCGCAATCAAGGCGCAATCTGGAAGTCGAATTTTCACACACTTTTCGCAGCATTTGCGGCCGAATTTCGCCAAAATTCTTCGAATGTTGATTTCCAAGTGTTCAATTGTCTCTGACTTATCGGCGTAGGCTAGTGACTTTACATAAGCCCAAACATTTAACATTTTTGTGCAATTTTCGAAAGTTTTGATGGTAAGAGCTTTTTTTGAGATGGAAAAATAGCTTAACAGCGAGCGAATGATGTTGTTAACAGCATCATTTCATTTTTGTGAAATGTGTTTTTAGTCATATGTTGTACGATGATATATATTATATTTATAATTTACGTTATCCGTTAATAATAAATAATCCAATGGGGTTAAATCACACGATCTTGGTGGTCAATTCACGTCTGTTCTTCAAGAAATCGCTCGATTATTAAACTTCATTATTAAGTTTTTAATAATGAAAACACGTTGTTCTGTCATGTAGCGATCCATTTTAACTAACCGGAAGGTACCGGATGAAATTCCAAACCAAACTAAACAAAAAGCTGTTAAATCGGTTGTCAAATAAAGCATTGTTGCAAACTCAAAGTTGTGAAAATCTAAAAAAACACCCATCATGTAAAAACATGTACAAAATGCAAGCTAAATAAAGTAGCAATTCATACGAAAGAATCAATGGTTATAAAAGTACACTACAAAACATATTTGACATTGCTTTAAAAGACAGAATTGGACCATTACCTCATACTGAGTACGGCAATGACTACGCAGTTACAATAGTTTGTGATTTAACATAATACTTAATCACAACACCAGTACCAAGCAAAAATACGAAAAAAGCAATATTCAAAAACTGCATACTCATTTCCGGACCGATGAAAAAAGTAATAACTGATATGGGGAATGAGTATAAAAACCAAATTTTTCAAGAACTTCTAAAATTGCTAACCATAGATATAATACAATATCTACAGCATTCCACCACCAGACACTAGGAACTGGAAACAATGGACTGTACACATGGAGAGATTAGAGAAATAAGACTTATAAATAAGAAATATAATTTAAAATTGACTTAAAAACATAAAAACGAAAAAGAAAAAAAAAATATTATATCAAGTTTCATTAGTATACTTTTAAGCTGTTAATTGTAGTATACATTTAGGCTGTTAAATATGCACGATGGTACGGAACCCTCCGTGTGCGAGTCCGACTCACACTTGGCTGATTTTTTATATTTTTTTCTCTTAACTATTGTTCGACATTGAAATTGGATCACTATGATCATTTCTTTTTCCGTAATTTTCTTCATCTTCCAAATTTTCCGCGAGCAAACAACAAAACAAAAGATTATCCATTTCACAGTTCTCACAAATATTTAACATTTTTGTGCAATTTTCGAAAGATGTGCTCGGCAGACCATCTTTGTCGAATGTTTTTTTCAAAAGCTTTGATGGTAATACCTTTTTTTGAGATGGAAAAATAGCTTAACAGCGAGCTGATGATGATGCTAACATCATCATTTCTTTTTTGTGAAATGTGTTTATAGTCATATGTACAAATAGTTTACAAAATGGGTCCTCACGTCTTTATATAAAGAGAAGAACCCCAAACGAGAGACACTGTATAAATCGACGTAATCATGCAGAACTGCCAATCGAATTAAAAAAAAAATGCCGAAAATTTACTACAAAAAATGCAATAAATCAATTGTTATTTAAAAAAAAAAAATTGTTTCCTTATTTGTGCCATTTATTTTTTAAATTTTCCGCTATAATTTCAGCAGTAATTTTTGCTCAGTGAACTTTAAACGTGCGTTTATTATTAATGCTGCAGCACCATGTGCTCTGCCACTTGGGTGGTTTGCTTGAATGAGTATCTTGAAGTACGCAAGTGCGTTGAGGTGAGTTTCTGAAACAAAAAGAACATCGATATTATTGGTTTTCCAATATTGTCCAATGATTAACTTATTTAAACATAAGCCGTTAGCATTCCAGATTGCTGTCCGGAGTTCTATTTGCATAGATTTATAGACACATTTGAAAGTGCATTGCTGATCGAAGCAGAAATTTGTGCTTCGATTATAGCCAGCATGGACTGCATCATCGTCTCAACACGTTTCATAATTGATTCCTCCCAAAAGGCCGCAGCTGTATCATCTGTCTGACTGCTAGTTTGTGAATTGAACTGATTTGATTGAATAGTTTCGGTGCCTTTTGCTGCATTTACGTAGCTGAAACCATCGGTTTGGTTTTTCAATTAACCAGCGGTATTGGATTGATAATGGTCGGTGTAGTTATTTACTCGATGCCTGACTGTATTTTTGGTGTTTCGTTTCGATATTACGGAATGATAGATCTGGCATGACGCTGTGTGTCCTCCGTCACAGTGGGCACATCTTGCCGAAGCATCCATAGTTTTGTTGCAGTCAGAAGTCTTATAGAAATCTCCGCATTTGACGCAACGGAAGGGCTTGTGACAAGCGTTGCGTGTGGCCGAATTCTTGACAGCTATGGCACTGCACCTCGTCATCAAACTTCCTTGATGGCTCGAAGCTATAGACTCCGAAGGGTTTGAAGGTAAGGTTGAGTAGGGCAGGTGCATGTTTTTTGTTTTTTTTTTTTTGTTATTGAATAGTGGGCTGATCATGTTAGTGTTTCCAACAGTGCAGTTAACAACACCATCCTGGGCCGTTGCTAGCCGAAAAAAACTCTGTTGGGACCTACGAGCATAGGGTCCGCTACATAGTAGCTTTTTGGTTCCCATATAGAAAAAGTAAGATTGTAGATCATATACAAAATTGTTTGCAGTGTATCGCTTTCTCGTCATAAAGTGTGTATCGCGACTTTTGAATTTCCGCGGGTTACATATAATCGATTTTCGATTTTCTTGTGGCGTTATGTTGGTACTCAGCGAAGAAAAATACATTTGATTTGAAGATTATCAGACTAAAATTTCCCCCAAATTTAAGAATAACCCGTTCCACCTTAATTAGTATTGATAGTACCATTTTTTTAAGCAATATTGTCTAATAAATCTTAATCAGAATATATCGTGGAGTTACCTACTGGTGAAATCACGTTAAAAAAAATGCGCCAAATACACAACATCATTTGGTGGTGCGGAAATGTGTGCATATTATGTAAAATACGAAATCTTTAAATTTGGAATCGCGATAACTCGGGAATGGTGACTCGTATGAGAAATAGTTTAATAATAGTTTTTGTAGAGAATTGTATGATCTACATTATTGTCCCATTTTTTCGATAACACTTACCGTTTACGAAATCTGTGACCTTTGAAGCAATTTTCAGCTCTATGCAAATTATTGCAAAGTTAAATGCTATTTTGACTGGACTACAACCCATCTAATCAGCAGGCAGGGAAACAAACATGACACTTTTACAGTACTACGACGAAGTAGAAAAGAAGTTGACCCTCCTGACAAACAAGACGATTATGACGTATGATGGTGCTGTTGCAGTATCAATGAATGCAAAATATAGGATGGGCACATTGCGTGTCTTCATATCAAGCACCAGAAGGGCATTAAGTGACAGTCTTTACTCGTCTCGTCCAGCTGATCTTCCCAAAGCTTTGGCAATGGCTCAGGATCTAGAATCTAATCACGAGCGTTATCAGTTTGCAGCAAATTTTGCAAGAAGCCTAGAGGAAAAGAACTTGAAGGCTGAGAATAGATCACAAAATGGGAAAAACCAAAGACCCCAAGATGGGATCAACGAAAGAATCCTTATTTCACAAGGCGGGATCAGAATCCTAGTGGAAAAGAGAAAAGAAAAAGCAATGGATGTGGATCCAAGTTTTTCACGCATGCGTCAGGGAATAAAGGCTGGCGGATATAATGCAGGCCAAAGGTACAATTCTTCTGTTGGTCACGGCCACTATCAGGGTCAGAACCAAAAGAGGCCTTATCAGTCCGAGAGACGGACAGGCCAAAAGTTTCAGGAAATTAATCATGTAACGGCCGAAGGTTCCGCCTATGAGAAACAGGGAGAGGAACAGCTGTCAATGAGGGTGATGAGCTATTGACGGATTCTGAATATGTAAATTTTTTAGGGCAGATTTCCAGCTATCGTTTTTGACACGGGAGCGTCAAAAAATTACATCAGGCCTCTCGTAGAATCACAGCATATTATGCCGGTAGAAAGCCCTTTTATAGTAAAGTCAATTCATGGTGTCAATAGTATAAGAAAGAAGTATTATCAGAAAATGTTTGGTGCAAAGGGTGCAATCTCACCATATTTGACGGTATAATTAGTATCGATTTGCTTACACAGATCGATGCAACAATAAATTTAAAATCCAAGAAATAATGTATAATGCAGGATCGGAAGGAATTAAGTTCCTGAGGTGTGAAAATGTGAATTTCACCAGGGTAAAGAATGTAGAGGTACCTCAGTCTGTAAGGGAAGATTTTCAAAGTATGTTAAGAAAGCGAATCAAGATTTTGCATATTCTATCGAGTTGCTTCCATACAACACTTCAGTGGTTGCTACAATCCGAATAGAAAACAATGACCCGATCTATTCAAAGCTATATTCATATCCCATGGGTGTAGCAGATTTTGTCGATAAAGAAATCAATGAACTATTGAGAAACGGCATAATCAGGCCTTCGCGGCCACCATATAACAACCCAATTTGGGTTGTGGATTAAAGGGTAATGATGAGTTAGGAAACATGAAGAAATGTCTGATAATAGACTTTCGAAAACTCAACCAAAAAACCGTTGACGACAAATATCCAATTCCCAGCATTTCAATGATCCTTTCAAATCTGGGAAAAGCAAAATATTTCACATTGTATTTCAAGTCAGGGTATCACACAATCATATTAGCCGAACGTGACCGTGAAAACCCTCTTTTTCTGTTAACGGTGGGAAGTATGAATTTTGTCGACTTCCATTTGGTTTAAAGAATGCACCAAGCATTTTTAAAAGAACCATAGACGATAAGCTTCGGAAACAGGTTAAAAGAACGTGTTACGACTATGTCGATGATGTCATCATTTTTTCTGAAACAGAAAAAGAACATGTCACAAACATTGTTTGGGTTTTGATAAGCCTTTATGTTGCTAACATGAGGGTTTTCCATGAGAAGTCACAATTTTCAGGTCATTTTTGGGTTCAGAATGTTACTATAAGAGCTTCGTAAAAGATTTCGCATCAATTGCAAAACCAATGTCCGATTTTCTAAAGGGTGAGAATGGTAGGGTGAGCGGTCACCAGTCAAAAAAAGTGAAAAGCTCGGGGAAAAAGAGTTAACAGCCTTCCACAAAATTAAGGGAAATAATGTGTTCGGAAGATGCCATGCTCCTATATCCTGATTTTAAGAAGCCATTTGATCTAACGAAAGATGCTTCATCGCAGGGTCTCAGAACTGTTAACCAAATACAATGATATCTAGAATCTTGAAGGATCATCATCATCATCATTTCCTGTATCTCCCACTGGAGCAAGAGCGCAATGTGTGGCCTATCCATCTCCATTTTCGTAGTTTGATACAGTTGGCCATAGGTTCCAATTTGCATTTTTTATATAGATCGTCAATGCTGATGACATTCGGCCACCACACCCAGAGAATACGCCGTAGGCATCTGTTGACAAAGCTCTAAATCTTTCCAGTTAGATGTTCGGTTACAAGCCAGGTCTCACATCCGTAGAGCAGTACTGAGACAACGTTGGATTTAAATAGTCTAATTTTTGTTTGGAAGGATAATTGCGTCGAGTTCCACATTTGGCGCAGCTGTGCATATGCGCCTATTGCTTTGTTTATTCTGGCCCATATCCTTTCCTGCACTATTCTCCTAGGTAGGTAAAATCTTCGACTTGTTCAATTTCTTTGCCATGAATCATAAAATTGTCGTTGATTTTGGTGTTCATTGTCATTGCTTTTGTTTTGTCGATGTTGATTTTTAAGCCAACCCTACCCGACTCGGCGCACAGATCGTGGAGCTTTGCTTGCATGTCGGAGTGCTTCACAGATAACAAGCAAATATCATCTGCATACGCGAGATCTTTAAAATGTTCAGTGAAGTTTCAGTAGATGCCATCCATGGATTTATGCAGGATGTCATCAATAACGATGAGAAAAGAATCGGTGAGAGTAAACATCCTTGGCGAACACTTGCGCTGGTTGTGATGCTGTCGGAGAGCTCGCCATTGTGGAGTACTCTGCACTTGAAGTCCGCATATTGTGCTCTGATTAAAGCTGTCAGCTTCTCAAGAACTCCTCTAGATCTGAAGGATAGGGAAATGCATTTCGCAACGAACGAGAGGGAACTCCTGGCCATAGTGTGGGCTTTGCAGAATCTTTGACATTATCTTTAGGACGTAAGGGATCTGAATATATTCACAGACCATCAGCCGTTTATATTTTGCGGTTTCTGACCGGAATCCAAATGCAAAAATAAAACGCTGGAAAGCGTTTATTGATGAACACAACGCAAAAATTTTTTACAAACCAGGTAAAGAGATCATGTTGCTGACGTATTGTCACGACAAAATATCCATGCTCTTGAAGAAGAAATGGAATCGGACGCTGCAACAATTTATAGTGAATTCTCACAGACGTAAGTTGTTGAAAAGACAGAAAAACACGTAAATTGTTTTAGAAACCAAATTATAATAGAAGAAGCACAGGTTGTAGCAGTTCGCAATTTTATAATGTTCGGTTAAAAAACACGACATGTCATTTTTTTTCTCAGACAGGAGTACTTTGTTGGATACAGTCAAAAGCGTGGTAAACTCAGGTGATGTAAATGCAATCCATTGTGATTTATCGGTTACAGAGAAATTTGTGGTCGATGTAAACAATAAGGATGAACAGCGGGAAATAGCGGTAACAGAACATAATCGCGCTCATAGGGCCACTCAGGAGAATGTGAAACAAATTCTCTACGACTATTTTTTTCCTAAGATGACCAGAATAGTTAATGAGGTGGTTGCGAATTGCAGGGTCTGTACAAAAGCAAAATATGACAGACATCCGCAAAAAGCAGGTGCTAGGAAACACATCAATACCCTCATATGCGGGCGGGATGCCCCACATTGACATATTGACAGGAAGCATTTTCTAACCTGTGTTGATAAATTCTCGAAGTTTGCTGTTGTTCAACCAATACTCTTATGGACAATAGTAGATGTATAGAAAGTAATTCTGCAGCTATTGAATTTTTATCCAATGATAAAGACAATTTTTTGTGACAATGAACCGTCGTTGAATTCAGAAACGGTTTTTGTCTAATCGTTACAATATCCAGGTGGCAAAAGCGCCACCACTACATAGCACGTCCAATGGACAAATAGAGAGATTCCACAGCACACTTTTGGAGATTTCCCGGTGTCTTAAATTAGAGAAGCACATTTATTTGCTGGTGAATTTAATTCTACAATCCATACTGGCACCGGAAAAAAAACCTGTTGACATAATTCACTCAGCCCCACCAGTATTTCAGGAAGAGATAAGAAATAAGGTTCAGAGAGCAAAAGAAGTTCAGCTGACAAGGGTCAATGAATCCAGGCAGAGCACAGTTTTTCGACCTGGAGAAAAGGTACTAGTGAAAACTAACAGGAAGTTAGGAAATAAGCGATCTAGAAAAAGTAATCAATGAGCAATTTACAGTAAATGAGTTAAGCCTAAGGTAGTATGTTAGAAGATAATAATTTTCCCTGTTTCACATAATGGAACGGTACTCAACCTAGCAAACAGCGGTAATGTGGCAGAATGCAGCAAACAAGTGGTGGTCATTGGAAAATGCACCCCCACCATCATCAACTTTCTGCAAAGAGCTACCAGAAGCGATAGTTTCACTCGGGAATTACCGCACATTGTAGCACTCGACCGAACTACCTCGAATCTGTGGTGGTAATCGATGATGATGTCATTGAGATCAACGATAACACGGTCATAGCGGCAGAAAAGGACAGCCCCGAGAAAACGGTACTGGCACATTTCTACTAACGTTCAATGGCGAGGTTATCAATGGGTCTGTCTACGCAAATCGCAACAACATTGTGAAAGAAGCACCCGACATCGCGACATTACCGTTTTTGAACATCACCGACCATCAGGAGATACTAAGTCTTCGTAAAATCAGAGGACTGAGGACGAGCCTCATTTGAGTAAGGGTGGAGTTAACGTAACCGCATAAGCATAATGTAGAAAACATGCAGTTGTGTTACGAATGCATTGGCAGCGTCTGTTGCAGACATTGCAAAAACGTGCTGCAATATGATCCTAAATTCCGGAATTCAGTACGTTTCTGTGCCTGGTATGGACTGCGAATGTTTCGTGGGAACTGCAGTTTCAGCGTTAAGGAAAAGTAGAATGAAGCAGGGATAGGTTTAGCATTAAGTAAATTAATTTGTTTGTCACAAATCAGTTTGGAATGATAACTCAAATAAAACACAAGTCTCTGAACAGAGCATTAATTCAATTATTTATTTTATTAATTTATTATTATTATTTATTATTTTATTTTACTATTTGTTATTTTATATTATATATTTATATATATCTGTGGAAATAAGTCATAGCAGCTTATGTCGAAAATTGAGTGAATTGAGTTTGAACCCTGTAAACCGCTTCAATACACGTATTTTGCCTAAAAAAATTTCTAAAAATATGGTATAGAACACTATAAATTCGTACACTTATGATTTTTTCACAAATCCAATTTTCAAACTCTTATTAAACAATTATTGGAATAAATAAACTAAATACTTCTATACTTGCTTGAAAGGTTGTGAAATCTACTTTTATAAAAATATTTTACAAAATTTATTTAGCATGTATTTTATTTTTTATAAATTTTTTGTGTAGCAACTTATAAATATGAAATGAAACCAAACAGAAATTACTTAACACAAAATGGGCATTATCTCAAATCTTATTGCCACAGATATAAGTTAATCGGCAAAATGTATGTTAGGGGTTAACTCGAGAACGGCTGCACCAATTTTGATCATGACCTTGAAGGTTTGCATCTATATTTGGAAACGGTAGGTGGCGCTGTTATAAAAAAATATAGATAGTTTTATACCATATTTTTCATTTGGCGCCAAATATACTGAGCCGATTTTAATAATTTTTTTTTTAAGAACAAATGAATCCAAATGCTACTTGTTGGGCTAAACAAAGAGCGGAACAAAAAAATGTTAATATCTGTACAAATATTTCGCTATCCAAGAACTACACTCCAGTATTAATTAATAGAAAATTGTATCGTTGTTTACTTGATACCGGCTCAGATTGTTCGTTAATTAGACCTGATATTTTTTTTTCTAATCTACTATCTATCCCACGCCACTTTCCCCCCCAGAGCCCGCACGAGCTAGGGTCCATTAAAAACCGAACAATACTGGGTATTGACCACAAGTCACTTCGGTACAGAACTAAAATAGAATTAGATAAAAGGTCACAGTATAGATTGTATGATTGACATAAAACACGAAAAGGATCATGCTGCAAATAAGTAGTCTTACATGTACCAACAAGTATAGGAGAATAATTCCTTGTAACCCGAGAAGAAACATTAAAATTAATACTACCAAGCAAGGAAGGGGAAAAGATGCTGCCTACAATTAGATTGTGCAAGAATGTGACACCAAGAGTCGTTTTGCGACTGGATAATTTCGGGAGGCGGATTAGTTTAAGACGACTTTGGTAAGATGGAAGGTTTATATTGGGATCCCAGTGTAAGTGACGCAGTGCAAAAAGCAAGACTTGCTTTTGAACAGACTCAATACTATCACTATACTTTTTAAACTGTGGATCCCATACACATGAAGCATATTCAAGTATTGGCCTAACCAAAGAAGTGAATAATAATTTGGTGGTGTAAGGATCAATAACCTCTTTAGACCAACACTTAATGTATCCTAAAACACCTCTAGCTTTACATATGATACAAGAAATATGCGACCCAAAATGCAGCTTTGGATCCATCAACACACCCAGGTCACTGAATTGTGTGACACGTTCTAGAGTGTGATCATTAATGTGGTAGCTTTTTACAATTAAATTTTTACGGTAAAAGGACATTATTTTACATTTGTCACAATTAAGCGAAAGATAATTTTTGGCGCACCACTGAGATAAGGAAATCAAGATCTTCTTGAAGAAACATTTGTTGGACAGGAGATAAAATAGATAAGCATAACTTATCATCAGCGTACATTAAGAATGTTGGGCCTGAGAAAACCAGAAGTTACACAAATAGTCTTAGATATAGCTGTTTTAAAAATAACTCTTTGGGTTCTGGAAGTTAGATAAGATGTAATCCAGCTAACTAACTTGAGAGGAAAACCAAAGGTATTCAGTTTATTAAGGAGTACGAAGTTACAAACACTGTCAAAAGCTTTACTGAAATCTGTGTAAATGACATCCATTTGATGTTGTTGTGAAAAACTACAATTTACCAATGAAGTAAATTCTAATAAGTTAGTTGTAGTTGACTGCTTCTTGGTGAAACCGTGTTGTGAAGTACTTAAAGGAAGAACAAAATGCTACACCTGATCGGTGATAATATGCTCAAACAACTTCAGAATAGCGCAGAGTTTAGGGATTTCTCGGTAATTTGATATATAAGCTTTACTGCTTTTTTTGTGGAGTGGGATTATATAGGACTGCTTCCAAATATTAGGTAAGACACAGTTATTCAGAGATAAGTCCAACAATTTGCAAATTGGTCTATGCAAAGCAACGGCGTAAAAACGTTAATTTAGAAGATTTTAAATATTGTAATACTGTATCACAAACAATAACTGGCATATATAAATTGAGGAATATGATATGGGTATGGACTATGTCAATCATTACTGAAATTCGTGTAAGTGCTTTGGAAAAAGTTCGAAAAAAGATTGGAAATTTCTCCATCGCTACAACATTCAACACCATTTAATTTCATACAGGATGAGAATATATCGAACCTGCGCTTCGTGTTAATAAAGTTATAAAATTTTGTAGGATATCCTCTTTGCCATGTGTCACGTATGACTGATAGCAGAAATTGTTTAGGTGTTGAAAATTATAGCGGAATATAGCGTATTTAGTATAACCAGCAGACAAACCGGACCCTTTAAATTTTTTAAATAGTCTATTTTTTAAATTCTTTAATTTAATTAAATCACGAGAAAACCAAGGTGGCGTATGTGGGTTATGTTTCAGTTTAATTTTCGGAACAGATAATTTGAAATGATTTTTCATAGTTGTATAAAAAAACTTGGCAGCTAGTTCAACATTATCACAGGAATACAAATAAGACCAGTCAGTGGCTATAAGAAGAGAGTTTAGCTTAAAGAAGTCAGTTTGTTTAAAGCAGAGAACACATCTTGATGTAAAGAGGATTATTGGAACGAAATCCAAACCAATTCAGAATGATGTTTAATTCCAAAGTCGGATGATAAGCATCCTCTGGAGTGGAAAGAGGATTACTTCGAAACAAGGAAACATCATTTATGCTGTCGGTAAAGACCAAATCTAAAATTCGGTTAATGTTATTAGCTATGTAGTTTACTTGCTGAAAGGAAAGATCCAGCAATGAGTCGACAAACTCACAGCTTACTGATGATAATACAGAGTTACAATTATCCGAGGCTGTCCAAGAAATATTTGGATTAAAATCTCTCAGGATTAAAACCTTATCAGTATCTTTGATAAAAGACAAAACTTTGTTAATAGCTGTCAGATGTGATAAGTAAACAGAGTCATCAGAAGCAGGTGGTATATAGGAACATGTAATTAATAAATTCGAATTGGAAAATGAAATCTTTACACAAATAAACTCAATGTCATCAATATTATCGATTGACACCAAGTCAGAAGAGTAAGAAGTTCTAACAGAAATCAGAACTCCAGCACCAACGCGATCAAATCGATCTTTCCTAAACGTTAAGTACATATTGTTAAACAATTCGGAATTCAGAACATCTGGACGAAGCCATGTTTCTACAAACACAATTACATCTGAATGAAAAGAGAAACCAATAGTGAAAAATCTATTCACTTTAGAGTTTAAACCTCTGACATGCTGAAAATTTATGATCAAACTGAGATTAGATGGATCCATAGAAAGGGCTGCTTGAGGGCGACTAGAAATCAATTTTTTGTAGACTTTGTTGGGGGGAGTTTGGCAATGATACCAGTGTTTGCATGTTTTTTAAAGTTATATTCGTGAACAGCACAGCCGCCCGGCCAAAAGTTCAGACATAACAGTTCACTACAGTATTCAGGGGGAACGGATATTTTAAAAGACGAAATTGTCCTTTTAAAAGAAAATTTAAACTTATTGGTATTTACTTTTGTAATTGTTGGCAAATTAGATAGAATGTAGTGATTAATATCGGCTTCCGAAGTATCTTCAGTTAACCTAGACACAAAAATCGATTTAGAAGGAGGAACAGCGGCAAGTTGATTAGGACCAATTGAAGCACGAGTGTTTGAGCTAGTAGGTGCTATTTCTGCCGCAACATGCTGCACAACAGATGCATAAGAATTCTTATGAAAGTTAACCGGTAGTTCCACCTGCCCCATAAGTGTAGTAAAAGTAGGTGTAGGTAAAGAAATAGAGGGGTAGGTGTAGAAATATTGGGGGTTGATGGAGGTGGTATGTTTAAAAGTGACAAAGAAGTTTTTGATTTGGGCGAATGACGCCGTTTTCGTTTAGGCGATATATCAAAGATTTTAATATCTTTAAAAGACATCATAAACTGTGAACTTATCATTCATGCGCCGAAAAAAAATGCAATGCACAATCAGTAAAAAAATAAGTTAATACGTAGTTATGATTTCTACAATCAAAATATTTCGCGCAAATTTATTTTAAATCTCACTGCACACAAGAAAAAAAGAGTATTTTTAGAGGGAGAAAGAATGAGAGAGCATTAAAGAGAAGCACAAAAAGCAAAGCAAAGATTACAACAAAAACAAAATAAAATTTACTTACAACGTTAAGCTCTGAAAAAGCTACAAATTGCACAGAGCAAAACCAAAGATTAAATGATAATAATTAAATAATTTGAATTTACAAAACTAAATAAATGAAAACAATCAGTTGAAAAATATATCTTTAAAAATTACACTATCTATGATCAAAACTATTCACAAAAATTAAAATTAATCACAGAGCACAATAGAAACACATGTATTTCAATACAACAAATATTGACGCAGACAAAGTATCACAAAAAAGAGACCCTTACTTTCTTTCGGTAGAAGGAATTGGCAGAGAGTTAATATTACTTACAGAAGTAATTGAGGTGGCAATAGGTTTTGAAGAAATAACCGTGGAAGTTGATCTTCATGTGATTGATGAAAAATATTTGCAGCATGAAATTATTGTGGGTAGAGACGTTCTAAAAGACCCCACTTTGACGATTGTAGTAAATGCTGGTGGTTCCACACTGCAACTAAATGCTGCTGTGTTATGTACCCAGAATCGAGTAATTAACGATCCGTATTCATACCCACAAGTCTTAAATACAGTATTGGAAAAGTATTCACAAGTGTCCACTGGCACCCTTAGTATTCGCTTGACAAAGGATGCAGTTGTGTATTATAGACCTCACAGCGTGCGACAACAAACAGCAGAGATAATTAAAGATTTAAAGTCACATTGTCCTGTTATCCTTGTTAAGAAGAAAAATCAGCCAAGTGTGAGTCGGACTCGCACACGGATGGTTCCTTACTATCGTACAAGAGTTTTTGCTTAAAATATTAAATTATGTGCATATTTAACAGCCTAAAAGTATACTATAATTAACAAATAAAAAATATACTACAAAAACAAAAAAATTGTTAGACAAAAGGTTAAATTACAGAAGAATGCTTCTAAAAATGTGTATTTAGTATTTTTCGTTCTACACACAAGTGAATTATAGAGCGTGAGACGGACGGACATCGTAAGCTTAGTAATAGGGTCCCGTTAGCTCCCTATGGGTACGGAACCCTAAAAATGACACATATCGACTTTGTGTTGACTATAGGGCATTAAATAAAGTAACCACCAAGGATCGTTACCCATTGCCAAGGATTGAGGATCAGCTAGATGAATTAACCGGGAATAAATTCTTTACGTCGCTTGATATGGCATCCGGCTTTCATCAAATTCCAATAGCGGCAGATTCAATCGAGAAAACAGCTTTTGTGACACCTGACGGTCACATTGAATATGTTTGCATGCCTTTTGGACTTTGGATGCACCCGCTGTTTTCTAACGGGCAATCAATACGGCATTGGGCAAGATAAAGAAGACAATAGCCTTGGTTTATTTGCACGATGTTTTGAGAGACTTGATACCGTTTTGAAGACATTGGTGAATAGTGGCTTCTCTTTTAATTGGGAAAGTGTAAGTTCCTTCAGACAACCATCGAATATTTGGGAAGAGAAGTATCCGTTGATGGCATCAGACCAAGCAAAACTAAAATAGACGCACTAGTAAGATCTCCATCACCAGTTTGTGTTAAGCAGGTACGACAGTTTATGGGATTGGAAAACTATTTTCGAAAATTTATTCCTAAAAAGTGATGACGCAGACACATAAGCCCAATATACATGGAAAGGTGGAATTCTATACAAAAAGGTTGATGGGTTAAATAAAATTTATATTCTGCTACGTTGTCGTTTATCATTGATGAGACGTTATCATGAAAATAATTACCATATAGGATGGGGAAAGACCTTAGCAAAACCGCGAGAACATTTCTGGAGGCCGTCAATGACTAAGAATGTAAGAAAATTTGTAGAGTCTTGTTTGATTCGTCTTGTTGGCCACAAGACCTTCTGGTAAGAAGCAGAGTGAATTACATCGCATTGAGAAGCGACCGATTCTGTTTGATGTTTCACACGCTGATTTCATGGGACCGTTCGACGGAAAGGATCATCGTTATATCATCATTATCATTGATGCCTTTACAAAGTTTGTGGTTTTATTTCCCTGTAAAACTCTTAAAGCTGCAGAAGCGACTCAGTTGTTTATAGTTACATTATGCTTTTCGGTGCACCTCGTATACTCATAAGTGATCGAGGAACGAATTTTACCAATGTGAAATTTCAAGGTTGACACTGTGGCTAATTTGTTACGTACTGATATAGGGACAAACTTTGAATGGTCTAATTATGTTGGTCGTGTGCAGTTGGCTCTTAATACCACAGTCAACAAGACAACTGGGTTTTCTCCTTTATAAATACTGACCGGAATTACTGAACGTACTCTCGATATAGGAGCTCTTCTATCTGAGTTAGAAATCGAACCACAGTATGATGACCGGGAAGCTACACGAGAGCTTGCTAATGAACGAGCAAAAGAAAACGATAGTCGAATGAAAATGAGATTTGACTTAAATAAATGCAAACCAACTCGATTAAATATAGGTGATAAGGTAGTTTACTGCAGTAATCACATTCGAAAGACTAAACAGTAGCCTTACTATCGTGGACCCTATGAAGTGGTCGGTGTCTTGATGAATGATCGTTATAAGCTAAAGAGAAGTGGTTCCAATACCATAGTGGTATCTAGAAGAGAGGTCATCCGATCAATACTTGAAGAAGAGTCTCAAGAAGTTGAGAGTACTTAAAGAAAAGGTAAGAATTATTTTATAAAAATGTTACAATTCATGAACAAGCTTAAGATTGCTTCTGAGTCATGGTATTTTGAAAATATTGTTTTAAAATTGGATGGAATTCATGAACAAGCGTAAGATTGCCTCTGAATCATGGTATTCTGGATCCAATTGTTTTGAAGCTGGATGGAATTCATGAACAAACGTAAGATTGCCTCTGAGTCATGGTATTCTGGATCCAATTGTTTTGAAGCTGGTTGGAATTCATGAACAAGCGTAAGATTGCCTCTGAGTCATGGAGTTCTGGATGCAATTGTTTTGAAGTTAAATATAATCCATGAATAAGCGTAAGATTGCCTCTAAGTCATGGTATTCTAGATTTAATTGTCGAAGATTGGCAAGAATACATGGACAAGCGAAGAAATGACTCTGAGCCATGTCCGAGTCTGTTCCTGTCTTCAAGCCTCTGAGTCTGTCTTCCAATTTGGAGTTGGAACAAGCAAAGTTGCACGGAAGTAGATAGTTGAGGTATACTTAGCTGTCACAGGCAAGTTTGGGATTGTACATGAATTGTGATATTGTACAATGTTGTGTATGAAATTAAGAAGGTTTTGTTTTTAGAGAAACAAATGCTGATGTATGCTGGTTCCTAGAACGGATGGAATGGAAATGAGGAAGTTGATTTGGTTTTTCTTCTATATGATTTGTTTATGTTTAGATGAAATAAATAAAGAAAATAATGAATTTAATTGTTCAGAAATGATGTTGGATTCATCGAGAGCGAGGAACCCGCAGGATGGCCGTGTTAGAGCAAAGTAACAAAATAAGTACGATTTACAGTTGTTATCGTTATCGATTTTACAGTGTTACATTTTGTTGAACAGTGAAGTAACGCTCCCCACTTACTTTTCGTGTTGGAAAGGGACGTGGAAGGAGAACAGATTGTGCAAGAAAAAGAAGAAAAAATTGATGGTTTTGGGACGATAGTGCACAGACTTGTGTTGTGGTAGTGGTTTTTCCTGATTTGTTGTATGCTGAGAATTATCTTAATATAAGTGTGACTTTACTGAAGCGTTTCTGATAATTATTACATATTTCTATCATATATATATAATATACATATATATATATAAATAAATAAATAATAAAAAAATATTTTTTTTTTTTATGCTTCTTTTTTTATTTGCAACTGTCGTTAGACGACAACCAGCGAATTTTATCGTAAAATATAAGTCACATCAGGGTTTGGATGAGTTAATCACTCATCCGGGAAACGGAATGGGAGATCTAGTGGGTGTTGCCTTTTCAGGCATCGCGTTTGCCTGCTGTTGTCCAATAAGTTCAATGCCAGGTGGTTGACATGGTCTTCCAACCTAATGAGGTGTCTGTTACTGTACTTGACGATTTCTTCCTTAATAATAATAAGTATATAAATATAATAATATATATAAAAAGATAGATTTTGCATTTTTATATCACTACGGTCCTATGATAAGTCGTCAATGTTTGTCCATTATTCTGTATCATTTTACTTAAGTTGTCCTTATGAATCACCCTCCCATTAATAAGGACCGTAGTCCCCAGATCGGTTTCTATTATTCTATTCTTCGACGCATAGAGGCGTTAGCTTATTTCCCAACCTCCTATTGGTTTTTATCATCGGTTTTTATCCTATACAAAATGTTCGGTTCTGTCTTGACTCGTTGTGTCTTATCAGCTGAGTGTCTTGTGCTTTCCGGATTTTGTCTTTTATTTCCTCCTGTAAGCCTGGCAGCTGTTTATTAGTAACAGAATGAATGGACCTGTTTTATTTAATTATTATTATTATTATTGGCGTTTTAGGTTGTATGTCCCTAGCGCTAATTTGGAGTGTGATAGCCCCGGTAATTTTTCTCAGTATGATCTCCTTTGTTTGTCCTCTTCTTCCCAGATAATACGGGAGATGTTACCCGATCCTACTCCACAGAATGGTTCGGGCCCTACAAATGGAGGTGATGCTTCTTTCCTGGCAAGTTTATCTGCCATTTCGTTTCCATAAATCCCTACGTGTCCCGGAACCCATAGAATTCGCACCTGATTGAGTTGCCCTAGGATGTTCAGCTTATCAATGCACTCCATCACCAGTTTCGATGTGACTTGGTGAGATTTAAGTGCTTTGATAGCTGCCTGGTTATCAGTCAATATTGCTATTCTGCGGTTCCGGTAGTTCCGTTCGAGATTAAAGTGCGCACACCTATCTATCGCGTATACTTTAAGATTGAAGTGTTCTTACCTAATGGTTCAAAGTACCTTTTCCCTTGCCCAAATACACCCACCCCATCTTCGGTGAGGGAGCCGTCGGTGTACCATGTTATCATGTACTGGTTTAACTCATATGTTTCCATTAAACCTTCCCAATTTTTCTTTTTACTAAGCTCAGTTTTAAAAAGCTTCTTAAAGCTGAACGTTGGGAGTATTGAGTCCCTTGGCATCGAGGTTTCAGGAAGTTGCTCAGTGAGAAGTTGTGTCTTCCTTTGGCTAAGATAGCCACCTGTGCTGATGTTGTTCCCAGCTACCCTCAGAATCGCCCTCCTCGCTTGGGATTGGATGTAGATATGCAGAGGAGTGAGATTCAAGAGTACCGCTATTGATGCAGTTGGACATGCTCGCATAGCTCCCGTTATACATACACATGCAAGACTTTGTATCTTGCTAAGAGTGTTTATTACTGTCTGCTGCTTCGTGCAGTTTTCCCAGACTATTGTCCCGTAGGTAATCATAGGTCTGACAATTGCTATATATATCCAACGCATGATTTTTGGTGAGCAACCCCAACTCTTACCCGCAATTGCTCTACACGTCATGGAAGTTTTGCTGGTTTTCTGTTTTACCTCCTTAATGTGGGGTTTCCACATTAATTTTTGGTCTAAATAGAATTTTACTAATTTTTTAAGTTCTATCTCTATGCCGTCTAAACGGATAGTTTTAAAGTTTATACTTTCGTGTGAATGGTACTACCGTTGTTTTTGCTGGATTAATATTCAGCCCAACAGTGACACACCATCTCTTCGTCCTAGTTGAATTCTTTCACATAGAGTGTCCTCAAATTTACCTCTACAAATGATGACTATGTCGTCCGCATAGCCCTGAAATGACAAGCCGCTGTTTCCTAGTTCAACCAGTAGCTCGTCTACTACTATACTCCACATAAGTGGTGATAGTACACCTCTCTGTGGGCAGCCCCGTGAGGTGTCGGCGATTATGCTTCCTTTACTAGTTGGTATTTCTACCTTCCTGGTATGAAGCATAGTACTCATCCAAGAAGCTAGAGTATTGTCAACCCCCTTCTTGTAAAAGCTTTTCTGATAGCATCATGTGAAGTATTGTCAAAAGCACCTTCTATGTCTAGAAAGGCACATAGCGCCGTTTCCTTCTTTTCTAAGCTATCCTGCAGTAGGTTGGTCAGTTGATATATAGCAGTTTCAGTGGAATGCCCTGCTCTATATGCATGCTGACAAGAGTGCAGTGGATTTCGTACAAAAACTGTAGTCCAGATGTAGTTATCTACAACCTTCTCTAAAGTTTTTAGAACAAAGGATGTTAGGCAGATTGGCCTAAAGGATTTAGTGTGAAGTGGGTCCTTCTTCCTTACCTTTGGCAGAAATACCACCTATGCTCTTCTCCATACCATAGATATATAACCTAGCGCTATACTGCTTCTTGCTATTCATGTCAGTGGACCCGATAGCTGTTCTAGACCTTTCTGGAGCAAGGCAGGAAAAATTCCGTCTACTCCAGGTGATTTCAATGGTTTAAAAGTATCAATTGCCTATCTAATCCTAGCTTCCGTGCAAATTTCACTTGCTATGATCCATTCATTCCTGCACGCATGTGGAAGATCCTGGGAAGTGTGTGTCAAGAAGTAATTTTACCCTCTCTTCTTCGCTTTCCGTGAGGGATCCATCTCCTTTTTTAAGGTTAGTGGATGAAATACTTCTGCCTTTGGCTAACACCTTATAGAGTTTTGATACCTCAGTGGTGTGCTCAATGCTTCCACAGAAGTTTCTAAAACTTATGCGCTTTGCTTCTCTAATCTCTTTGTTATAGAGTGTTAGAGTCTTCCTGTATTCAGTTCAATCTCCGGTAATTTTTGATCTGTTTGATAACCTTCGAACTTCCGTTCTTAGTTTCATTAGATCGTTGTTCCACCAAGGTACGTCCTTGGTAGAGCTTACCTTGCTTATTGGACAACTATCCTCAAATGAGTCAATAATTACTTTATTGAGACTTTCCACTGCAGTTTCTAATTGTATTGAATTTCTGATGCAGTCTCCTAATTTTATTTGCCTTAGGTTTGCATTCAGATTATTTAAGTATTTATCCCAGTTTGTTTTCCTCGGATTCCTTAAAATTCTTTGCGTTAATTGCGCCCCTTTCAAGTCAAATCTCAGTATTCTGTGATCGGACATTGATGGTTCATTAGAGACTATCCAATTCTGAATAAGACCTAATCCCCAGGTATTTCAATGGTGGCCTGCAAAATTAGATCAATAGTAACCTCAACCTTTTTGTTTGATTTTATGCATCGAGCAATTTACTTGTGCTGGGAAGGGATGGGGCATTTTCTGTCTGTATTTTATAGCCGTTTAAACGTGATTTAATTGTCTCAGAATTAAATGATGGTTCCTTGTCGCAAAAAAACCGTTTTCATGTTCGGATACAGGTTTATCAATTGCAAGATTGTTGGTTTTATGTCCAATATTGTGCGAGAAGGTACATGCTGAACTACGCAAACTTCGAGAAATTGTCGATGCATGTTACAAAATGCTGTCTGTCCGTTGAGAATATATCAATACGCAATATTTCACCCGCATATAAGGGGATAGGAGTCACACCTATTTCCTGTCTCTTAGGATGCCTGTCGTATTTGGATTTTGTACAGGTTCTACAATTTGCGACGACCGCGTTCGTCGTTTTAAACATCTTGGGAAAAAAGTAGTCTTCTAGAATCAGCAACTAGAATTTCTCTCTGTTCATACTTTGCAAATATGTCATTAACAAATTTTTCGGTATACCAAATCTTAGTTTCCGGGAAAGTTCTGAAAAGATCGTCCTGTATTTGTGCAAGCGTCGGTAGGTCACAGTAAATACCATTGACTACATTAGGGTTCATTGCTTTCTTAACCGTGTCCAATAGCGTTTGCCTGGTTTGTTCAAACACTATAAAATTCCGATGCGAATCCTATTGGGCTTCTTCTATTACAACTTAGTTCCTGAAGCAATTTGATGGTTTTGGGACGATAGTGCACAGACTTGTGTTGTGGTAGTGGTTTTTCCTGATTTGTTGTATGCTGAGAATTATCTTAATATAAGTGTGACTTTACTGAAGCGTTTCTGATAATTATTACATATTTCTATCATATATATATAATATACATATATATATATAAATAAATAAATAATAAAAAAATATTTTTTTTTTTATGCTTCTTTTTTTATTTGCAACTGTCGTTAGACGACAACCAGCGAATTTTATCGTAAAATATAAGTCACATCAGGGTTTGGATGAGTTAATCACTCATCCGGGAAACGGAATGGGAGATCTAGTGGGTGTTGCCTTTTCAGGCATCGCGTTTGCCTGCTGTTGTCCAATAAGTTCAATGCCAGGTGGTTGACATGGTCTTCCAACCTAATGAGGTGTCTGTTACTGTACTTGACGATTTCTTCCTTAATAATAATAAGTATATAAATATAATAATATATATAAAAAGATAGATTTTGCATTTTTATATCACTACGGTCCTATGATAAGTCGTCAATGTTTGTCCATTATTCTGTATCATTTTACTTAAGTTGTCCTTATGAATCACCCTCCCATTAATAAGGACCGTAGTCCCCAGATCGGTTTCTATTATTCTATTCTTCGACGCATAGAGGCGTTAGCTTATTTCCCAACCTCCTATTGGTTTTTATCATCGGTTTTTATCCTATACAAAATGTTCGGTTCTGTCTTGACTCGTTGTGTCTTATCAGCTGAGTGTCTTGTGCTTTCCGGATTTTGTCTTTTATTTCCTCCTGTAAGCCTGGCAGCTGTTTATTAGTAACAGAATGAATGGACCTGTTTTATTTAATTATTATTATTATTATTGGCGTTTTAGGTTGTATGTCCCTAGCGCTAATTTGGAGTGTGATAGCCCCGGTAATTTTTCTCAGTATGATCTCCTTTGTTTGTCCTCTTCTTCCCAGATAATACGGGAGATGTTACCCGATCCTACTCCACAGAATGGTTCGGGCCCTACAAATGGAGGTGATGCTTCTTTCCTGGCAAGTTTATCTGCCATTTCGTTTCCATAAATCCCTACGTGTCCCGGAACCCATAGAATTCGCACCTGATTGAGTTGCCCTAGGATGTTCAGCTTATCAATGCACTCCATCACCAGTTTCGATGTGACTTGGTGAGATTTAAGTGCTTTGATAGCTGCCTGGTTATCAGTCAATATTGCTATTCTGCGGTTCCGGTAGTTCCGTTCGAGATTAAAGTGCGCACACCTATCTATCGCGTATACTTTAAGATTGAAGTGTTCTTACCTAATGGTTCAAAGTACCTTTTCCCTTGCCCAAATACACCCACCCCATCTTCGGTGAGGGAGCCGTCGGTGTACCATGTTATCATGTACTGGTTTAACTCATATGTTTCCATTAAACCTTCCCAATTTTTCTTTTTACTAAGCTCAGTTTTAAAAAGCTTCTTAAAGCTGAACGTTGGGAGTATTGAGTCCCTTGGCATCGAGGTTTCAGGAAGTTGCTCAGTGAGAAGTTGTGTCTTCCTTTGGCTAAGATAGCCACCTGTGCTGATGTTGTTCCCAGCTACCCTCAGAATCGCCCTCCTCGCTTGGGATTGGATGTAGATATGCAGAGGAGTGAGATTCAAGAGTACCGCTATTGATGCAGTTGGACATGCTCGCATAGCTCCCGTTATACATACACATGCAAGACTTTGTATCTTGCTAAGAGTGTTTATTACTGTCTGCTGCTTCGTGCAGTTTTCCCAGACTATTGTCCCGTAGGTAATCATAGGTCTGACAATTGCTATATATATCCAACGCATGATTTTTGGTGAGCAACCCCAACTCTTACCCGCAATTGCTCTACACGTCATGGAAGTTTTGCTGGTTTTCTGTTTTACCTCCTTAATGTGGGGTTTCCACATTAATTTTTGGTCTAAATAGAATTTTACTAATTTTTTAAGTTCTATCTCTATGCCGTCTAAACGGATAGTTTTAAAGTTTATACTTTCGTGTGAATGGTACTACCGTTGTTTTTGCTGGATTAATATTCAGCCCAACAGTGACACACCATCTCTTCGTCCTAGTTGAATTCTTTCACATAGAGTGTCCTCAAATTTACCTCTACAAATGATGACTATGTCGTCCGCATAGCCCTGAAATGACAAGCCGCTGTTTCCTAGTTCAACCAGTAGCTCGTCTACTACTATACTCCACATAAGTGGTGATAGTACACCTCTCTGTGGGCAGCCCCGTGAGGTGTCGGCGATTATGCTTCCTTTACTAGTTGGTATTTCTACCTTCCTGGTATGAAGCATAGTACTCATCCAAGAAGCTAGAGTATTGTCAACCCCCTTCTTGTAAAAGCTTTTCTGATAGCATCATGTGAAGTATTGTCAAAAGCACCTTCTATGTCTAGAAAGGCACATAGCGCCGTTTCCTTCTTTTCTAAGCTATCCTGCAGTAGGTTGGTCAGTTGATATATAGCAGTTTCAGTGGAATGCCCTGCTCTATATGCATGCTGACAAGAGTGCAGTGGATTTCGTACAAAAACTGTAGTCCAGATGTAGTTATCTACAACATTCTCTAAAGTTTTTAGAACAAAGGATGTTAGGCAGATTGGCCTAAAGGATTTAGTGTGAAGTGGGTCCTTCTTCCTTACCTTTGGCAGAAATACCACCTATGCTCTTCTCCATACCATAGATATATAACCTAGCGCTATACTGCTTCTTGCTATTCATGTCAGTGGACCCGATAGCTGTTCTAGACCTTTCTGGAGCAAGGCAGGAAAAATTCCGTCTACTCCAGGTGATTTCAATGGTTTAAAAGTATCAATTGCCTATCTAATCCTAGCTTCCGTGCAAATTTCACTTGCTATGATCCATTCATTCCTGCACGCATGTGGAAGATCCTGGGAAGTGTGTGTCAAGAAGTAATTTTACCCTCTCTTCTTCGCTTTCCGTGAGGGATCCATCTCCTTTTTTAAGGTTAGTGGATGAAATACTTCTGCCTTTGGCTAACACCTTATAGAGTTTTGATACCTCAGTGGTGTGCTCAATGCTTCCACAGAAGTTTCTAAAACTTATGCGCTTTGCTTCTCTAATCTCTTTGTTATAGAGTGTTAGAGTCTTCCTGTATTCAGTTCAATCTCCGGTAATTTTTGATCTGTTTGATAACCTTCGAACTTCCGTTCTTAGTTTCATTAGATCGTTGTTCCACCAAGGTACGTCCTTGGTAGAGCTTACCTTGCTTATTGGACAACTATCCTCAAATGAGTCAATAATTACTTTATTGAGACTTTCCACTGCAGTTTCTAATTGTATTGAATTTCTGATGCAGTCTCCTAATTTTATTTGCCTTAGGTTTGCATTCAGATTATTTAAGTATTTATCCCAGTTTGTTTTCCTCGGATTCCTTAAAATTCTTTGCGTTAATTGCGCCCCTTTCAAGTCAAATCTCAGTATTCTGTGATCGGACATTGATGGTTCATTAGAGACTATCCAATTCTGAATAAGACCTAATCCCCAGGTATTTCAATGGTGGCCTGCAAAATTAGATCAATAGTAACCTCAACCTTTTTGTTTGATTTTATGCATCGAGCAATTTACTTGTGCTGGGAAGGGATGGGGCATTTTCTGTCTGTATTTTATAGCCGTTTAAACGTGATTTAATTGTCTCAGAATTAAATGATGGTTCCTTGTCGCAAAAAAACCGTTTTCATGTTCGGATACAGGTTTATCAATTGCAAGATTGTTGGTTTTATGTCCAATATTGTGCGAGAAGGTACATGCTGAACTACGCAAACTTCGAGAAATTGTCGATGCATGTTACAAAATGCTGTCTGTCCGTTGAGAATATATCAATACGCAATATTTCACCCGCATATAAGGGGATAGGAGTCACACCTATTTCCTGTCTCTTAGGATGCCTGTCGTATTTGGATTTTGTACAGGTTCTACAATTTGCGACGACCGCGTTCGTCGTTTTAAACATCTTGGGAAAAAAGTAGTCTTCTAGAATCAGCAACTAGAATTTCTCTCTGTTCATACTTTGCAAATATGTCATTAACAAATTTTTCGGTATACCAAATCTTAGTTTCCGGGAAAGTTCTGAAAAGATCGTCCTGTATTTGTGCAAGCGTCGGTAGGTCACAGTAAATACCATTGACTACATTAGGGTTCATTGCTTTCTTAACCGTGTCCAATAGCGTTTGCCTGGTTTGTTCAAACACTATAAAATTCCGATGCGAATCCTATTGGGCTTCTTCTATTACAACTTAGTTCCTGAAGCAATTTACGGGTTTTTCCGTTTTCAACGATGGCTCACTGTGGATTGTTGCTGCATCAGATTCCGCCTCCAAGGCGTTGATATGTTGTAGTGATAGCGCGTTAGCGACGTGGTTTTACTTGCATGGTTTGTAAAATATTTCATTATGCTCCTAGATAAATGCTTTCCAGCGCTTAATTTTAGCGCTTGGGTTTCGGTCTGAAACCGCAAACGTAAGTGGCTAGTGGTCAGTGAAAATGTTTAGGCACCGAACACCATTTGGTGAAAACGTGACTTTAGGTCTAGTATAGTAGATAATTACCTTGTTTATATGACGCTCAAATCGATTCTGCGAGGTTCAATATAACGAAAACCTTATGTATAAACACTTTTTAAATCGAATTTCACGCACAAATTGATTTGACGAAAACAGCATATGAGAATCGATTTCAGTTTGGTAAATCGATTTCGAATGTCATGTAAACATTTAGCAATGTCATTTCGATTTGAAATTCAGAATGTTATTTCATAAGAGTTGCCATGTGGTAGAACTATTTTGCTTTATTTTAATTTTTTTTTATAATTTGTGATTTATATACTGAAAAATCATTGTAGAACGTTATTAAAAATCAAGATAAGTGTTTTACATTTACATATTATTTTATTCAATGTGATTTTAAAAAATAACTTATTCTGTTGAGAAAATCACATTATATTTTATGCATACGGCAACTCTGACATAACCAGAACAAAACCAAACCAATATCGATTTAATCAAACCGCTGCCTCATGTAAACATAAGCACAAAAATCGATATTCGTTATATCGAACCTCGCAGAATCGATTTGAGCGTCATATAAACAAGGTATAAGATTACCTTTACATCAGGAATGGGGTACTTATCCTCTATTGTTCTTCGAGTCCTTTTTTATCAACAACCCAAACTGGATGGATATGGTGTCCTGGACTGTCGGATGATACCATTTCTCAAGAGTTCCTGTACTTCTTTGTTCTCGAAGTCAGCCACTCCAATAGGATAGGGGTATAGTTTTGTATAAATAAGGTCGTCAGACTCGGTCCGAATCGTGGATAGTGTTATACGGCAGCATCTCGTTAGAGTCTGCAAACGCTACTTTTGTGACCAAAATCATTTTCCTGAACTTTTTCCTTACCATTTTTGGTACCACGATGTCCTCAACATGTGTGATGTTTACTTCGGCACATTTGTGAAACTGTATTGGTTCTGATCCGGTGTCATCACCTCAGGTTACTGGATCCGAGATCAATTGTTGCGTTGACCCGTGTTAGCAGGTCAAGGCCAATTATCCCGTCGAATAAATCCAGATTGGGTAAGACTTCACTATGAAGGGGTTATCTACTGGCACGATGTGTCTCAACCCATTTATAGGCTTGAGATAGTTTTTGGCTGCACCAGTATCTATTAAAAACTATATAGTTTTCCTGCCCCTAAAAAATTGACGCAGTAGCTTACCCAGTCGTCTACAATTTCTTTTAATGTACCGTCCGCTAAGTCTTGGTACTTGTTCTGCTCCTCCTGAGGGTCGTCCCCCTGAGCAAAAAATACAAATTTTCGTCCTGAAACTCTTTCAGACTCAAGTGGTCGTTAGTAAAATTGTCCGGTTGGGTTATGGTTACCGTTTCCCATGGGTTTGACATTTGCTGGCTGTTTATAGTGGGTTATGCTTGGGTTAACTTCCATTTTCTCCTCAATAGCTGGAATTTGCTTATTGAAATGTGGATTCTTGTCATGTCTTTGGGCCTTTTCCTCAGTACTTTTAGAAAAACTAGCAGCGAATTGGTACTGTTCGTGGTTTGGCTCAATCAAGCAAGGGCAGCAGATAGACTAGCCGGGCGAGCTGAAAAAAGCTTAGCGATTTCCTTATGCCTGAAGTGAACATCCATTCTGTACTTGTCATTCATGGATGGGACTACCACGTTGTCGTACGTTATAACTGTCTTGGTAGTAAGTAAGGTCAGTTACGTTCGAGCTCGTCGTAGAATTATAAGAGGGTCATGCTACCTTGTCTGCTCGATCAAATGCAATGGTCGTACGAGAAATCAAGGCGTGCGATTATAGCCCTAAAGTTTAAATGGGTGTTGAAGGAAGCCAAGAGATTGAGTCTGCTGGGCCTTTCATCTTATTTCTAATAATTGGTACCGCTTGATAATGCTTAGAGCTACCATCAGCACTCTCAAACAATTTATAAGCAATATGTGCCGCATGCCGCCATGACACATAAAGCTCCTGATTCCCCTCAAATTCAGGCAAGGACTTCACAACATCTAAGGACTCATTACAAATCACAATGCTTTTACTTTAGAGTTCTAGGTCCAGAGGATTAGGTATAAAAGGGTGTTAAAGACAACCGCTTCATAACAACAATAACAACACACAGCCGTTGATATTGTGAGTGCAGTAGATTGGGAGAAGAGAGAGGGGTTTGTGCGCCTTTCTCTTCGGTTCAATTGTTCAACACCCATTTCGTTGCGGGAGATCAATTTTGTATGTTACGCACTTTTACTATCATTAATATTCTCTTATTGAGTGAGGTGTGCCTCTCTCTTCTGTTCTATTGCTTTAAGCTCATCTGTTGTGTGCATCCGTCTTATTGTTGTTGTTCTATTTCCGTTGAATACACAGCGTGGCAATACATCAATTTTGTGTATTTGCGCACTTTTGCTATCATTAATGTATACAGAAAATGCACGCTGCTCAGTATAAACAATTCTCTCATAAAAACCATAGTGCCCTCTTTTGTCGCTTTTGGAATCTTCTCTTCTTGAGTCAGTAATTTTAAAAAATGTTTGTACTTGTACAAAATACCATGAAATTGTTGTTGGAATGTTGTGAATTTTGAGTTTTAAGAAGGAAACGACAACTATGAGAGCAAAACATTTTTCTTACTCTTTGCGCTTATTTTCAATTTTTTTATAACAATTTATCTATTGCAATATGCCTTACCGAGCTACTTTAACTGGTAGTATTCAGCAATAATATGAGACAAGTTAGAAATTGATATTGATTTATTGTATGACACAAATAAAATTGCATTGAATTTAATTCCCCGTAATTTCGTGTGTTTTAGGTCTTTAATATTATGTTTTTTTTTTTTTTCGAAATATTGGTAGAGGAGATCCGCAATTTCTTAAATGGTAGATATGTTGGTTCCACGGAGGCTGTTTGGAGGATATTTGAAACCCCAATTCATCATCACTCTCATACAATTGTTGGGTTGATTGTCACCTGTCTGAACGCCAAAATATTTATTTTAGAGAAGGAATTGTGAAACAGGCCGTAGCTAAACCACCAAGAACCAAATTGTTAGCATTCTTTGAATTTATTCTGTCATTGAAACTTGAACGTGCTACCAGCAGCTCCGCCTTCAGAGTACTAATGCAGCATAAATAAATTAAAAAGCCAATTAGCTTCAATAAAAGAAAGTAAAACACAAAAGAAAAAACATTTTTTTGATGTGAAACAGCTTTGATTTCGGTAGAGTGAAATTTGATATTCGCGTCATCGTCATTGCTTAATTTGGATAACCGCCAGCCTTGCGATCACAGATTAAGCACGTTTAAAAACGTTTAAATTCAAAACAAAACTAATTGTAATAAAAAAAAAGCTGATTTGCTAAGTGCAAGCCCAATTGGTCGTTCACGAGATTGAGTTAGTAAATTTGCAACCGTAGACAATTTTCGACATCTCGTGAATACCCCAAATATTTTTCTATATACAGTATGTATATCAAACATTCACTTTTTTATTTAGTCTTACTCATAGTCAACATGTTTCACATTAAAGGCTCGTGAGTGTTACGCACGCTCACATTTTTTTCTCCTTTACACCGAAAAGTTACCTTACTGTAACAACAAAATCAATTTTATTTCCAGTATAGCGATAACAACAACAATTTTACATAGCTAGGACAATAACAACAACACAGGCTAGAAGTAGTTCTTTATAACAACAAAAGCATCATCAACTGCAATTGTTTTTTGTTAAAAAAGTTATGTTATCTGATCATTCCCCAATCTATTTGAACATACATGAAAATGTAATTCTTCGCGCCCCAGCTAGTGGTCCGAGGGTCTTAAAATTTATAAGATTGGTGGCTATGGGTCAGACACTTATAGTGTCCAAATTTCAAGTCGATTGTAGAAAAAACAAAAAGTTTTTCTAATAAGTGTCTGAATATGGACCCAGGTTTGTATGGGGGGTGCCCCTCCTAATGGTCCGAGGGTTGGTGGCTATGGATGAGACACTTATAGTGTCCAAATTTCAATTCGATAGTACAAAAAACAACAGTTTTTCTAATAAGAATCAGGTTTGTATGGGGGTACCCCTCCTAGTGAACCGATTTGGCTGATTCCGACAAATGTACTGTGTATGGCAAAATTTCAGCTCTCTAGCTCAAAAACTGCGGGACTAGTTTGCATACATACAGACAGCCAGACGCATATGGCTATATCAACTCGTCTTGTCGCGCTGATCAAGAATATATTTACTTTATGTGGGCTCCGATGTCTTCTTTATGACAAACTTATAATACTGCGTAAAGAGTATAAAAAAAAAAAATTATGGAAAAAATAGGCAGGGAAATAAATTTCAGTTTGCGCAATAATATAATATAATAAACAAAATTTTGGTCGTCGTGCTTTCAGTATACTCAAGGGGATAAACGCATACCTAGGTCTGTACCGTAATTGAGTGTGCTGAAGGAAGTCTGGTCTATCACCTCCACGTGGTGACGACTGGAAACAGTTGCAGCATGTCTCAAACCGGACGTGTCATTAAGACATGTTCAGTTGGGTCATGTAGCAAGCTGGCTAAGATAGATCAGGTGGAGGGAGTAAACCCTCTTAAATAAAATCTTCCCTAACCCAAGGTGTTATGCGTCCCGTGCCTATTGGGTGGTTTGCAGCCAGGGAACAAACCGGCTGTATTACAACGGAGCTGCCTCGATACCGGGTCACCTCGAGGTGTATTTATGACCTTACCGTGGTATGGGGCGCTGCCACGGTGAACCACTAACATCCCCTCCCAACCAAAGGACTGCCAACTGCCTAGGCAGGCGGCGGTCAATTATGAAAATGAATAACAACAAACCAAAAACAAGTATGGACATGCAGTCCCTAAATGCAAAGCAACAACCTGGCCCAAGCCAGGTCCACGTGCCTACTACCGAAGCTGGGACTACCGAGCCTAGTGGAAGTAGTAGCACTAGACCTGCACGGGTGCAGCTGAAATCGGGAATAAACCTGGTGTAATCGGAGGTACCGGTGCAGGGAGTAATGTCGGCACCTCCCCTGTAGCTAAGCATAACTACAAGGAGAGGCGATCGGCGTTACGTCTATTGGAACGCCTGAGAAACGTTCCTGATGCTGAAAGGTCGGAAAAGCAGAAGGCCTCTGTCCTATGGGCCATGCGGATAACGGGGGGACTTGTACAAGTTCCTAAACCGAATCCGCCACCCAAAAAACAGAGATCGGACGATCTTCCTTACACCAGCAACTCAGCCAAGAGACCGATAAATCGGGGGGCTGTTAAAAACTTCAGCGAGGCGGTCAGCGGCCAACAAATATAGGCGGTCGTTGACAGAAGCAACGCTGAAGGTACGATCATGCCAGAGAGCTGGAGGAAAGTTGAGGCCAAGCTAACAAGCGTGTTCTTTCAAATATTGAAAGAGTATCCTGGCCCAGCTCCCTTCTGCCGCGAGGGGGGGTGGCACCAAAACCACGTCAAACTAATCGCCTGTGCTGATCAGAGATCTACTGATCTCTACAAGATAGCCATCTCCAGGATTGGTGAGGTATGGCCAGGGTCAAGGCTCGAAGTTATATCAAGGGAGGATATCCCTTGTTTGCCAAGAGCAAGGGCATGGATCCCAGCCGAACCATCAGACCCGAAGATGGTACTTGAAATGATCAGGGTGTGTAACCCTGATTTACCAACTAAGACCTGGAAGATCACCAAGTTGGAGGAGCCAAAGGGTGAGTTCCGTACTGCAACCTTCGTGGTCGGTAAGGACTCGCTGGAACCTCTATCGAGATTGGAAGGGGTCATTAGTTACGGATTATCATCAATAAAGATGAGAATCTACAAAAAGGATGGAATGCCTCCGACCAACACAGATCCGGGCACATCCTCAACAGCGAAAGAACATCTAGGTTCTGCAACAGAAGCGGGAACGCCAAGAAGGGCATCGGATGGTGACAGTATCTTCTCTCTTCTGGAAGGAGTGTCGAAAACCACCCTGACAAATGAAGATGAGCTACTGGCATCAGACGAGGATGCTGAATCAACGTTGGTGGAGGTGGAGTCTGGAAATGACGATCCGGATACTCCAAAATAACCTCCATCACTCAAAGGTTGCGTCCGCCAACCTTTTACTCCGTCTGGCAAGCAGCGGATACCATATTGCCCTGATACAGGAACCATGGGTAGTACATGGTCTTGTTTGCGGGCTCAGGAACAACAAGTATAAAATCTGTCACAATCAAGGTAAGCCCAGAGCATGTGTACTAGTAAAAAGGGAGTTAGCTGCATTTATGCTCTCTAATTTCAGCGATGCAGACCAAGTCACCAGCAGTCTCGAAGCAGGTGGTGAACGGTTGTGGCTAGCAACAAGCTATCTGGCCCATGACCATGACGCACCACCAAGACAAATTTTCGAGGATCTGGTAGCGCAGTCGCATAGGCTGGGAGCCAAGTTAATTATCGGTGCAGACGTCAACGCGCACCATTCGGTGTGGGGCAGCACGGACATCAATGCTAGAGGTGAGTGTCTTTTTGATTTCATTATTGGCTCTAATCTCCAGATCTGTAATAAAGGTAATAAGCCAACCTTTATTGTTAGTAATAGGCAAGAGGTAATTGATGCTACTTCTGCCTCTAGCTCCGTCTATGAGAAAATAAGTAAATGGAAGGTTTTGGAAGAACATTCCTTCTCCGACCATAGGTATATCTCTTTTGAAATTAGCAAAACCCTACCAAATCCCAAGCCCGTCCGGAATATTAGGAAAACGGATTGGGATAAATATGCAGGCCTAGTAGGGAATACCCTTGAAACCCATGCATGCAGTACTCCAGATAGTGTAAGCAAGCTAGAAACATTGGTAGAGTCTGTAACAGCTAACCTAAACGCAACCTTGGCGCAAGCCTGTCCGATAAGAAAACCGAGAGGTATAGCCAAACCTCGGTGGTGGACAGGTGAGCTAAGTAAGCTTCGGGATAGTAGCAGACATACCTTTAACAAGGAGAGGTTATAAAGAATCTCTAAAGGTCTACAAAAAAAGTAAACGAGCTGCGCAGAGGCAATCTTGGAGATCTTTCTGCGAAGAAGTGGAAGGTGCATCCGAGGCCTCTGGACTCCGCAAAATTCTGGCAGGAAGCTCCCAAAACTGGGAGCTACTGCAGAAAGCGGACGGTTCGTTCACCACAACAAGCAAAGAGTCATTAGAACTCTTACTAGACACACACTTTCCGGGATGCTCGGACAACACTGAGCAAGACGCGGACAGTCTAGTAAATGGTCGTGAAATCAGAATAGATGCGATATCTGAGGACCGACTACTATGGGCAATTAACGGGTTTAAACTCTTTAAATCTCCGGGGCCTGATGGAATTCACCCAGTGGAACTACAGAAAACCATTGGACACTTGACTGGCAAGTTAATGGCAATTTTTAAAGGTTGTCTCAAGCTTGGCTACATACCTCAGGAATGGAGACGGGTTAAGATAGTTTTCATTCCAAAGGCAGGTAAAAGCTCGCACACCCATCCAAAAGACACTAGAAAGGCTGATTGAAATCTACTTAAGACTGACGATAGACAGGAGGTTGATCTCTCAATCTCAACATGCCTATACCAAGGGGAAATCAGTTGAAACAGCTCTACATTCCCTCATCTCCACTGCGGAGGGACCCCTGCATCGGCAGGAGTTCACCTTAGCAGCATTCCTCGATATAGAAGGGGCATTCAACAACGTTAATGCGAGTGCGATCACTGCAGCACTCACTGACCTGAGAACGAAATCGAACCTAGTGGAACTCATCGACAAATTGCTAAAAAGCAGAGTCGTTAAGGCAGATCTGGGAGATTCCAAACTTCGAAAGGCAGTGAGAAGAGGCACACCGCAAGGTGGAGTCCTCTCACCGTTTCTATGGAATGCAGTAGTCAATAAACTACTAGTAGGTCTAGAATCGATGGGCTGCAAGGTGATCGCATATGCGGGTGACGTCGTTATTGCCGTTTCTGGAATATACTTATCTACTCTGAGAGACCTTCTGCAGGGTGCTCTAAATATTCTTTCTAAGTGGGCGGAAGATTGTGGTCTCGGAGTCAATCCGGACAAGACACAGGTCATCCTCTTCACTAGGAAACACTAGATCCCTATTTAGATCCGATAATGCTTTCGGGGAAATGTGTGATGATATCGGAAGAGACAAAGTACTTAGGCTTAATCATTGACAGGAAACTGACATGGAAGCCGAATACTCTAGAAAGAGCTAGGAAGGCTAGCGTGGCACTTTATGCCTGTAGAAGAGTAATAGGCAAAACATGGGGAATCAAACCTTAAACTGTTTATTGGCTCTTTACATCAGTTGTCAGACCCATTCTCCTTTACGGAAGTGTTTTCTGGTGTACTGCGATGCAGAAGAAAACCTACTGTGAAATTATCGGTAAGGTTCAAAGATTGGCGGAGGTGGCAATAAGTGGTGTCATAAGAACTACGCCAACTATGGCGTTGGACATCATCTTACACCTGCCACCGATCGATCTTTTCTGCAAACACCTAGCGGCATGCTCAGCCATTAGACTCAAAGCATGCTCACAATGGAAAGGGAGTTCGTATGGGCACGCAAGCATACTGAACTACTATACTAACATTCCTACTCGACTTGATCGCCTCCCGTCATCTTTCTGCTTCGAAAGGAAATTCTCTGTAAGGTTTCCATCGCGGCAGGAATGGCTAGAAGGTGATCCATCACAAAGTGCCCAGATCAAGATATACACAGATAGATCTAAAATGGATACTGGTGTAGGGTCTGGAATTTACTGCGAAATGCCCTCAATCTGCAAATCTATTAAACTAATGGACCACTGCAGTGTTTTTCAGGCGGAAATAACTGCCATTCATGAAACCGTAAAATGGTTGCAGATAAACAATATATCTGGCAACGATATATGTATTCTATCAGACAGCCAGGCTGCCCTAAAATCCCTGGATGCACCCCATACAACATCTAGGAGTGTCTCAGATTGCCGCCGATCTCTTAATGAGATGGCATCACAACTCTGCATTAACCTGTGCTGGGTTCCCGGTCACAGGGATATTCCAGGAAATTGCAGGGCTGATGAACTCTCAAGATTGGGTACTAATCTGCCACATGTCAGTAGGGGCATGGAGAGCATTGGTGTCCCAATTGCGAAGTGTAAACTTATCGCCAGGGAAACACTAATAAATTCCACAAATCTTAGATGGAGTAGTGCTTCTACCTGCGAAATAGCCAGGCAAACATGGCCAAAGCTAAATCAGCGTCTATCCTTGTCTTGTATTAAGCTAGATAGAGCTCAATTAGGAATCCTGATAGGCACCCTAACAGGACACTGTCTAATAGGTAATCATGCAACTAGACTGGGAGTCTCAACGCATGATTTCTGTCGCAGCTGCAGAAATGAAGAGGAACTGGAGACAATCCAGCACCTCTTCTGCTCATGTCCAGCTCTGGCCAGAAGGAGGATACGTTTCTTGTGTTCCCCCTTCCTAACAACTAGGCATAAATAACCTCGTTCGCTTCATTAAAAGCTCCGAATGGACCCATCTTGTGGTCTAAGTGGCATCACTCGTTAGTGATGCAGCTACCTAACCTAACCTAAACAAAATTATTTGCGCCTATTTGCCTCAACAAAAATGTGACAATTTTTTATTTATTTTTGTTGTGTTGTGAACACTTAGAAAAATATTTGGCAAAGTGCAAGTATTTTGCGCAAGCCTCGGAAAATATTTTTTGAGCAAATATTTGCCCAGTATGAACGCGGCTTAACATTCATATTAGTTTCGAAATTTGTATGAGGTGTATTACTTTTTGATTAAACCAAAATTTAAATTTATTCTGTTTATATTAATGAATGTCCTTATTACTAATCATGTTTAAAGTAGATACCCACGTGATCTCCAGTTCCAGCTAAATGAATACAAATTGGTTTAAATTTTTCATTTTTCCAGCGGTTTGGCATTAGCAATTGAAAATGGGCATGTTGTGCGGCTTTTGGTACAACTCCAGGGAGATGCAATTCCAAAGGAGTCAAAAATCGACCTTCCAGCAATGTACTGTCAGAGTACTTTTCAGTTCTTGTTATGTCAACAGGATAATCATCGGGAACAAGTTTATAACAAGATTCTCGGCGTGATATAATTTTTCGGAATTCAAATAATCTAAAATAAAAAAATTTTGTTTACAATTGTATTTTGTGATTTGGTAAATAATTAGTTTTCTTTTTATTAAGACAAAATTAAGATTGATATAAATCATAGACCTATTAATGCAGTATATAAATACAAGAATACCTTGTCAACACGACAGTTGATAATTATAAAACATAGGGCACACCGTAAAATCTTTTCAATTTTGTATCGAATATGAAGGCATCATAAGGTTAAGAAACCGTAGCAATTATATATAATACTAGAAAATTAAAATGGACATTTTGTGAAAAATATATGATTGAGAACAATTTGGAGTGTATGCAAATAATACTTGCAGCTTCCTTTTTCATTACTGCTACTCATTTTATTAATATTTGAAGAAAAAATTACAATTTAAAATTTTCTTCAAATTGTTTTGTGCAATGATCAGCTGTTTTATGTGCGGCGAATTAGATTAGATTCGAATCTTCGCTCACTGTAAAGCCACTATAACTGATTAGCTGATGTTGTAGTACTCTTCACGCACCTTTTATGTCTTATGATTATTTTTCTAAGTTCATGTTTTGTATGGGGGTACCCCTCCTAGTATTCCGAGGGTATTGAAATTTTCGGCATAGCGACATATCTTTGAAGACATATCTTCGCCCAGTACATTTGCCGACGGAGCTATGTCGCTTTTTTTCTGGCGGAATTATGTCGTTTTAAAACGTCATATCACCGCTCGGAATTATGTCATTATCAATCTTACATATAAATTCACGCGAACGCAAAAACCTCATCAACTCAAAAAATCACGGGTCGCTTTCATGAGTGACACCAATTTTATTTGCAATTCATAAATCACACAAATTAGGTGTTCTTGTATTCAGAATTGAATGTAAACAAACGCAACATTATTATTTGAATTTCGTAATGCCAATAATGTCTAAAGAGACGAAAATACAAATACAACAAAAGTACAAGAACTACTATTCGTGGTAAAATTTTAGTTAATAGGCTTTGTTACAAAAGGGTTATACTTAACGGCGAATCCGAATGCTAGTTTTCATTTCAAATGATTTCCAATCAGCTGAATCAATTATAAATACATTGAATCATCAATATTAACATCAGGGTGGATGTTTGACATCAGCAACATAATCTTATTTTATTTGGTGTGCTATGTCTCCTTCTGTCTGTTGCAAACTTCATGACAAACTTATAATACTATTCACTCCCGTGAAGAGTATAAAAACGAGCGCAATATATAATACTTCAGAGCGTAAAGAATTTCAACTACCTAGCTAACATGGGTAAATTATATTAGATATCTGAGAATTCATCTTGATAAAAAACTTTGCTTCAAAATGCATATTGTGAAAATCCTCGACAATGTAAATAAAACTATATTTGTACTATATCCTATCATTTAACGAAGATCTAAGCTGTCGACCAAAAATAAGCTACTGATATACAAATCAATTGTTGCCCCCATTATACTATATGGTTCTGAAATTTTGGGAGTGTGTTTAAAAACGCACAAAAATAAATTACAAACTGCACAAAATTTGGTGTTAAAAATAATGCTCAACGTTCCATTTTATTATTCAATATCCAGGAGGCACTTCGAAACAAATGTCTAAATGATCCAAGATCAAATATTACGCGCAAAAACTAACTTTAACATAAGAAAAAATCAAAATGCACAATGATTGTGCTATTCAATACTTTACATACTAACTACCTTCCTAGTATTATTAAGTACTGATCACATCCTAGTCAAAATTGTTTAAGGTTTCCCAATTTTTCCTATTATCAACTAAAATTAAAACAAAACATATCTACAATACATATACAAGTAAATATACAGTAGATAAGTAACACCTTCCATACTAATCTCAGTAAATATAAATGTAAATCACCAGCTTAAGTTAAATTGTAAAATTTAAAGGGAGATTGAATTGAATCCGGCCCAAACCAAACCTTGGGTCGGTCTCTAATATCTACATATTACCGTTCTGCAAACGACTTATCTCCGCGCGGAAATATGTCGTTTTTAGTGCAGCGGAGATGTCGTTTTTCAACGAGACAATTCCGTGTGGAGTATGTACATATTAGAGACCGACCCAAGGTTTGGGTCCGCGAGGAGATATGTCATTTGCAGAACGGCGGAGATATGTCGTTACCCCAAATTTACATAGTTTGTGGATAAAGTTAAATTTCGAAACATTTGCTCGGTTTTACAAGCTACTGTATATAATTAAATTGTTTTTATATAGAAAATGTTTTAGAAGAGAGACTTTATTTGGTGTGCTAATTGTACTTTTGTCATATTAGTGGAACTGTGGAAATATATAATACTTTTCCGAAATTATGTAGTATGTATTATTAATATTCGTGATTCAAATAACTGTTAAAATGTAGTTTTAGTTCTTTTTTATTTTTTACAATTTAGTTAGTTATTCCTGTGGCAAACTATGTAATGATGTCTTATATACACACATACACATAATTGTTTGCAATTTCAAAAATAGCAGTAAAAATCCACTTTAATCCACTAAACGGTAAAAAATTGTATACCGAAAAAAATAAAAATGCAGTTATGTTCTTCTATTCATTTTTAATACGTATTGAATACAGTTATCTCATTGGAAATATACACAAAAAGAGAAAAGAAAAAATAAGTCAGATTTTGTGCTAACACATAAATGTTGGCAAAATGCGCAGTAGGATGAAGAGAGAATGAAAGTAAAGTAACTGTAAAATTTGTTTATTATGACTAAAATTGCAATAAACAATTAGTTAGTAATGTGTATTTGTCATTATGAGTTAGTCTTTCGTCCAGTTGAGTCCTCCACAGCAATAATAGAAAAATATAAAATATGCCAGGCCAAAGAACTCATTATCGTGTCATTGAACTAATATATTTTAATTATTATAAAGGCAAAACGGTTAAAGAATTGTCAGAAATGTTCTCTATCAAATTAAGAACCGTTTACAATATAATAAATCTCGCAGAGAAAGAAAATAGATTATGTTTAAACACTTCTGCAGGCCAGCCAAGAAAATTTTCAGCAAGGACAGAATCACATATTCTTAGAGATCTTGACAAAAATCCACGGTCAACCAATCAATCAAGGGCTATATCCTTGAAAAATGAATATGGGTTAGATGTCTCCTCTGGAACAATTCGACGACTATTGAAAAGAAATGAATACTCAGCCAGAATAGCGCGTCAAAAGCCATTACTTTCTTCACAAAATATTTTAAAGAGACTGACTTTTGCTTCTGCAAACATTTCTCAGTCCCTAGAGTATTGGAGCGGGGTTACATTTTATGACGAGTCAAAAATAATGCTTCACCAAAACGATGGTCCCCATAGAGTTTGGCGAAAACCCAATACAGCGCTCCAACAGAAAAATATTATACCAACAATAAAATTCGGCAAATTGTCAGTGATGGTATGGGGCTGTATATCCATGCAAGGCGTTGGTGAATTAAGAGTATTCACTGATATTTTGAATAAAGAGCTTTATTTGGATATTCTAAAGAAAGAATTGATCAACAGTGCTGCTTGGAATGGAAGCTCCACAAAGACCTGGAAAAATGAATTTTAAATTATACCAGGACAACGACCCCAAACATAAATCCCTACTGTGCAGAACATGGCTGCTATATAACTGCTCCAAAGTCCTCGATGCACCTCCACAAAGCCCTGATTTGAACCCAATTGAACATTTGTGGGCTCATTTGAAAAAAAAGGTAGTACAACGGGCGCCAAAGGGAAAAGCTGACCTGATCAGGATTATATATGAGGAATGGCAGAAAATACCTCAGGAATACGACATACAACACATAATGGGATCAATGCAAAGAAGACTTCAAGCTGTTATCGATGCCGAAGGTGGGCACACCAAATATTAGCCAAAAAACGAGCTGAAAATGGTTTATTCTAATAACTTTTCTACGTTGTATGCATTTTGCAAACATTTATGTGTTAGCGCAAAATCTGACTTATTTTTTCTTTTCTCTTTTTGTGTATATTTCCAATGAGATAACTGTTATTTTTTTCTTCAATACGTATTAAAAATGAATAGGAGAACATAACTGTATTTTTTATTTTTTTACCGTTTAAATTTACTGTTAAAGTGGATTTTTACTGCAATTTTTGAAATTGCAAACAATTATGTGTATGTGTGTATGTACATATATACATATATGAATGTAACTGAAGCCTCGACGCTAGTGCTCTAATCTATATTACTTGTATATCTATACATCTATACTATTTATATACAAATTTGTGTTTTCATTGTTCATGGTTTGCTTCTTCTTCTTGAATTTTGTGTTGTTTTTGTTAGTGTTGCATTTTTTCTTCTCAGACTACGCACAAGAGTATTGCGCTCTTCGTTATCTACGATACAAACATTTGCACAAATAGTTGTTTTTGTAATCATACTTCGTTCGTAGTTTCGAATTTTTTAAATTGTTTTTGAAGCGCACACAGTACACACACGTCTATTTACAACAAAAATTTCACAAGAATGAGATAATTTCGTCATCCACACATAAATACTCGCACAAACGAAAAATTAAGAGGAGATTTGAAGAAAATTAAAACGTTTTGATGGCTTGCGCTCTCTCTTTTCAAAACATTTGTGCAAATATTTGTATTGTTGATGCCTACCTTAAAACGTTTTTTTTTTATGAATTGAAAATATTTTCACTGCATTCAAAAGTTGTGTTATTCTGCGTATTTGAAATGAGCCACAGCAACGCGTGGCCGAGCCAGCTAGTTGTTTAATAATTATTTATAGTATTATTTAGTATGTATTATAATTAATTTTAATAAATAAATAAATATATATATATATATTTAAGACCTGCGCGAATCTATCTATCTATCTATCGTACTGTTTCACTTTAATGGAAAGCCATACACTGTTACTCTATTTTTTTTTATTTTATATTCATGATACAATGTTGCTATAGATTGCAGAAAAAGAGTATTTACTTATTATTTTACCCCCCTCTAAACAAATGCGTGGGGTAGCTAGTACAAACTATGCGCTTATGAAATTTTTCGAGTGGAGCAAATATCACATAGTGCTGTTGTATGTCTATGAACTTTAAAAACTGATTAAAACAATTGTTGCTCCCAATTTCTAAATACACATAGGTCAGTTCTAGGGAAGCAATTATTTCAATTTAGCTAGTTTAGAAATTATTCATCGTACCAATAATCATTTTAAATAGGAACACAGACGCAAACATACACTTAACATCACTTCAAATAAGTAAAGGTGGAGATACACAAACGACGTTTTCTTGCAAACCAGCTTTTGCTCCGTTCGTGCGTCAAAAAAAAAAAGTTGAAATGTATGAAATCGTATGGACCGAGTTACATAGCTTGCTCGCGAACGCAGCAACTCAAAAAGTCGAACAACTTCAACAGAAAACAGTATTGGTGAATGGAAAAAGAACTGGTTTGTGAACCAGAAAACAGCTGTTTGTGAGCCAAAAGAACTGCTTGATCGCGTGGTGAATGACAAAAAAGAATTTTTGGTAAATGGCAATTTCTTTGCAGTATTTACGAGTATGTTAAATTTGATGGCAGACTTTCCTATCTATTTAAAAAGTAATTCCAATTCAATTTATTACATGATAATAAAAATACATACTTCCTTTTATTAATAATTCAATTTTTAATACGCTTTTCTTCAATAATTACTTTCTTACATTTTCAAATTCACAGCTGTTTTTTGTTTACTGAAGTCAATATGGTTGAAGTCGTTTGTGTACCTCGACGTCGTTTGTGTAGTTTGACGCTGCATGCTGCGTTTGTCGACAAAGCAGCTTATCGTTGAAGTCGTTTGTGTATCTCCACCTTAAGGGTACAAACATAGTGCGCGCTGAAGATGAAAAAGCGCCAAAAATGGAAACATATGAAAACGCTCGAAAGTGTGCATAGTGAAGATGAAGCTGAGGCCGAAACGCAAGCTGCTGTCAGCTTCAAACTGTGCGGTACTGATTTTTTTTTTTATTTATTCAAGTCGCAATTCGGCTTCCACTTTGTGCACTAGCGCCGCAAGCAATTCGGCTTCATCTTTCGCTTTAGCTTCGCTTCAGCGTGCACTATGTTTCTACCCTTAGGCAAATCAATTAGGCATTTTATCTTATATACTGTGTCAGTAAATTGCTCAATAAAATTGTAAATTAAGTTAAAATTTTTTTCTTTTTAATGAATTTAATTAATTTTAACATTGGTTATTCTAAATATAAACAAATTTAAATTCATATTTAATTTTAAACAAAAATATTAATCCAAATATAACAATATCCTTAAAAACGGCGCGACAAAACCAAAGCACATTGATAGAATTATATTACGTTATTTTTGGAACAAATTAGGAGCATTTTCAATCACTTTTTGTTTAATATCTTATTCATTGGTTCTTATTCATCTAAGTTTGACGTAACATAGTAAAACAATAAAAAAAAGGTCCGAAATAAATATTATGCTGTGTTCAGAGAAAAAAGAATTATTGAATTTAAAAAAGGAGAGTCCGTCTATTGCGAACAATTTTGGCTTACATTTTAGTGTTGTTTTCAGAAACAACTCGTTTTCGGTGCTCTGGCTTGTTAACAACCAACTATTGTGGTAGCAGACCTCGGAATACAACAGCACTTGATGATAAAGCAATAATTCGCATTGTTAAAATAGATCCTTTTATATCGGCAAGATCAATACTAAATGAATTGGACTTAAATATTTTACGCAAAACAATCCCACGACGTACTAATAAAAATGGCTTACAAGGGTGTTGTACCTTCCTCTCAACTCCCTCTACCACATGCAATTTATAATATATTTTGTTGTTGCTTCAAAGAACATCATATACAGAAAGAAGAGAACGAAGAGTGCAATACTCTTGTATGTTCTTACAGAGGAAAAAATACAACAAGAACAAAAACAACACAAAATTCAAGAAGAACCACAGTATGCAAACGTACGAACGTTTCTGTGCTTCTTTCCTGAAAAAAAGTATATTTAAAATTAATAAAATAAGTATGCAACTCCTTTCAGCATTCATTTGTTAAAAAAAAAAAAAAAATAAAATCGGATCAGAATATTTTGCGCCAAATAAAAAAAAGCTATAAAAATCTCTAAAGGTAGGCGTCGATACGTCAAATACTTCATCAAATCGTTGTTGTTGTTTTTTGATGTGTTGCCCATCAACTACATTAAATTTCATTCGTCAAATGGAATACTTTTAATTTTTAGTTCTCTTTGAAGACAGCAACGAGTGGACACAGATAATGTGCGGCGGCATAGACCATTAACTATTAATTATTTAATTAATTAATTATTTTATATAAAAATATTTTAAATTTCACTGAATAAAAATTTTATAAGCAATTAAAAGAAAAAATTTAAATTTTTAAATAATTAATAAACAAAATGAACAATTTTTTGAATTAATAGTTAAATTTTAATATTGTACATATTAAAAAAATGCCACAATATTTATTAATAATTTCAATTCATTATTAAATATTATGTTTTTTTTTAATAAAAATAATTTACTTAATTCCTACATCCCTTAATTAATTTTTAATCATCAAAATCATTTCGTTTTTGTTTGTTTTCCTACGGCAATTTGCGTTTCTTTTCTTGTCCGCTGTCAGCAACGCGTCTATTCACAACGACAATTTCAACATAATGAGATGATTTCGCCACTAACACATCAAATAGCTCCTCAAATGCAAAAATGGGAGCAAGACATTTGATGAGAACTCAAAACGTTTTGATTTTGCTAAACCATTTGATCAAACGTCAAATCACCCCCATCAACACGACAAAGAGCTTCCACTCCCTCTTTTCTCTCACCATTTGACGTGTAGATGCCTACCTTAATTCGGCTTGATTTTTCCGACTTCTTCAACAATTATCGTCAATATTTCGGGCAATTTTAGCATAACCTTCATGTAATATACATCAACCTTCATCATGAATCACTCCGTCCATTGGTGAAAACCGTATGAAAATCTGTTCAGTAGTTTTTGCGATAATCGCGTTCAGGCAGACTGACGCGGTTGGGGGACTTTGTTTTATAATATGTGTTTGGTTATGCACTGCAAGCAGCGAGCACAAGAAATGGGTGATAGTCAGCATAGCGGGTCTGGATCGTAGGCATGACGTAGGAAGAATCAGCTTGTTCAGTTATTGTGCAGGATTCCGTTGTGTTTTGGTTGTCTAACTGCGACTGCACGTGTTGTGTGCAATGACAAGCGACTTTTATTTTGTCTTTGATTTTCGTTTACTGTAATTGCTTGATCGGCCGTGTGCTAACTAGGTTTTGCATTAATTTGGGTTGCAGTTTTCGTTTCGTTTTGGGATCTTTTTCGCATGCTCGCTTGCTCTAGTTCACTCTTTCATATCGTTTTGGTTCGTTCGTTAATCCTCGCAGCGAACAAGAGAAGCAGCATCATCAGCAGCAACAACAACAACAGTAGTAAGAATATTAGCAGCAGTTCTTAACAGCAATAATTGTAAACACACAAAAGCATACATAACAAGTGAATTCTAACAAACAATAAAGCATTATATTTAAAGTTAACTTCCGTTTTTTCTTTTACTTAATTGGAAAGTGGCACAAAAAAGCTCGTGACCAAACAATATGTAATTTACAATTTTTTTGAGTAATGTATTGATATGGTATGTTTTGTGCTTTAGTTTTGTCGAATACTGTATATATAAAAATCATTTGCCTCATGTTTCTCGGCTCATCACTTGAGTACGGCTTGACCGATTTGTGTTCTTAATTATCACCTGAATGTTTGTATGAAATAAAATTGGAAAATTTACTGGGAAGGTTGAAAATGGTGGATAAAAAGCTTAGAGACATCTTTTCAAATCAATCAAGTAGGCTTTGTCAAACATCTCAGATACCCATTGGACCAAGTAGCGGTTGTTGAGCGGACGTCCGCCTAAACTATCGCAAACGGGCTCAGGTTGCGCGTTTGGCGGCCAAAAAACGGATCTCGGTTGAACAATCGCCCAACTATCGTAAACGTGCTCGCAACTGATAGTTTTGTATATTATATTATATATTATAATTACATATACATACATACATATCAATATTATTTAAAAAACTCTTATTGAATTATGTGCCACAACAAAATTAATATTCTTTCTATCATTCCCGCACAAAGCTGATTTGGCCAGGGAGCAGCAACGCGCGCCGTGACTACTAGTAGTAGATAATTCAAAAGCCGTATTGATTGTAATCATGCACATATGTAATACACACTGATACCCATTCTTCACTACATACTACAGTATGTATTCATTAATATGTGTACGACTGAATGAATTTTAATAAAATTTATTTTACCATAATTTCCTAAGAAAAAGTCTCTTGCGGAATTCTAACGTTCGTGGTAGATCTCGTAGCAGGAGCCATATGCACGTAAGTATGTAAGTATGTATACATGCGAGTGTGTTCGCTCAATACAGTGCCAAACTATTTGCTATTTTAACAGTTTAATTACGTAAACACCATTAACATTTAAACAAACCTTTGTAAATTTTCAGGTGTTCCCCATCCTTTTTCAAAAAATTTTGTTACTAACATTCGGCGATAAACCGAATCCAACTTGCTCGGGGGCATTTAACACAATTAATTTATTCCTCCTCCACAAAAACGTAAACAAACTTCCGATAACAAATATAAGCTTAGGGGTCCACCACACGACATAAACTTGCCGAATGGCGTATGTACAATTTCAGTTGACATCACAAATTAGCTAAATTTATATATATTTTCATAAGCAGTCTCGGCCATTAAGCTGGAAGTACACAGACTTAAACGTTAAACTGCAATGTCGGCAAAAGCAACAATGCAGCTTCAAAGTATACAAACGACGTCGAGGTACACAAACGACTTCAACCATATTGACTTCAGTAAACAAAAAACAGCTGTGAATTTGAAAATGTAAGAAAGTAATTATTGAAGAAAAGCGTATTAAAAGTTGAATTATCAAAAAAAGGAAGTATGTATTTTTATTATCATGTAATAAATTGAATTGGAATTACTTTTTCAATAGATAAGAAAGTCTGCCATCAAATTTAACATAAATACCGCAAAGAAATTGCCATTTACCAACAAAGTTTTTTATCATCACCACGCGATCAAGCAATTCTTTTGGTTCACAAACCAGTTCTTTTCCCATTTACCAATACTGTTTACTGTTGACGTCGAAGTTGATCAATTTTTGACGTAGTAGCTTTCGCGACGAAACTATGTAGTTTGCTTCATACATTTCAACTTTTGTGTTTTGCTGCACGAACGCACCAAAAGCCGATTTCCAAGATGACGTCGTTAGTGTATTTCCAGTTTAAACGTCATTAATGTCATAAAAATAGTCAACTAATTCCTCCTGGACACGACACTACTTGCAGTTTCAAGCTGTTGTGTAAGTGTGATTGAAGCTGCTTTCTGCATACAGTTTCAATCATATTTCTTCTTGTCTTTTAAAGTGCCAATGACTTAATACTCTTCACAAAGACAAAAAATTCACAAGCCGTCGGTACTTCACAAATATTTCACACTTGCTCACTTAAACCATTTCATAAAAGTGAACACTTTTTATATATGTCTCTTCCTTACGTACATGCCTTGTGAAGGTGTAAATCAGAAAGCTTGCATGCAGATCCAATAACTAAATTAAAATAAGTGTTTCCGCAGAGCTGCACTATGTGCATTTAAAAATGGGATGTTATAATTATTTAATTTTATGTTAAGGTAATAAGCCTATGACAGCACGTGCGCTTTTATGAGTGCAGCGAAACACAAAAGTTGAAATGTATGAAGCAAACTACATAGTTTCGTCGCGAAAGCTACAACGTCAAAAATTGATCAACTTCGACGTCAACAGTAAACAGTATTGGTAAATGGGAAAAGAACTGGTTTGTGAACCAAAAGAACTGCTTGATCGCGTGGTGAATGACAAAAAACTTTTTTGGTAAATGGCAATTTCTTTGCAGTATTTATGTTAAATTTGATGGCAGACTTTCCTATCTATTTAAAAAATTATTCAAATTCAATTTATTACATGATAATAAAAACACACACTTCCTTTTTTAGTGTTCCGTACCCATAGGGAGCTAACGGGACCCTATTACTAAGCTTACGATGTCCGTCCGTCCATCCGTCCGTCGGTCTCCTGCTCTATCTCATAAACCGTAATAGGTAGAGAGTTGAAATTTTCACAGAGTGTGTAATTTACTTGTGTTTAGAACATACTAAAAAACACATTTTTAGAAGCATTGTTCTTTAATTTAACCTTTTGTTTAACAAATTTTTGTTTTTTGTAGTATACTTTTAAGCTGTAATTGTAGTATACTTTTAGGGTGTTAATTATGCACATAATTTAATATGTTAAGCAAAAAATCTTGTACGATGGTACGGAACCCTCCGTGTGCGAGTCCGACTCACACTTGGCTGATTTTTTAAGAATTCAACTTTTAATACGCTTTTCTTCAATAATTCCTTTCTTAAATTTTCAAATTCAAAGCTGTTTTTTGTTTACTGAAGTCAATAACGCTGAAGTCGTTTGTGTACCTCGACGTCGTTTGTATACTTTGTCGGCAAACGCACCATTGCAGCTTATCGATGAAGGCGTTTGTGCATCTCCTGCTTGAGTTGGAAAGCATGCAAAAAATATAACCAGTATTGAAAGTATGAATTTTTGAGATATTATACTACACTACTCTATCCTGACACACCACACTGGACACTGTGATTACTTTGTCTATCCATTTGATCCATCATAAAAAATGTTAAATTTATTTACTGCTATAATGTACAATTTTGATTTGCAAAAGTCAGAAGAAGCAGGAGAAAATGATATATAGCGTGGTTACACTGCTTCAAACTAGGTGTTTACTCTGTTTTTTTATGCAGTCAGATGTTTTTTGTTTTGGTTATACTCGTACATACAAAAGGAACGTTGTGACTTATTGTGAGAAATTAAATTGGAAATTGTGAGAAATATATGGTTAAGAACAATTCGCAGTGTATGCAAAAAATTCTTGCAACTTCTTACTTCATTCCTGCTACTTATTTTATGAAAATGTAAACATAAAATTACAATTTAAAATTTACTTCTAATTGTTTTGTGCAATGATCAGCTGTTCTATGTTTACCACGCAACGAAAAAAGACAAAAATGTTCTAAAAAAGGCGGAAATTTCACAACACTGCTGCGGGGCGACCAGTCGACAGTTGTTGAAAATGTAGGGTTTTTTTCAACAGTTTAAAAACTCCTTCGATTTCTACAACAACAACCCTCAATTACGTCACTTTTCCCTGTGGTTGTTGTAAAAAAAACCGTTTTTTAAACTGTTTCAGGAAAAAAACTGTTTTTTCCTCAGTCTAACTACACTATTAATATTTGATTTTATAAATGAATTATAAATAAAAAAAAAACTATTTCAAAACATACATATGGTATTCACGAGATGTCGAAAACGTCGAAAATTGTCTACGGTAGCAAATTTACTAGCTCAATCTCGTGGACGACCAATTGTGCTTGCACTTAGCAAATCAGCTTTCGAAAACGCATTTGTCAATAGAATGTAAACAAAGTAAACAAACGAAGCAAACAATCAAAATGCCAAAAACAAGCGAAAAAAGTAAATTGATTGAATTAAGTTGAGAAATTGCCATAAATAATTTATTATTGTTGGAAATTTATGGCGACAAGAATGGTAAGAAGCAATAAAAAAAATATATATACACCCATTTGCATAAGTCTACGTACAGGCAAAAAAAAAAATCATAATTTCAACTTTGACTGTCCACTACGCAGTAAATACAAGAGATATTGAGTCAATTTTTTTTTAAAATCATTTTTTAAACAATTTTCTTAATTATTATTAATTTTATTAATTTTCAACAGGCACAGAAGTATTTTTAATTAATTTATTTATAAGGAAGTCCAAAAATGTAAGTTATTATTTTATTTTATTTTATATATTAATATTTTAGAGTTATTTGGTTGGCCATTATTATTGTAAGTAAGAATGTGATAGAATTAAACATTTACATATTCATACATAGTATTAGTATTGTATGAAGTTATTTATAATTGGTAAATTATAAATTAGGTTTGCGCGCAGATGTGCGTCGCTTTTGAGTTCTGTAAGCAGACTGACTATCTGTCGAAGCCTCTCACTCAACGAAACCTGAGAGCTTCGAGTGCCGTCCGATCATAAAAGGAGCTTTCACAATTAATCGATAATCGATTAGTTGCAATGCGATAACTCCTCCCCTACTTAATTAAGGTCGTCCTCGTCCTTGATTGAGGTAAATGATACCAATACACCATAGCCTATGTATTTCAATAAATCCTAATTGTCATCTATCTTAAATTGTCATTGTGAACTACCCTACCCATTTATGAGAACCGTGGTCCCAAGATTTACTTGAACCTATCTCTCCGTGTAAAGAGGTGTGAGTTTGTCCCCAAGTCGTCTGTTTTCCTTTATCATTACATGTTCCCCAAGTCAAATATTCGATTCTGCCTGGAAGGGTTATTCCGTTCCAATTGGGTCTGTTGTGCTTTTATAAGCAAACCTTTCGTTTTCTCTTTAAGCTCGGGGGAATGAGCGTAGATTATATCAATTGGTTTCCTATTGGTCACCGAATGAATTGATTTGTTATATTCTACGGTTGCCAACAGAATCAGTTCAACCGTATCGTCTATCCTCTTCTGTAATTTAAGACATCTAGCTATTTCCGCTCAACCTGTCCATTTGACGTACTATGTAAAGGGGGCGCATTTACCACATCAACATTAAAGTGGTCTTTTAACAAGAATGTGATGGTTTCTGAATTAAAGGCCGCCTCATTGTCGCAATATATAACTTTAATCTTTGTGAAGAAATTCATTAATTTAATAATGGAGATTTTTACGTCGAGTAAGATACCAATGTGGAGGAACTCCCCAGCATAGGATGGTATAGGAGTCACCCCAAGTTCATGCCTTTTTAGGATGTCTATCATATTTAGCTTTATCGCAAGTTTTACATTTTGCTACTACCTCGCATGGTAATTTGTTCATCTTGGGAAAATAATAGTCGCAAAGAATCTGTTTTATATTTTCCTGGGCAGCTCTGTGTGCGCGATTGTGCTCTGAGATAACTATTTCCCATTGTTCTTCTTTGTTGATGACATCTTGTACCAACTTTTTACAGTACCAAAATTTGGTTGATTGGAAAGACCGAACTAATTCATGTTGAATTTTGGCTAATATTGATAATTCGCAGTGTATTGCGCTTACCACATTGGGGCTTACAGCTGTCTTGACCTCATCGAGAAGATCATTAAGGTTGACAAAAGATATTAAATGTCGTGTTTTTTGACCAAAAAATATGAAATTTCGCTTCAAAGGAAACCTGTCCGGTTCCAAAACGATTTGGTTTCTATAGCAATTGACAGGTTTGTCAGTTGATTATATGGTGTAAGTTATTGACATTTCACTATGTACCATGGCTTCATCACTACAAGTCTCCACTTCGATAGTGTGAATGTTTGCCAGGTTTATAAAATATTTGAGCGTTATGTTCGTCAATAAAGGCCTTCCAATGCTTTATTTTAGCGGTCTGAAACTACAAACTTAAGTGATTGGTGGTCTGTGAAAATGTTTAAATTTTTAACCCCATAAAGGTAGTTTCTAAGATTTTTTAAAGCCCACACTATTGTTAGCAGTTCTCTTTCATTTGTTGCAAAATTCAACTCTCTCCCTTTTAATATCCTTGAAATCATCGTAATGGGTTTTCCATCTTGGGACAAGACTGCCCCTATGCCAAGAGATGAAGCATCGGTCGTTAGACAGAATGGCTTTCTATAATCTGGGTAGAGCAGTAGTACATCCTCGGATGCAAGGCGTGAAGTTGCTCTGGGGTGAGCTTGACCGAGATTTTTTTAGATTTAGTTTCGCTAATCTTCCCGTTATCTCCCTTTAAAATATCTGTTAAGGGCTTTGCTATCGTTGCGAAATCTTTAATGAAGCAACGATAATAGCTAGACCCAAAAAGGACCTGACATTGAACAAAGTGGTTGGTTCAACATAATTTTTGATCGTATTCACCTTATCGGGACTAGTTTTAATACCGTGGTGAGATACGACAAAATCCAAATATTCCACCTCCTGTTTAAAAAAATTCGACTTTTCATATGATACCCTCATATTATCTTGATGTGATCTTGCTCATTTTTAGAGAATATAAGTACATCGTCGATGTAGACAAAGCACGATTTACCAATTTGTTCTCTGAGAACGTCATCAATTTCCCTTTGAAAAATGCTTGGAGCATTCTTCAGGCCAAAGGGAAGTCTACAAAATTCATATTTCCCATTAGCTATTGAAAAAGCTGTTTTTTCTCTGTCCTTTTCAGCAAGCAGTATCTGATGGAAACCAGATTTGAGGTCGAGTGTGGTGGAATATTTGGTTTTATTCAAATTTGACAAGATGACTGTTATATTTGGGATTGGGTACTTATCATCTACCGTCTTCTCGTTTAGTTTTCTGAAATTTAGAACCAGTCGTTTTTTCCTATTGCCTAATTCGTCGGTGCCTTTTTTATCCACGACCCATACGGGATTGTCGTAGGGCGATCTTGATGGTCTAATTATACCATCCCTAAGTAGGTCACTTATTTCCTGGTTTACGAATTCCGCTACACCCATCGGGTAGGGGTATAGTCTTGAATATATTGGCTCCTCGTTTTCAGTGCGAATGGTCGCTATAATATTTGTGTTGTATGGGAGGGCCTCATTAGGGTCTGCAAAGACTCCCGACCAATCCTTCATCATCGTCCTGAATTTGCTATCCACCAGTTGTGGTACTTCAACATCTTTTGTTTGTGTAAAGTTTATATCTTCACACTTGTAGAATCTAATTTCTTCTGATCCTGCGTTGGTCTTTAATTTTTTGTTTTTAAAGTCCAACGTGGCACCTATCTGCGTTAGCAGGTCAATGCCAACTATTCCATCAAAAGTTAAAAGATCTGGAAGTATGAAAAATGTCGTGCCTATGCCAAAAAGATGCACAAAACACTTTCTATTCACACTTTTAGCACCATGAATTGATCTCACAAAGAACGGTTTATTTACGGGAACGATATGCTTCAGTTCGCTAAGAGGCTTTATATAATTTTTAGAAGCCCCCGTGTCTAATAGTAATCTCATAGTTTTCCCTGCAATCGTCCTTTCTATGAACGGAACCAGGGAGTCGTACCTACAAAATTCAACTGATCATAATGTACTATTTCATCACCTATGTTTGCTACTTCTGTCTCCGCTTCAGACTGATAATCGGATTCTCTCTCTCCGAGCGTGGGATTTCCTTGTGATACATTGTTGATCCTTTGGTGCTTGGGGCCGGTAAATCTAGCAGAACCACTTCTTACTCTTCTACCAGCCTGACCCTGATTACCCTGGTACCTTGTACGATTTTTATGAATATACGAATTATTGGAAACTGAATTTTGTCGAATGCGTAGCCACTGGTCAACTTCCATGGGTTGCACAGGCTCTTGCCCTTGTAAGCCCTTATTATTCTGTACCCGTTGTCTGCTATAGAATGGATTCTTATGCTGGGGAGTATTGTTTACCTCCCTTGTTAGGTTTCTGTCTCTATATTGTTATAATAATTACTAGCGAAGGCGTACCGCTGGTGGTTAGATTCCACTTCTTGGGCTAAAGCTAAGGCAGAAGGCAAATCACTTGGTCTTGCTGCAAAGAGCACGTCACTGAGGGCCTTTCTTGTACCTGACACAAAGATGCGCAAAGCGTCCATTCTGTATTTTTCATTAATAGACGCTGCAAGATTGCTATTATAGGACATGATTGTCTTATTAGTGAGGAGGGTAAGTTTTTTCCCCACTTCATCATAATATTGTAAGAGTGTCATATTCCCCTGTCGAAGGGTTGACATCTCTTGCTCTATTAGGTAAACTGGACGTTTGTCTGCATATGTAAAGTCCAGTCTATTAATGATTGCTTTGAAGTTAAGAACGGTATTAAAGGATGAAAGTACCATATCTGCTTGACCCCTGATCTTTGTTCTTAGAATCGCTACTGCTTGATAATGTTTTGAAGTTCCCTCGAATTTCTCAAACAATTTCTATGCAATATGTGCGGCTTGGCGCCACGACACATACGCTTCTTGCTTGCCGTCAAATTCCGGTAGTGCCTTTACTATATCAAGTGATTCCTCATAATGTACACCCTCTATGTCCGGTGTCGTTACGTTTATACTGCTTAACTTTTGTTTTAGTACTGCCATTTCTTTTTCAAAACCTTCCCTTTGTATGGCAAGGGCTTCATCCACTATTACTTTTACTTGTGCCCGATCTAACGCCATTTCTGTATCTTGCTTTGTGTCCGTCCACCAATTTGTCTACATTATTATATATTTATTATTGGTAGTGTAGGGTACAAATCAGTTGCTCAAACCTAAAGAAATTTTGGTACGTTCCCTTTCAATTATTTGATCAACTGTCACTTTGATCGTTTCTACTACCACTATGTCATGAACTGTTTTTGTTTGTTTGTTTTTTTTTTTTACTGTGTGTTTTTTCGTTGGGCGCCAGTTATTATTTTACTTTATATATTAATATTTTAGCGTTATTTGGTTGGTCATTATTATTGTAAGTATGGATTTGATAGAATTAAACATTTACATATTCATACATAGTATTAGTATTGTATGAAGTTATTTATAATTGGTAAATTATAAATTAGGTTTGCGCGGAGACGTGCGTCGCTTTTGAGTTCTGTAAGCAGACTGACTATCTGTCGAAGCCTCTCACTCAACGAAACCTGAGAGCTTCGAGTGCCATCCGATCATAAAAGGAGCTTTCACAATTAATCGATAATCGATTAGTTGCAATGTGATAACTTGTACACTGGCAAAAGTCTACGTACAGATACTATATAGCATATATGATGAAATCTTCAACATAAGTAATTTTAATAACTGGTGGAAATCCCTTACGTTTAAGGACCTCAACTAGACGGTTTGGCATTGAAAGAACCAATTTTTTGGTGTCCTCCAGACTAATTTTACTCCATTCCTTCAAAAATTTCGTTCGGAGCATACTTTTTGATGTTATTGTAAGTTTCCGGATTCGGCGCTCCAACGTATTCCATAAATGTTCAATGGGGTTAAGGTCTGGTGACTGGGGTGGGTGGCACAACTGTTTTTTTACATTATATAGCATTGTGCGTAGTATGTTTTGGGTGACTGTCCTGTTGAAAATGGAAAAGGTTTTCTATTCCCAATTTCTGGGCGCTCTGGAGTAAATTTTCCTTTAAAATATTTATATAGGCATTATGGTCCATTATGGAATCGATAAAGGTAAGCTTTCCAACGCCATTAGCCGCCATACCGCCCCACACCATTATTCCGCCACCGTTGTGTTTTAATGTAGGTACAATATTTTCTTTGTCAAAGGCTGTACCAGTTTTTCTCCACACAAGTTGCTTTCCTTTTACTCCGAAAATGCAGTACTTACTCTCATCAGAGAATAAAACTTTGTCCCAAAAGGATAGTGACATGTTTACATATTTATTTGCAAATTCTTTTGGAAAACTTCTCCGCCACATTATCTTTCAAATTATCTGCAGTTATTCTAAGATTTAATTTAACTGTCTTGAGGATATCCCTCATTTCGCGATTTGTAAGAATTTTTGGACGACCACTGCGCGGCTTTGACGCGATGGAACCCGTCGAATCATAATTTTTGATTACCGTCTGCACTGAAGAATGGGATCTGCCTATTATTTCTCCAATCTCCCTATAACTTTTGTTCTCAGTCCACAGTTTAATCATAATTTTTCTTTCACTCAAACTTATTTCCTTTCTTTTATTTTCCAGTTTTCTCTGTGCGTAGACTTTTGCCGGTGTACATTTTTGGACTTTCTTATAAATAAATTAATTAAAAATACTTCTGTGCCTGTTAAAAATTAATAAAATTAATTATAATAAAAATTATAAAAAATTAATTAAAAAATGATTTAAAAAAAAAAAATTGACTCAATATCTCTTGTATTATATTTACTGCGTAGTGGACAGTCAAAGTTGAAATTATGATTTTTTTTTGCCTGTACGTAGACTTATGCAAAAGGGTGTATATATCTAATCACTTCATGCACAATATAATTTTCCAGAACAAACAAGTAAATTGGAGGATGAAATCATAGACGATAATATGAATGTAATTGTGTTTTTCATTACTTACCAACAACACTTTTTTCGCTACTGTCTGCCATAAGACCAGATCACGTTTGTTGTCTCCAGATATTTGTCGCGATGTAGGAATATTTGCAGTGTCATTTTGTCCCTCATGGACGTCCATGGTATCCCACGCAATACAGAGCTACTGTTCGCCAATCCCTCATAAAATCTCTGTGCTGTTGGTTTCTACAAATTGGATGAACAGTACAAATAATTTAACACAGTTTTCATCTCAAACTTACTTCAAATAATTCTGGAGTTTCTTTTACACAGTCCACCACATTGACAATCAGATACTGCATGATGCTTTCTCTCCATCGAACCGACGGATTAAGACGCTTTCGTTTAAATTTTTTGTAATCCATTTTGAATTTTTTTGGCGTGTTGTGAATTTACCATATGATTGGCAGTCAATTCATAATAAATTCACAATATTGGCAGCCTCACTTTACTATGGTCTTCGAAAGTTTTCGAGACTCAATTGGTCAGCAAATTTACTATCCGTCGAAATTTGTTTTTGTATAGAACCAGGGTCACTTTGAGTTTACTACGTAGACGATTTTCGACGTTTTGGACACCTCGTGAATACCTTGATTGTTTTTTTAGGGTTTTTGATTTTGCTTTAGGAGTAAATATTTTTGGGAATTGGCAAGCCTTTAACGCCACTATTATGCCCGATCGTTGCTTTTTCAGCGAACGTTCACACAGAGGTTTCGCTTGAAAAACAGCTGATTTTTGTTTTTAATATAACGGGTGATTTTTTTAGAAACTTTTTTTTTGGCAACACTGTTTTTAACAGCTGACGCGGTTTACGTGCTTTGTGTTACTGTCAAACACATTCAGTTTGGTCTATAATTTAATCATGAATCGACTTACAAATGAACAGCGTTTACAAATTAATGAATTTTATTATCAAAATTCATGCTCGGTAAGGCAAGTGTATCGTGCACTTTTTCCATTTTATGGTCAGTTTGGTCGACCTTCTGAGACGGCTATTCGGAATGTTGTGACTAAATTTTGCACCCAATTTTCATTATTGGACATTAAACCAACAACACGCATACGTAGAGAGCGGACAGAGGAAAAAATCGCAGCTGTATCCGCCAGTGTTACTGATGACCCTGAATTATCGATTCGGCGCCGGTCGCAGCAATTGGGTCTCTGTTACTCCACTACGTAGAAAGTTTTGCGAAAGGATTTGGGTGTGAAACCTTTTAAAATACAGCTGGTGCAAGAATTGAAGCCGCGCGACCTACCACAACAGCTTACTTTTGCTGAATGGGCGCTGGCAAAGTTGAATGAAGATCGAATTTTTTATCGAAAAATTGTGTTCAGCAACGAAGCTCATTTCTGGTTGAATGGATGGTTGGTTACTGTTGCTGACTTGTATACTCCATTAACAAGCCACAATTAGCACTTAAGTGCCGTTTTGGAACCACTTCCTTGTCGAACACAATCAGTATAGCTAAACTCATCTCGTAGAGTTTAGGTATTTGAGAAGGTCACCCGAACATGTGACCGAACAGTCCGAGAGGTTATCGACACTAAGTAATCGGTTGTTTTCTTGAACATAGTATTTTGAACCGCTCCTAATACCATACTATGTCCATACGTTCGTTCTGACCAGCAACACGTCTCTTTCAGCCTTACCGCGCTGTTGCAGACATGGTTGGATACGTGAATAAGAAAAATTGCAAAATTTCAAAGACGGCGAAGGCCGGCACGTTATTGTGAATGGCGAGCGCTACAGTACGATGTTTACAATTTTTTTTTGCCCAAAATGGAAGAGCTCAACTTGTCTAACATATGGTTTCAACAAGATGGTACCACATGCCACACAGCACACGAAACAATGGCCCAATTGAGAGGCGAGTTCGGTGAGCAGTTTATTTCACGTTTGGGGCCGGTCACTTGGCCGCCTAGATCATGTGATTTAACGCCTCTAGACTGTTTTTTGTGGGGCTATGTTAAGACTCATGTCTATAGCGACAAGCCCGCAACGATTGACGCACTGGAAACCAATATTGAACAATTTATTCGTGAGATACCGGCCGATATGTTGGAGAGATTATGCCAAAATTGGACCCAGCGTATGGACTATTTGCAGCGCAAATACATGAAATTATCTTTAAACATTAAATTATATCGATCGTTCTATCGACTCAAATAAAGATTTCATACATTTTTCTGAATTTTATGCGTTTTTTTGAAAATCAAATCATCAAGCTCTGAAAAAATCACCTGTTACATACAAATGGAACGTTGTGGCTAATTGTGATAATTAAAATGGACATTTTGTGTAAAGTACTATATATGATTGAGAACGATTCGCAGTATATGAAAATAATTCTTGCAGCTTCCTTTTTTATCCCTTCTTATTTTATTAATATTTGAATAAAAAAATTACAATGTAAAATTGTCTTCAAAGCGTTGTGCAATGATCAGCTGGTTAATGTTGAGAATGACCAAAAAAAGGCGGACATGACCAAAAATTTTGCAGCACTGCCGCAGAGTGACCAACATTATTGCCGAGTTCTGAGCGTCTGACGTCACAAGTATATATCTTCAAGAACCACACTTATCTGTACAAAATTGGCGGCACCGTTATATCTTACACCATTTGTGGTTGTTTTGCTTGTGTTATGCGTCTGCTCACTTCGACCCGCTCATCATAGACTGGGTACATTCGTGAGCGGCAACAACAACGCTGCAGCAATAGTATATTTTTTTCGAAAACCGTTGCTTCTGATAACTTCGTAAAGCTGGCCATACACAACGAATATGCACGTTCGATCTGATCGCAGACTCTGAACCTGTACACTGGAACAGACAAAGTCAGCCTAATAGTTCAGAAGTATATAAAAACAGAAAATGCTTAAAAGGAGAAATATGAAACTCCTAAAGAAATAATTAAAAGAAAAGAATTTCAAAAAGCAAACAAAAATACAATGTTGCACAGACTGTGGTCACATGCAGCCTGACAGCATTCCACTCGGCGTTGCTCAAGCTAGAGTGGGGGTCACAGATGGCGGATAGTGGACGGCCTGCAGATATGTAGGTTAGCTGCGTATAATGAATAAGCAGTCCCCGACCAATGAGCGGCAAGAATGGAAGGGGTAGCTTAAGATTCTGCACACCCTTGTGAAGTACTCGTGACGGGCGAGTGGAAACCGCCCTTCGTAATAAGCTTTCCCAAATCCAAGAGCGTCTGTTCCCATATTGGGCAGCTTCTTGGTCTGCGTCTGAGCTTGATAGGTCGGCAGTAATATAAGCCTGACGGTAGGCCTAAAACGCGGAGATGACCGATCTTCGTCACGTCGCGCTGGGAGTCTCCGAATCGTTGTTAGTTTTTCCGCTAATGATGGTGAAGGGGTGATGTGAGCCTGGTCTACCGAGGCGGCAGGCGTGATGTGGGTCAGAAACCAGCCACTTTGGACCCTGGTAAGAGAGTGTACATTGGACGCAGTTCACTAAGCTGCGTTGCCCCGGGCGAGCTCCTGTCCGTCCGCGTATTCCGGGACTGGTAAAGCGTAGGTCAGGTCTCAGGGAACTCGGGTAGGGACTGAGTCCCAAGGGTATACCCGTTCCTGACTATTACGGCCCGTCCCCCTGCACACGATGCGCTTGAAAACCAAATCAAGAAATGTCGAATATTTCCGGGAAGAATACCACTACGGCAATGGCCGTTGGTTGCCGCAGCGGACAAAGCTACAAGTTCATCTGGAGATTTGGCCTTCAGAATGGCCAAGGGAGAAATTCTTCTCCAACTTTCTAAAAAGGGTAGCGCACAGACGGAAGCCCTAAAGGAGGAGATTAAGGAAGCCCTGCAGAGCTGTGCAACGGTGAAATCGCTTTCCCAGCTAGAAGTCATAGAATGCCGTGATCTGGATGAAGTAACAGAGGCAGAAGAATTGAGAGCAGCCATTACTAGGCAATTTCCTGCAATCAAGCCATAAAAGCATTGAGATTTGCTAGAGATGGGACGAAGACAGCAAATATAACCTTACCTTCAAGCACGCAGAATCTCTGCTTAAGGCGGGATCATTGAAGGTGGGTTGGGCTCGTTGCCGTCTGAGACAACATTTAAGTCCCACAAGTTGCTTCAAGTGCTTGGAGTATGGCCACATTGCGAGAGGATGCAAGAATAGTGCGGACCGCTCAAAATTATGCCTGAGATGCGGAGCTGAAGGATATGTTGCAAAGACATGTCGGGAAAATCCCACGTGTCTTATTTGCCCGGAAGGTAAGAATGCACATGCTTCTGGGAGTTACAAGTGTGAAGCCTTTAAGAAGGCCATGCGTGATCTGAATGCTAGGCATGATTAAGTCTCTGCAGCTTAATCTAAATAGGTGCAGTACAGCGCAGGACTTACTCTCTCAAACAGCCCTAGACAGGAAGGCTTATGTACTACTAGTTAGTGAGTTCCATAGGCCGAAGGAACACTTTAATGTGTGGACGCAGGATGCTAGTGGCGAAGTGGCTATCTGGTTACAAGGCAATGCTTCCTTTGAGCATAGAGACCCCTGTAATGTATGATGGTTTCACCTTTGCCAAAATACGGGGTATCCATTTTTGCAGCTGCTACACATCGCCAAACGTCAGTCATGATTCATTTGATGACTTCCTGGATAGACTAGTTAGTGCTGCGAGGCATAGATCCCCACTCATAATCGTCGGTGACTTTAACGCATGGGCGGTGGAATGGGGTTGTACTAGCACCAATAGGCGCTGACGGGCTGTTTTGGAAGCATTTGCATCGCTGGATATGGTTCTACTTAATAGGGACAACTCAATCACGTTTGACAATGGGAGAGGCAGTTCGGCAATAGATCTCACCTTCTGTAGCAATCGATTGCCAGTGCTATAAAATGGGAGGTTGCAGATGTCTTCATCCATAGTGATCACCTTACGATACAAATTTGTATTTCCCCTCAGGCAAGGTTTATTATATCAAGATTGAGATTGAGGAAATGGGCCCTGGGTATCGCATGGAAAACTTGGAAGCTGGATAAGGAAACTCTGGACTTGTTTATCTCCGAGTTTGAAGTAGCGCCTGGCAATGCGAGTCAGCAATCCGGGCAACTTATGCAGGGTCTCACAAGGTTGTGCGATGGTTCTATGCCTAGGAAGACTAGAAGCAATGGCAGTAAACGTAAATACTGGTGGACTGATGAAATAGCGGAACTTAGCTCGCAGTGCCATCAATTACGGAGAAGATTCCAGCGCAGCAGAAGAAGGAATCCTGCTTCTCACGACACTCTTCTCTTCCTCGACGAATTTAGGCACAAGAAGTCTCTACTAAGCAAGGAGATCTGCAGGAGCAAGCGAAATGCCTTTTGCAGACTGATAGGAGAAGTGGATCAGAATCCTTGGGGCAGCGCTTACAAGTTCAAAGGCCTCAAGGCGTCAGTCCCTTCCTCCGCCTCGCTATTGGAAAAAATAATAGCCGCCCTCTTCCCACCATGAGGATTGTTGAAGATACTTCGACCACTTGGGGTTGCAGATGACAATGTGCCCACTCTTGAGCTAGAAGCAGTTTTGAGTAGGGTCAAGGTAAACAAATCGCCTGGGCTGGATGGCATCCCTACTGTCTGCGAGGTTTTCTTATGGTGCATGAGAGAAGGACTCTTCCCCAAATTCTGGAAGAAGCAACGGCTGGTTCTCATCCCGAAAGGAAACCTGCCCCCAGAGCTACCATCTTCGTATAGGCCCCTGTGTCTCCTGAGTACCACTGGGAAAATCTTTGAAGGATTATTTGCGCCAGATTGCAGCAGTACACGGAGTCGTCAAATGGTCTGGCTGAGAGCAATCCAAAAGGTCTGCAGCATTGCAAGGGAGGCCTTAAATGGCACTAGATGGCTTGGCGGTGACAAGAAGTATTGCGCAGTGGTCACACTGGACGTAAAAAATGCCTTCAACTCTGCAGATTGAAGCTGCATCATAAACGCGCTAAGCATTTTGGACATACCGTGTTACCTAATCCGGAGAGTAGTGTCCTATTTCAGAGAGAGAATCCTGGTCTGTGACTCGGAAGAAGGCACTAGGACATTTGATGGATTTGTAAACCCGATATGGTGGAAATCGTTGGATATGCGGATGATATTGCTATTGTCGTGGTAGCAAAGACTCTGAGTGAGGTCACATCCAAAATAGAGAGGACAGTAACAGCGTCGAGGAGATGGCTAACACAGAATCACCTTGGTCTGGTGGAACATAAGACCTAGTTGGTTCTTATGAGCTCCAGAAAAAAGGTGGAAACACTCGCGGTAAGAATTGGGAGCCATTCTATTGAGTCGAGGCCTTGCATCAAATACCTGGGTGTACTCTTGGACCATCGACAATGTTTCAAGTGGCACTTAAACGAGTCAGCCAAAAAAGCAGCTGCCATCACACAAAAACTGGCCAGGATTCTCCCAAACATAGGGGGACCCAGACAACAATCTGTTAGGTACGGTGATTAAATCCATTCTGCTTTATGCGGCTCCAATCTGGGCCGGGGCACTTGCAACCAAGTCATACCTTCGTGGTATAAGGAGTGCTCACAGGGCTGCTAACCTCAGGATCTATAAGGCGTATCGCACAGTGGCAGACGATGCAGCGGGTGTACTTGCAGGCAGATTGCCAATCTATCTGGAAGCCCTGGCTGCCAGGGAAAAGTACATCGCACGTGCATCCTCTCAGGTAGCAGGCATGGAGGAGAATAAGTCCAGATACCTGAACATTTGGCAGCACAGGTGGAATAGGGCAGAGTCGCGGAGGATACACCAGCTTATCCCAACATTTAGAATAAGTTAGTCTTAAGACCTAAGTTCAATAAAGAACATTATATATCTTAAGAGTGTTTTATATATTCATTTAACCTATAACTGGCGCAGTGAAAGGCGTTAATATCTACAGATATTAACAACGAATCAGATATTATAACAATAATATCATAGAATCGGCACAGAGTGAAGAATAAAAAAATACATAATACAAATACTAATATTATACTAATCGAAACTGAACAAGTAACTTTGTACATAATATTTGTTATACCCATAAAAACAACAAAGAAAAATTCAGTTAAAGTGGGAAAAAAAAATTTTTTTCAGAAATCAAACACATACAATACAAACATACAGAAATGGAAGAATTTAATGAAAAAATGTATATGCTGAAGGAAAAAGTGAAGAAACAACAGGAACGTCTGGACTTTTAAGTAAACGATGAAACGTTACTTGTTAAGATCAACCTTCAGAAGCACTTGTCAAGGGCGTAGCCATGTACGGGCAGGGGAAGCAGTTGCCCCCAACCCCCCTAGCCCGGTGTAGATATTTTATTACTTACTACAATCGTTTTGAAAAAAAACCATCAAATTTATTTAGAAATGCCGGTAAAAATTAAGTAGAGAGAATAAATAGCTAATAATAGACACTTCAAGTCGACCGAAGCACACACCTAGACGAAAATACAAGTGCATGCATCATAGCAGCTGCAATTGGGACTGATTTACAAGTCTCGCGCATTGTATCTCGCCAACAACATCGGTCCAATCACCTTGCTGAGACTCCACGCAATTTTGGGAAGCGATCGATCTTTATTCCTTTTTTTAGATTTCCTGATATCCACACTAGAGCAGCATTTTGATAATGAAAATTTAGTGGTAAATTTGCTGATTATAAAGGGAAATTAAAAAATGTCTGCAAATACTAGGTGGTGCGAAAAGTAACCTCCTTGACCGCCAGAATGTGGTCCTACTGCAAAAAAGTCATGATGTAGTCCGTTCATATTTAGGCAGAAGTGGCAAAGACAGTGCGATACTGCCCTTAGTTTTGTTTTGACAGCTGATTGTTGTTGTCGTGTTTCCCATCATGTTGAGTATAGACAAAAACGATTTTCGTTCTCTCATAAAACATTATTTTTTGAGAGGCAAAACGGCGAAGGAAACAAAAGAAAAGTTGAATAAATATTATGGGGTTAATGCTCCGTCAGATTATACCGTCAAATATTGATTTCGAGAGTTTCGTGGTGGCCGCAACTCCACTACCGATGAAGTCCGCAGTGGCAGGCCCTCCGATGTGGCTACAGAGGACAATGTCAAAAATATACATGAAATGGTATTGGCTGACCGGAAAGTGAAGGTGCGCGAGCTAGCAGATGCCACAAAGATTAGTACTTAGCGCACACGCCATATTTTGGGCGAGATTCTGCATATGAAAAAGCTATCTTGCCGCTGGATGCCGCGCAAGTTCACTCCGGACCAAAAACACGAATGTGAGAGCACTTCGAAAGAGTGTTTGGACTTGCTGATGCGGAATCGGGCAGACTTTTGGCGTCGATTGGTAACTGTTGATGAAACCTGGATCCACTATAACACACCAGAAAACAGAATGAGTGCCCGGCAATGGACTGAAGCCGGCACGAGTGATCCGAAGCGGCCGAGGGAGGCTCGATGGGTCGGAAAGGTTGTGGCGTCGATTTTCTGGGATTGTCATGGCATACTCTTCGTGGACTACCTCGAAAAAGGAAAAACAGCGAGTATTACTGTGCATTATTGGAGCGATTGAAGGACGAAATAGCTGCAAAACGGCCTCACATGAAGCGAAAAAAAATTTTGTTTTCGCAAGACAATGCGCCGGCACACAAGAGCATAGCAACCACGGCTAAAATCAATGATTTAGGGCTCCAATTGCTTCCGCATCCACCGTATTCGCCCGATTTGGCTCTCTCGGACTATTATCTCTTCCCAAACTTCAAAAGATGGCTAATCAATAAAAAATTAAGCTCACGCGAGGAAATCATCGACGCCGCGGAGGAGTATTTTGCAGATCTTCCGGAAAATTACTTTTCGGACGGGATCAAGAAGTTGGAAAATCGCTGGAATAAGTGTATCGAGCTAAAAGGGGACTACATTTTTAAAAAAAAAATGTTTTTCATTTCCAAGGAGGTTACTTTTCACCCCACCTAGTATGTACTACCATTTAGAATTTTTTGAGAACGAAGCCGAGTTATGGCTTAAACTATGGAAGGACAAGGGCATGGCAAGAGAAAACCTTAGGGAACAAGACTTTACGAAAGGTTTAAGGAAGCGGAAATATTCTTTCCTGCAACAAAAAACGCAATTTTAATTTCCTTGGCACAGCCTTGTACAACAAGCAACATAGAGAGGTCATTTTCTACAGTTTTTAAAATCGCTTGACCAAGCAGATTACATCGAGGTACAACGCTTTGGAGTAATATCATATTGAACGAGAAACTCCGAGGAAATGCTGCTTTCATTACAAGCGAACTACCAGAAAACGCAATTTGGACAGAAAGAAGACTTTCTCGCACATCTTCTAAAGTATTAATTAACGAGCAATGCAATTATGTACAATTTATACTACAAACAAATTATTAGACGACCTATTCGCAATTGACTTTATGCATAGAAAACCAAAAACAAGTAACAATAACCAACAACCCCAAAACTAACAATACTAACAAACAACAACAAAATTACACAAACTATCAAAACGGGTATAACAAAAATAAAAAAAAACAATAATCCAAATCATAACCAAAATCAAAATAAGAACAATAATAATACAAACAATAATCCAAATGATAACCAAAATCGGAATGGAATTAACTAAAATACAAACACAAGGTCCCAAAACCAATCTATAGAAGTACAGAGAATCGAAGAAGCTGAGTCTGATGTTGAGGAAGAAGTAAATTTTTTAATGTCGCCCCCGATCTACCCTACCCATAATTACTATAACTGTAGGCAACCAAAACATAAAATACCTTATAGATACCGGTCCACCACTAGTATTTTAAAACCCGGGACCATCGACAAAATATGTACTGAAATACCACCATGATTGCAAGTACGAGTACAAGAGCGATTTTTCAAGCCCTAAGAAAAAGTGGACAAATGTGACTTTCTGAAAACGGAAACACAATTTTTAGGACATGTCTTGGTGCTAACCAAGGGCATAAAGACAAACCCAAACAAAGTTTCAATCATGCAGAACTTAAATTTACCAAACCCGAAAAATCAAGTCGTAAAAGACTATACTAAAATAGCATACCCCATGAGAAGACACCTTAAAAAAATCAATTTGTATGAGCTAAACTACATATCTGCATTTGAAAATCTCAAAGATATTGTAAGAAATTCACTAATTTTATATCCCGATTTTTCAAAACAGTTTGTAACAGCAGACGCGAGTAATTTTGCAATTGGAGCAGTTGTTTCTCAAGAAGGACACCCCATTGCTTATGCGTCAAGAACCTTGAATAAACACGAGGCTTATTACGCTACCATTGAAAAAGAGCTACTCGCAATAGTATGGGCAGTAAAATACTTCCGTCCATATGTCGTTGGAAGATTATTTAACTTAGAAAGTGCCCATCAACCACTCAAGTAGCTGGTCACAGGAAAAGACATAAGTCCCCGATTACAAAGATGGTTGTTAAACCTAGGAGAGTGCAATTTCAAAATAGACTATATCAAAGGTAAAAATAATAACATGGCGGATTTTCTCAATAGAATCACACAAAACGAAATAAACCATGAAGATAATGAGAATGAGGGTTCTGACCTAGACAAAACCATAACCACAGAACACGATACAAATACCTCTAATGAACAACAAATATACAATAGGGAATAAACAACCCAAAATCAAAAGTCGAAATTCACACTCATGACACTGTAGTAAATAGGTTTAGGACACAAATTATCCTAATCCCAAAGAAACAAACCAGCGTTGAAAATCCATTCAATAACGAACGCATATATTTGGATATAGACGATATCAATGAAAACGGTATATTGAACACCATACAAAGGGAAATTACAAAGGGAAGAGTAGTAATGTACTCTGAACTTAACGAACAAGAATATAACAAATTTCGAGAACTCATACTACATGAATTCTCAACAAGTCCCCAAGTAAAATTCGTAAGGTGCACAAAATTTGTAACGGACATCGAATCTGAAGATGATCTAAACAAACAAATTGCACTATTTCACTATCACGAAAGTATACATTGTGGAATAACAGCGACTTACGAAAAACTAAAAGCAAGAATATATAATCCCCAATTAAAACGAAACACAAATATAAATATCGTAATAAACAATTGCGACATATGCTGAGGAGGGCAATACGACCGCAATCCCATAAAAAATATTTTTTTTTCAACAGAAACACCTACATCAATAAACGAAAAAGTTCACATAGATACTTACGTAAATATACTAAAACATCCTTTATCATATTTATAGACAAATTTTCAAAACATGCTACATGTTTTCCGTAAACCGATAGAAACAATCGAACTTTCGCCGATAAAATCAACATAGTCTAAAAAAGGCAAAGTTAAGAAGTTCATATTCGACATTCAATTTAATACATCAAATGTAAAAGAATTTCTTAACAAATAAAACGATTTCCATGCGACCAAACCAAATAGTCATACTGGATGCAGAACGATTGAATAGTACACTAACAGAAAAGGTAGGAACACTAAAATTAAAGGAAAAACTACTCATTATAGCACACATTATTAAGGTTGTAATGGTATACAATGATACCTATCACAGCACAATCCAATGTATACCATTCGAGGAACAGAATAATAAAGTCGATCATTACAGAGGTATTCAATAGAATGGAAAAGCAAAAACAATTGAAAAAGCAAACCAAGTGGAAAGTTATATGGAAGACAGGCAAGAAGATTTTATTAAAAATTACAAAAACCTCAGGCATAAAGAACAGCCGAAATTCAGAAAATCAAATTTGAAGAACATACGCATGTGATACAAAACATCGACGTTTTTGATGTCGGGCGTTTTCAATTTTGCCCAAAAAAACCTTGGTGAGATAGAAAACGCAGTAATTTAATTTTGCAAACATTGATGCTCGAACTGCTGATTGAATACTGGTTATTTTAGGGGCGTTTGAAACGTATCGAATTTGGGGCAACGCTTATCGTTTATTTCTTTTTGGATCCTCTTGCTAGTATTTACATTCAGCCACTGATGCCAAGCAAATATTTTGACACTGCTCACTGTCTTTCACATTACTCACTCTACAAAAACCAATCAAAAAAAAAAAAAAAAACACTTCATTTCTCAACAAACAAAAATCGTGTAGTACCTTGCGTTAACACATTGCAAACATGACAACTTTTTCCAATGAGATTATTAAAGCTTCTCATTAAACTAATCACTTTCTACGCATTTATATATTCATTACCAAAATATATAGTTTATTTTGACATATAAATTAATTGAATTAAAGACAAATTATAATCTTCGAAAATGTTAAAATTTATTTGCAAGCAGGTTGGCATATTCAGCATTGATTGGTTTTACTTATTTCGTCTATTTTACTTCAATGAAAAAGTGATTTGGGTAAAATGCAAATTTATGAATTTTTGAATTCTTTAAATGCAGTTTAGCGAGGAAAACAATAAACTACAGTTATTGGTATTTTGTCCTTTAATAACTTCAGATAAGAGAGAATTAAGCCAAATCGCCTGTAAAAAATTAGTCGATTTCAAAACCGTCAGAAGCGGTTCCATCACACCGTGAAATGGATATTTATATATGTAATTAAAAAAATCACAAAAAACACGATTATTTTTAAAAAAGATTTTGTCTTATTTCTTATGCTAACAGTTTTATATTTTGATAAATCAGAATGGTTTATTTAAAATATTTTAACGTAATATTTGCAACCACAAAATTCGTTTTGGAAAAGGGTTTATGAAGAGTTTATTTCTAGTTTTTTGTGGTTTTTGTTTGGATAATCTTTGTGTTTAATCGGTGAGAGTTTGAGCGACAAGCGTCAATTGTTCCTTAAGTATTCGGAAAGAAGGACGTTCCTCCGGACCATGAGACCAACACTTTTTCATGACCTGTGAATAAAATTAATGAACCATTAAAGAGCAAAATATTTAATTTGCATATTAACACTTACATCGTATATTTCCTTAGCACATGACTTCGGTTTTTCTAATATGATACCACGCTGAACTCTTTCAACGACTTCCGTATTCTTAAGACGTCCATATGGCATTTTACCACAGGTGAATATCTCCCATATGAGTACTCCTATTGAAGATAATCTTAAGTTGTCTTATAAAGAATATCTACGAGTATACGAACCATATGCCCACACGTCACTCTTCGATGAGAATCGCGTATAGTTTAAGACTTCTGGTGGTGCCCATTTTATTGGAAATTTAGTACCACCGGAACTTGTGTACTGATCATCCAATACATAACGTGCTAAACCAAAGTCAGCCACCTTGACTACATTCTCTGAGCCAACTAAGCAGTTACGCGCAGCCAGATCGCGATGAATATAATTATGGCGTTCTAGATACGCCATTCCTTTACTGACCTATTTATAGCACATTAAATTATTTTTATACATAACAATTTGGAGTACATACCTGTATACACATATCAAGCAAGAGGCCCATATTACCAATAAGTGTATTTTCATTTCGACGCAGATAATTTAGCAGGGATCCATGCTTCATATATTCCGTAACAATGTATATTGGACGATGTTTTGAGCAGACTCCGTAAAGTTGAACTAAATTGGAATGTTGCAGTTTGGTCATAACCTTGGCTTCTTCAATAAAATCGTCCTCTGACATAGTACCTTCCTTCATCATTTTTACAGCAGTATCAATTGATCCGCGCCATTTACCACGACGCACAACACCAAATTGGCCAGAACCTAGCTCTTCCATTAGCATAAGTTCCATTGGATGAATTTCCCACTTATCTGCACGAACGAAAGTAATAAAATAATAATAAATATTATTTTGTAAACCACGAATATACTCTTCAAAATACCATGTGACAATCCAGCTGTGGGCGGCACTGGCCTGTCGCATGGCGACGACTTAAGACGACATGCTAAGCCACCAGAATTGTGCCTATGATAATTGATCAAATCGGGTATAGTCTCACAGCAATGCTTCTCACTCAAGTAATATTCACATCGTGCGTTCTGTTTAATATGATAATGTTTGACATGTGATTGTGGGCTGTAGATGGAATGGAGTTGTAAGTAGTACTTTGGTAGTATACATTTTAGTATCGTCTTACACTTTGGTATGTAGAGATAGTGTGTATAGACCCTTAGTAGAAGATTTGCGTACGACAAAGCAACCCTCTTTGTCGCCTTGCTTTAACAGTGATTCCGCTCGTTGACGCGACATGTCGCCGACGTACCATCTGAAAATGGAAGTTAGTACTTTTTCTAAATAATGGACTTAGTTTTTACTCGTAGCGTTCCAGACCCAATAAGGCTTTAGGTTTTACATAGTTGCTCGGTATGTATCCAACGTTGCCAAGCGAATCCTTAACCTTCCACCAATGTTCTTGGGAATCATCAATAACCTCATATTCAGCATTCTAAATTATAAAATTGAGTAAAGATTCTTTATAAATTATTCTTAACCATTTTGCACTGCAAATAAAAAGCACCAAATGTTCCATGTACTAATGTTGAATAAAGACAAAAACAATCAGTAAGCAGCATAAAATAGTCATAAGAGATAACAGAATTTAACCCACCTATTCTCAGAAACACCACAAAGTTAGGAAAAAAACATCATTCAAAGAGCTTTTAGCGATTCTCGCACACGTTGAAAGCTTCGCTGTTAAAAAATGTTGTTTTTGTAATAATCTGTAAGGTGAATATTACCACCCCTCTATTTTTTTTAACTTTATTTTATTTTTGGTATTTGTTGCTCTACATACAATTGATTTACACACTCTGTGAAAATTTCAACTCTCTACCCTATTACGGTTCATGAGACAGAGCTGGAGTCGGACGGACGGACGGACGGCGTTAGCTTAGTAATAGGGTCCCGATAGCACCCTTTGGGTACAGAATCCTAAAAAAGAATCTTACACAAAAATGAAAACAGGTGTTTTTAGGGGTTATCCGAGTAATGCTGACTATTTAATTTTTTTTTTTCTGAATTGTCTTTTTCCCCCAAGTTGATAAGTCTGATTTTTAATTAATTTATCAATTGAAGGCAATATTTTTTTGAAAATCGATAATTTTTCACAATACTATTGTCCGACATTGAAAATGGATCACTAAAATCACGAAATGATTTTAACACATTTCTTTTTCTGTAATTTTCTTCATCTTCCAAGATTATCCATTTTAAAGAGCAATAACAGTGCACACAAATTAACATTTTTTTTTCACAAACAAATTAACACCTCCTCAGCAAAAGATGACAAATTGTTTTCATAACAGCTTTTCTTGTCACCGCAAAAAACCAAAAATTAAAATAAATAAAAATTACAATTTAAAATTGTCTTGAAATCGTTTTGTTTAATGTCAAAAATGACCAAAAAAGATTGACATGACCAAAAACTGAGCAGCACTACTCAAAGTTCGCCAGCCGTGGCTGCTGATATTTTTGTTTCCACTTTTGTACTGCGAATTGTTCTTAGCCATGTATTTTTTACACAATTTCCATTTTAATTTCTAACAATTAGCCACAACCTTCCTTTTGTACGTATAACCAAAACAAAAAACATCTGACATCATAAAAAAAAAAAATATAAAAAAAGACTAACTTTGGCTATGCCGAAGTTGTAATACTCTTCACGCCCCAGCGAGTGGTCCGAGGGTCTTGAAATTTATAAGGTGGCTATGGGTTAGACACTATAAATCCAAATTTTAAGTCGATAGTACAAAAAACAATAATAAGAACTTCCATTTGGATCCCGGTCTGTATGGTGGGTAACCCTAGGATCATGAAATTTATATGGTTGGTGGATATGGACCAGGAACTTATAGTGTCCAAATTTCAGTTCGATACGTCAAAAAAAAAAGCTTTACTAATAAGAACATTTATTTAAAAGGGGGTTTGTATGGGAGGTTCCCCCCTAGTGGTCCGATTCGGCTGACCGGCGTTTGGTAAAAAGAAACCGATGTACAAAATTTTATCTCTCTAGCTCAAAAACTGAAGGACTAGGAGTGCGAACAGACGGACATGGCTAAATCAACTCGTCACATCGAGCTGATCACAAATATATATACTTTATGTGGTCTGTGATGTCTCCTTCTGTGTGTTACAAACTTCATGACAAACTTATAATACTATTCACTAACGTGAAGAGTATAAAAACAGTGGAAGCACCTAGTTTTTAAACACCTAATTTGAAGCAGTGTAACCACGCTATTAGTCAGAGCAAGGTGAACATCTTGGCCAGACCTTTCAAAAATTGGTCGCTCTGCAGCAGTGTTGGTGAATTTCTGGTCATTTCGACTGTCTTTCTTTTTCGTGTCGTGCCAAAAATAAATAGCAGATGAGGACACAAAACTATATACAAAACAACTATGAGTACCGATAAAAGTACTTTTAACCTATACCTACTATACTAGGTTTCAAACTATCGATGCCAAAAGTACTTGGTGTCGAAAACAAAGCATCGAGTAAGTACTTGTATCGCTTTATCCCTAGGCGTACGTGGCAGATCACTTCGAACTTTAAATGCATATGATGGCGTAAGTGCCGGAAAGTGAACTGCCAGTTTATATTTTTTTTATTTATTTTTTTTTTTATGATAGATTTAATGATCATAGAACCCGACTAGTTAGTTAAGTATATAAGTTATTTTTACTTATGTATATTTAAGTTTGTATATATATATCAATAAATATTTTAATTAAATATAAATAAATATTTAATTATTCTTTTTTCCCAGCGGAAAGGGTTTTGTGGCTTGTGTTGGGAAACGGTCTTGTGCAAAGATTTTGGATATTGCATCAACCAAATAATGTGGAAAGCGGATATTGCATCATCGAAATTTATTTTTTTTTTAATTCCCGATTGGTTATGTACAGTTGTTTACTTATAATCTAAAAGAAAAACACTAAGTACTTATTTAAACAATGATAGGAGGGATAACAATATGACAATATAGATCATTATCGAATGGTCTGTTTTATAATGGTATGAGTGGCTAGGGCCTTGTTTTTTGAGTACTACTTGCGACTGCCCCACTCTCATGAGATACCGCAACGTTCCTCTCAACAACAAAAGCCAGCCATACACACACGTAATTTATATATAAATAGGGTGTAAAAATAAAAAAAGTAAATAGTGTACTAGGTTAAATCCAATGGTCTGCTTCTTTTTAATTTTTGAGATGGAAGATCTTTATGGATATCGTAGTTACTTATATACCAATCCGTGTTAAGAATCACTCCAAGCATTTTAGATTATTGTCTCTGGATTACATTTATGTTCGTTTTCTTGGTAGTGCCCCATAGTTGAATGCCGTACGTCCATATAAGCTTAATTACACTTAAGTATACTAGTTTCCACTGATTGACAGCTTAGATTTGTTGTTGAAAAGTGAGTATAGCTGCTTAAATATCATAATCATATAATCTGGGCTTTCTTCTTTTGGTTGAGATACTTCCAAGTAAGTTTACTGTGAATATGAAAGCCCAGGTACTTTGCCACTTTGCATAGTGGGATGTCAGTACCTTTTATTAAGTGTTCACGCAGTGAATGGTATTATATGTAAGTTTGTCATGAAGAAAGAATATATATTCTTGATCAACTTCCTTAGCCTGTTTTTCAGGTCTTTGATTTGGAGCTGTGCTTTGTCATTTAGAGCTCTCGTCCTTTGCCAGATTTTTCGCGATGAGGCTTTTAATTGTGCGAGGGCTTTTAGTTCCGGTGTTGCTCTATGTGCTGCTTCGTTCATTTTGTCATTCAAGTACATATCGCACATGTTTAACTAAAGTGTTACAACTCAAAATTTTCAATTTTTCAGTAGGCTCACGTTGAAGGTATATGAAAAGAAAGGGTAAAGCGTAGAGAAATAAATACCAGATTTTTATAGGAGTTGGGGATGATCATTGTGTATTGTTTTTTAACAAAAAATCAAAATTGGAAAATTTTGAGTTGTAACACTTTAGTTAAATATGTGCGATATATCACTGCCTTTTCAATTTCGTCCTGTTCCTTAAGAGGTACATTTATAGAGAGGTTAGGTTAACGTGGCAGCCCTCAGAAGAGAGGCTCACTTAGGCACAAAAAACATTATGGCCCATTGTGATACTTATAGAGAGGTTAATGTCAATAAATTCCATTTATCCCAATAAGTTCTTCTAATGTACATTTTGCAAGCGGGCGTTTTTATTGCGCAACTATATTCAACTTGGATTGGAGAATGGTCTGAAGAAAGTTCAAGTAGGGAGTAAATTTAAAAAATTTTTATGTTCATGTTTTTTTAGTATACAAAAATCAATTAGATCCGGTATCTTAGTCCGGTCGGTTGGCCAATATGTGGGTTCGCCAGTGCTTAAATGCTTCCCTCCAAACATTTGAAGTCCACTTTTCCCTTAGCGTTTATCAGTCCAGATCCCTAGTTTACATGTTTGGAGTTGTAATCTCCTGCTGCGATGAACCTTGGACCAAGCTCTTTAAAGTAGTCTCTAAATTGAGCTGATGAAATTGTGTGTCTGGGTGGGCAATAAATAGCTGCTATTGTAAATGATCCATATTTGTCATCTAGTAACAATTCGGTCGACTGTATGTGAGCGTGTTGGTAGCTCTCAAGCTCAACGTGTCGTATATTCATTCTAATAATAATAACAGAGCCACCAGTTCGATTGAGAACAGAGCTAATCAGCCGTGCCACAGAATTAGTCAACGGTTTTGAGGACGGTTGTTTTGAAATCACCCAAAAAATCCGTCGGTGCTACAGAACAGATTTCATTTTTCGAACATTGATGTTCGAACGAATAGCTGATTGAATATTGTTCATTTTAGGGGCGTCCGTATCGAGTTTATGGTGGAACTAATCGTTGCCTCTTGCTACTATTTATACTCAGCTATAGACGCCAAGCGAATATTTTGACACTGCTCAAACGACGAAGAAAAGTTGACGAAAACTGCAATAAAAACAAATAAAACTTGGCAGCACTGGTATATTTTGTGTTGTTATTTTTGGGATTTTTGCTAGTATAATAATTTGATTTTATTTCTAAACAAAAAATCATCACATGAATTACATTATGATATCCAAAAAGTTCCACAAATTGTTAATGCATGTGCTCCCCATAATATTTGCATACACTACAGTACTTTATTTCCCGAAAGTGATGTACAAATGCCTTCCGAAGAAGCTGAAAATCATAACATAACAGTAATGAATATGAGGACAGAAATGATCGTATAGAATCTGCCAGAACAAGAGATACAATTAAAAATACTTTTTCGTTATAAAATTATATGTACGTATATGTATACACTATTAAAAAAAAATAAAAAATTACATAAAAAAAAAACTAACTAGGCGAATTCAATTGTTTTTCCAACAATTATAGTTTTTTCTTTTTTATTGCAGCATCAAGGTTCAGCTTTTCTTCTACTTTTTGTGATTTTGTTTTATAAATTTTAAGCCATTCCTCTTCAATTTCCAACCTCTTTCTTTGGTAACAAGAAATGTCTCTTAAACATCCCTTAATGGACTTACCATATTCAGGATTTTGTTCCATTTCTGAAATTAAAGTTTCGAATTGCCGCAACGTTGTTGTTTTTATATTTTAATTAAATTTAATTTTCATTACAATCGTTTCGATATCGTTACTAAAAATGACGACGAGAGAATACGAACGTTTCTTTTTCGTTTCAAAAATTTATTGACAAGCACTTTATAAACGATATTATAGGTTACTTACCTTTTCAAGCGATAAGTCTCCCCCTTCAATGGCTTTAAATGGGTATAAAGCAACTACGAGTTTGACGAAGTGAGAATTTTCCTAAAAATAGTTTACATATATGTAAGTGGTAATTTTTAAATATTGTGCAATTTACCTTAGCTTTTGATATTGGCGTGCCGGGTGTTGGAATACCACCTGGCATGTCTGTATCCGATATCTTACAATCACCGTTAGGAACAGTTGGTGTGTATTTGAAAGAGAAAGTCAAAATCTATGATGGCGTTGAAGTTTATACATTGATTGGCTTACCTGACGCTGCAAAGTATTTGGCGTTAAGCTACCTAGACTGACTGAATTATCTTTTTGCAAACTGATTTGACTGGTTGTTGCAAAATTTTTTGGGCTACTGCTGCGTGGTGTATTTTGAGTGGAAGAATTTTCAGTGCCTGTAATTACAAGGTTATTATAATATTAAAGCAATAAACATAATATAAAAAAAGTAAAAAGAAAATTAACTTTGGCTATGCCGAAGTTGTAAGGTAGGAAGGTATCCCTCCTAGTGGTCTGAGGGTCTTGAAATTTGCATAGTTGGTGGATATAGGTCAGATATATAGTGTCCAAATTTCAGTTCCATAGTACCAAAAACAAAAAAGTTTTTCTAATAAGAAGATGAATTTGAATCTTGGTTTGTATACCTCCCTAGTGTTCCGATTTGGCTGATTCCGACAAAATAAAAAAACTGAGGGACTATTTTGCATATATACAGATGAACAGACAGATAGTCGGATATGGCTAAATAAACTCGTCTCGTCGCGCTGATCAAAAATATATGGGATTTATGGGTCGGAGACATGTGTGTTACAAACTTCATGACAAACTTGAAGAGTATAAAAATTATGTAAATATACACTTCATATGGATATGATTTGAAAATTAAATAAGTTAAGAAAGATTCAGTAATAAAGTATTTAAATTATTGATTTAGATGGTGGCACAAAACGAAGGTTACGATTTTTACTTCTGAAACTGTAGGAAAGTGTATGAGTATTAACCGATATTGTCGCACACATTGAAAGCTTCGCTGTTAAAAAAAGCTGTTGTTATCATCAGTCTGTAAAGTGTATTTTAGCAGTCAGTAAACTTAAGTTTATGCAGTTGCCAACTTAGAAGAAAATGAAAATAAGTATGTTGGAAATATAAAATATTTTATAAAAGAAGAATCTTATACAAAAATGAAAACAGGTGATTTTTAGGGGTTCTCCGATTAATTCTGACGATTTAAATTTTTTTTTCAAAATTTGATTTTTTCCCATAAGTTGCAAGCCTGATTTTATCTTATATGTATTTATAAATGTATACAATTCAATTATCAATTGATGGCACAATATTTTTGAAAATCTATAATTTTTCACCCAAAAAATTGTCCTTCATTGAAAATGGATCACATGATGATTTTAACACATTTCCTTTTTCCATAATTTTCATTATATTTCAAAATTTCTGCGCGAAATAAACAAATCGAAAGATTATCCATTTTAAAGAGCGACTTAACATCTTTTTACGATATTCGAAAGACGAATGATTTTTTTTCAAAAGCTATGATGGACCCATCTTGCGGTCTAAGTGACATCACTCGTTTAGCGATGCAGCTACCTAACCTAACCTATGATGGTAAAGCTTTTATTGTGATGGAAAAATGATATAACAACGAGATATGATAATATTAAGCGTTAACAGAATCATATCTTTTTTGTGATGTTTTTGAAAATACGAGGTTTGTTTAAAAAGTATCGCGAATTTTTAATTTACGCGGGGTATGTATATTCATTTTTTTTTTGTGGCGTTATTTCGCTCACTTATGCTGACAATGTCGTCCCGATTTTGAATGTTTTGTTAATTTTTGACAGCTGTTATTACTCTTTGGAGCAAATTTAGGTCGTCGCGGACGGAGTCCAACAGCTCCTGAGCAATGTTAAACTTTCTTCTTTGGCGAGCAATGCGACTCTGGTACTATTCCCATCAGTTCACTCTTATTGCGATAGGGCATATTCTGGAGTAGTAAACTGTAATAGTAAGAATCAGGTTCAGAAACTACTATGAACACGTATTACAGCTGGTAAGTTTCTAATATTCAGTTTTATGTTGTCTGTGTAATGAGACGCTGTCTTACTATTACCACATGCGGTACATACGCATCTGTATCAATGTTTTCTTCATTGATTGTTGGTGGTTTTGAGTAGTGTGGCTGAAACAACATCACAAATTCTATAAAACACATGTTGTTGAAATAATAATCGAGGTGCTCAGTTCGTCGCTTTTCATATTGGTCGACTATATTGGCGCAATAACCCGATGCTTGACCAGCTTCAGTAAACTTCAACACTATATATCGTTGCGCCGGTTAACGAGTATTGAAAACCCGTTTTACTGGAGCTGTCACGCATATTTAAATGGCAAAGCCTGAATACGCATTCGCAAGCATCAACTTGTCGTTCTCTTAATAAGCGCATGCTTATTTAAAAAAATTTACGCGAGATGTCAGTTTTTTTTCTACTAATTTGTTGAATAGCTCGAGTTACTTCACCATCCAGATTCGTAGGTTCAGATTTTAATACGCATTTGGCGATGTTACGAGTATAAGCAATTTACTCGTTTGTATTCATATTAGCTTCCCACATTTTAAGCAAAGGAGGACTGTAATTATTTACTCAACAATCATCGCTTTTCTCCTTCAGAATGTAAATCCGACCACCATTATGGATGAATTCATTAGATGAAGTACCAATTACGGCGGTTCAATAAGTACCCGAGTTTGATGACAGAGGGCGTTCCTGAGGGAAGTTGGTGTTATCATCATTTGCTGCCATCTATCAAACGACGGCAAAAGAAATTTCAGACTGATTGATAGATTAGTTTGGATTTGGCAGCCATTCGATTAAGACGTGTTTTGTGATTTTTGCCAAGATGGAAAAAGGACAATACTATAGTGGGTTATTGGACCGTTTCGACAAAAAATTGAAGGAGACACGGCCGCATTTGGCGAAAAAGAAGGTGCTGTTTTACCACGATAACGCACCAGCACATTCACCCGGAGTTGTCCCCGCCAAACTGCATGAATTGCGTTATGAATTTCTGCCACACCCCCCGTATTCACCCGATTTTAGATCAAACGAAGAAGTCATCGCCGAGACAGAGGCGTATTTTGAAGAGTTCGACAAATCTTATTTTTTTGGAGGAGTTAAAAAAATGGCAGGAACGTTGGGAGATGTGTATCTTTCTAAAAGGGGACTATGTTGAAAAATAAAAAACAAAATTTTGAAAAATGGTGTCTTCATTTCTAACACGGGTACTTATTGAACCTCGTATATGTGTGTGTGCATTCCGAGCGAGGAAAGTTGAAACGACATATATTTGTATTGTTTTTTTTTCTTACAGGTACTAGTGTGATGATGTGTTTGACAACTTTTAACCAATTCGTGTAGTTCTGAATTTTCTGGAGAAATGGCAGTACTACAAACTGAATTAATGCTAGCTATTCCTTCAAGTGTCTCCACAGGAAGACGGGCTTCGACAAAAACAACCAGAGTTCGATTAGACACCAAATATTTCTCAAGCTACCGCCAAATATTTCAACATCAGTTTTAAGGAAGTGCATTAGCGTTTCGATGACCCGTTCAGTTTTGTGAATATCTATGTCATCTGGGTTAATGTGTTCTCTGGCATCAGAAGCACTTTTTTCATATCTTTCCAGTGGAGTTCACTGCAGCTCAATGTTACAAAATATTTCGGAGGTCCCAAACACCTTATTTGTGCTATTAGTTCACTACGCCAATAAGTAGCGGAACCTCTGAGATTTTTCATATATAAGTGTAGGTCCTCTACTCGATTGCCATTTTCCCCTTCCACTCTTCTAGCTCATGCTGCAATGCACAGTGGTCGGCCCCATAGGACAAAAATAAAAAAATGAAATTCAAAATTTCCAAGAAATAAGTGGCTCTAATATGATTAATGTTGCCACCACTAACTTTTTTTGGGTTAATTTTAACCACGATTTCTAAAAATAGCATCAGAAGTGAGGACAAGTGGTCTCTTTTTTTTAAATTTGAGCAACCAGCCTGTGCATCTTAACTTTGAAAATCGAAAAAAATTATAAATATTGTGATAATAAATAATATAAATAATGCATTTTGAACACAAAGGTACTAACTTTATTTTAAATATATCTGTGTCAACAAGTCAGAGTAGCTTATGTCGAAAATTGGGTGAATTGAGTTTGAATTATATTATTATTAACCGCTTCAATACACGTATTTTGACTAAAAAAATTTCTAAAAATATGGTATAGAATCATAGTTATATATAGTTTACCCTGACCACTAGAAATTCGTACACCTACGATTTTTTCACAAATCCAATTTTCAAACTCTTTTAAACAATTATTGGAATAAATAAACTAAATAAAATGTATGCTTGTTAGAAAGGTTGTGAAATCTACTTTTATAAAAATATTTTACAAAATTTATTTAGCATGTATTTTATTTTTTATAATTTTTTTTGTGTAGCATCTTATAAATATGAAATGAAACCAAACAGAAATTACTTTACACAAAATGGGCAATATCTCAAAACAACGATTTTCGACATAAGCTACTCTGACTTGTTGACACAGATATAATATATGTTGTATTTGTATTTTGTTTTTATTTTTGTATAATATTTATTTTTTTTTTTAATATTTTATATTTCCAACATATTTTCATTTTCTTCTAAGTTGGCAAACATGCATAAACTGAAGTTTATAGACTCGTAACATACACTTTACAGATTATTACAATAACAGCTTTTTTAACAGCGCAGCTTTCAACTTGAGCAAGAATTAGAAAGATGACAAAAGTTTTCCTTGGTTATTATGTGTATGCCTTATGCTAGGTCATGCTTCTAAGACAATTTTCAAAAATAATGAATGGCTCTAAGTTACAAAGCTACAATTCAAACAAAACCTATTTATAGTTTCTTATAGAATCCGTTGGTTTTTTTTATTTTAATAGTTATTTCGCTATTCGGAGGCGAATCCAAAAAATCATATAATCGGTCCAACCGTTCTTAAGTTATAAATGCTTATGTATAATATTTATATATTGGGTCATATAAAAAGTCTCCGCTGTTTTTTGGTACATTTTCGAACAAAAATTTTTTTATTCAAAATCAATTTCAATCAAGTACATATTGGCCATTATTATCAATGACCTTTTGCCATTTTCCGGGTAGCTTCACAATTCCATCGGTGTAGATCGGTGGTTTATCAGCGAAAAACTTGGCCAAGTGATTTTCAGCGACTCTTCGGTCGTGCAATTTTTTACCATTAAGAGAGTTTTGCAGAGACCGAACAGAGACCGAAACAAATGGTAGTCAGAGGGTGCAAGGTTAGGGCTATACGGTGGATGCATCACAGACGTGTGTGGCCAAGCATTGTCATGATGGAAGACAACTCCCTTTCTGTTGGCAAATTCTGGTGGCTCTTTCTTGATTGCTTCATTCAAACGGTCGATTTGTGAACAGTAAAGGACCGAATTGACCGTTTCGCCACGTTGCAGCAGCTCATAATAGACAATTCCTCTCCAATCCCACCAAACACTCAACATAGCCATGTTTGCCGTCAATCTAGGCTTTGAAGTCGTTTGTGGAAGGTCACCGGCCTTTGCCCATGATCGCTTGCATTGAATATTCTCGTATTTAATTCGTTTTTCATCGCCCGTAATGATTCGCTTCAAAACTGTTTCCATTTCGTTACGTTTCAGCAGCGTTTCACTGATGGTTATTCGATCAATTAAATTTCTTTGAGGTAATTCATGTGGCACCCAAACATCGAAGTTCTTTGAGTAGCCTGCTCTTTTTAGATGATTCCAATCTATGATATGGTTGATGTTTAGTGCCTCCGCTATCTCCTGACAGCTTCCGTACCGGTCTTGCTCCATCAGTTGCAAAATTTCATCGACTTCTTCAGTGACAGGCCGACCAATGAGAGGTGCAACTTTTACATCAAAATTTCCTGAATGAAATCGAGCAAACCACTCCTGGGTATGGCGTTCGCTCACAGCATTCTCACCGAAAACTGCACAAATTTTACGGTATGTTTTTGCAGCGGTTTTCCCTTTTTTATAGTAAAAAGCATCACATAGCGTATTTCTTCAGATATTTCACTCATATTCAAATCAGTATAACTTTTAACACGAGAAACGAATTAGACAGCTGTCTTCACAAAAAATGTAGCCTGAAATGTTACCTTTCAACACGTGTTCGTTTGACAGTTCAGATTAGTGTTGTCAGATCTATGGTCCCCAACACCATCTAGTGACAAAAAACAGCGGAGACTTTTTATATGGCCAATTATATATAGATAAAAAGAAGATAAAGAAAGATAGATAGATTGTAACAATATCTTAGAGTGAAGGTCTAGTAGCTAGTGCTGTGAAAAACTAAAATGGAAATGTGAAAAAACATGATTAAAAACAATTCGCAGTATATGCAGCTTTCTTTTCATTACCTCCAACGTATTTTATTACAATTTTAACAAAAATTTTATAATTCGGAATTTACTTAAAATTGATTTGTGCATGATCAGTTTTAAAGTTAGCACGCAACGAAAATCACCTAAAACGTTGGCAGCAAGGTTAAAAAGTTGGTAACAATGGCAACAACTTCCCAACACTGCTGCAAAGTGATCAATCTAACATTTCCTTGGATGGTCAAACCGAAGAGGATGTTAAAATGCAGTTTTAAAAAAGTAAACCTTCATTTTGTCATTTTCACTGTTGTTGTTGTTGAATTGTATATGTACATCCATGCTGCATCTGATGTGGATGTATTATAGCATCAGTGGCGTAGTTATGTACGGGCTACTGCCGATGCCGTTCCTTTAATTAATTTTATTTTATTTATTTACGTTTGCTTTATTGCCCAAAAAATAACAATTAACGCTTCAAGCTAGCGCTATATTTATGGATTATACAGAGTTATATAGAACTTATAAAATATCATTACAGCTGAAAAATTTATAATTATATATTATAATATAATGCCTAAATAGGTTAAAAAGGGATAATTAGGGAAAAATGGCACACACAAAAGTCTTACTAAGTAACTTAAACTTAGAGCTACATCTACTATATGACTGGCACTTAATACGGCTCGACTGAGAATTAACGATTTCTCTTTATTGCCCGAGAGATTTGAAAGAAAAATGGGAGATTGAGAATCATTTTTAATATTTTGTTTTGTGCAACCTGTAGTTTATTCCTATGCGATTGCGCGCAGGGCCCCCATATTTCTGATCCATACAGGATCAGGATTGGATTGATAGCTGGGATCTGCGGTTAAAGGATGGAAACGGTTTTATTAACCGTATCGATGGCTTTACCTCTGAAGATAAGCTTCTTGTCGGGAAAGAGTCCAAGGTATCGGATAGAATTCTTCCATTTGATGCTACAACCATTTAGTTAAAAATCAGAATTGGGTAGAAAACATTGTTTTCGCTTCTTAGTGAAGTAAATTGCATTACTTTTCTAGGATTTAGCTTTATTTTCCATTGGCTGCAAAAACTAGATATGGAAATGAGTGCACTCTGAAGTTTGTTAAGGATCGCATGCCAGGATTCACCTGAACAGTATAGAAACGTGTCATCTGCAAAAATTGATGGATGCAGTTAAAAAGGGATCGGAACCGAAATTGTGCAGCTGGCAGTATATTGTTATTCTCTAAATGACGATTTTATCTGGTTTTAATTATTCGTTCTCTAAATGACGATTTAATCTGGTAATTTTTTTTTTTTTTTTTTTTAATTATTCGTTCTAAAATTTTTGAGAATCCGCTCAGCAAGCTGATTGGTCGATAGTTTTCTGGTGAATCAGCGCACTCTTGGCAGGTTTTTAAGGCAGATGTTTGGAATTTAGTCATAGCCAGGGGATTTGTTATTTATTCGTTAAAGCGAAAGCTTGGAATGTACTGTTTTTTGTTAAAGCCGTTTAAATTTTTTCCAATTTGCTTTAGAATATGCTAAATATGATTCAATATTAGTTATAGCTTTTGCAGTGAATTTACATACAGTTGGGAGATAGTCTGAAGAAAGGTCCGTGTGGGCAATAGTTTCAGAAAAATTTACTGGTGAGTACGTAATAAATAATTCAAGTGTTGACGGATTACTTTGGTAGCTAGTAGGTATATTCGTTGGGTCTCTAAAATATAAGATCGAAAATCTGCCATAGGAAAATAACTCATGAACAGTTTGCCCTTTCACAGTTCCATAGCCTGTTCCTACAGTTAAGGCCACCTCCTACGACGTAGTTTCCCTTAGTACGAGAGAGTGTTAGAAGCTCAGATTTGAACATGTCCTTTTTATGCTTCAATATGTCAGAAGGACTGCCGATGTACCTGGAAAGTAGACCGAGAAAATGTTAAAGGAGTTTTCCAGGTCAATACTTATTTCTATACCTACGTTTTTGATTAAGTGGGTGTTTATGCTAGTAATTTGTTTGTGTTTAATGGTTTTCTTGACAATTATTGCTACTCCACCACCTCTATTGGTGATACGGTCGTTTCTTTATACCATATAATTGGGGATAGTGAAACTGTCCGTATGTGTGAGCCAGGTTTCACAAACAAGATAAATGTGAATATTGTTTTTAGTTAGAAAATCTATAAGTTCTAATCTTTTTTAAGGAACGTCACGTGCATTCCATGCCATAATATTGAGATAATCTACCTTATTTACTACTATAGACATATTTGAGTACTAATTGTGTGATTACATTAAATTGCTCACTCTTATTTGTAAATCTTTGAAGTTTCTCCATTAGCTATGACGTAATACAGCTTATTTCTTCAAACGTGAACAGATCAGTAAATGAATTTTCCGCTGTTGCCGTGTTGTATGAGAGTGGTACTCTTTCGCCGATAAGAGCGTTCCTATAGCTCAGTGCAGGCAAGCGACTTTGGCTGAATGTATTGCTGCTTTGTTTGCAGTTAGTTGCACTCAAACTCGGAGAAACTTGAATATTTGTTTCGTTACAAGGAGCGCTAGTGGTGTTTATATTGCGCTGGTAACTGCGTTGGGCAGGGTTGTTGTAGTTAGAATAACGTACAGAGTTTGGCGATCTCTTTTGAATAAGCGCAAGATACGAGGCACGATAAGGGCAAGCAGAGTCAGTAGAGGAATGAGCACCTCTGCAGTTAGCACAAAGAAGATTTTCTGTATTTGAGCACGATGACTTCTTATGGCGGCCGGCGCAGAATGCACACGATGTGACGACATTAAAACTGTTTGACCCGTGCCCAAATAGTTGACGGTTATGTTAGTTTAATTGGTGGCTTACTTTTGTATCCCCAGCGAACTTTAGTGTGGTTGATGTACTGGTGGTCTTTCCGCAATTTTTGGAGAGTAGTGTATTTGTTTGCAAAATAAACTAAATGTAGGATAATTTTATACCCAACTTTCACTTTTTTTCAATTGCTTTAACATCAGTGCATTGTAGTCCATGAGATATTAAGATTGTTTTAATCTCATCATTAGGTAATTTGTCGAGACATGATAGGATGGCTTTATAAGGCTTTGTTTCTCTGTTCTCATAAGAGAAAAACTCACAATTGTTGTTTTTGAGATGATTGCAAATAACGTAGTGGCAGTCTAAGTTATTGACGATTTTTTTGATTCCAATTGATGTTGTTTTAATATACTTAATATGTATTCATTTTTATTAATTTAAGCGTATCATATATGTATATATGATATGTATATATTGAGCGTTTTCTTTAGCACCGTGATAGGTGGTATTTTTGCATTAGGTGTGACTGGAGGTAACAAGTCATCATCTACTTGATGTGGTATCTACAGTGGTTTCGGTTGTATTTTTATTTAATAGCGGCATCTTATTTGAGCTTGACCATTGTTTATGTATTTTAGTCTGCAACGTTTTTTGTACTTTGCTTCGCTGCTTTTTGTTATTGTTTTGTATTTGATCTGTCAGTTTTTCAGGTGATTGCGTTTTGCGGGAGAGCAAGATCTTGCTCTACGCTCAGGCGACCCTGTGCTTTGAGAATAGACTTCATTTTTGTTGTTGCGTAGAGACGAACGAGAAATAGGCGTTTCTCGTTGTCTTCATTGGCGGTTTTTGACCATTTTTAAGAGCAGAGCTCATCTTTTCACTTTAGTTGTTCGCTTTTTAATTATTGTTTGTAATATTCCACACACTTTGAAAATTATTTAAACTTAAACGTCCGATCACGTCTGCTGTTACAAAATGAATGAATATTTTATTTCAGTAACTTACAGTAATAATAACAACACAAACATTTTCTTGACATTTGCATTTTTAATTATTTAAAAAATAAAAAGGAATAAGCAAAACTCATTCACAATAAATGAAAGTCAGCGCTCAGTTCTGCTAAAGCATTTCATTCAATAATGCCTGTGCTCTAATACCGAAAAAAGCTATTGAAGACATACTTAAATAGTTACGAACCATAATGATATTAAGTTAATCGTCGCTCAACTCAATCCTATGTAAAGATGTATCGATACTTTTTATAATGACTGGTTGGTGCACCTCCCTAGCTACTTTCGTGATGACAGGCTCACATATTTGCACGGGACTCTCCACTTTTTAGTATTCGGATTTACTAAAAATCAAACTTTTGAGAAGTCAACTCGTGGATTATTGTATAGTTTGCAAAGTTTTGTATTAAAGTGTTAAACTAAACTACTAAAAAAGTACTGTTAAGTTAAAATAAAATCATGGAAAAAAAAGAAACCCAGTGGTGCGTTTAAACGAAAGCAACGCCAGGAAAAAGAAGAGAGTCAACAAAAATTGGCCAAAATAGACAAATTTTTTACTCAACCGTCTACAAGTACTTCCGACCAAAACATTTCTGTTGATAGTGACTCAAATAATGTGGTATCTGTTGAGAAGCCTATTGAAGACGATCCGACAATAATTGCAGTTAAAAATACCGCCGGTAATGATGACGCCACCGTTCGTGTCGACGACGCCATCTGCACGGCGTACACAACAGGGAAGGAACCATCGACGTCTACACTTTTCGAAAATGTTAATAAAACTTCATTTGACTTTGGAAACTTCACGAATAAGACATTGAGTGATAAAGAAAAACGTCTTATTCTTGATATGGGACCTTTACAGCCTTCAGAACCATTTCCTAAAGATCTCCACCAGAACAACAGGTGTTTTCCAATATCGTACTATGTTTCAATTTCAAAGTATGGACCAGTCAATCATTTTTGGCTGTGCTATTCCTTCCAAAATTCTTGATACAGCATATTGTCAACCTTGTTGGTTGTTTGCTTCCCAAAGGAATAATGTATGGTGTACGGTCAATCGGGACTGGAAGCACAAAACAGATAGAATTAAAGAACACAGTTTCTCGGTCGGCCATTCGAAAGACTACTATCGATAAGGAAGTTGAAAATGAAAATCGTAAAGAAGAATAATTATGGAAAATGGTTCTTACAAGGTTATTCAGAGGACATCGAGAAAACTTAAATCAGGAGGAACGATACCAAGACAATTTTCTGTCTGTTATAGAGCTTGTTGCACTTTATGACACATTTTGAAGCAAGTTTTGGATATGCCCAAAGGCAATAATTTTCACTTCTAAGAAATTTTGTTAGCAACTTATTTTTGTTTATATTATTAATTGCTTATATTCGAAAACTTTTTTAAAATCAGTCCAACAATTCAAAATGAAATAATTGAGTGGTTAGGGAACAAACTTCAAAATAATCAGCTAAAACAAATTAAAGCATTACCGTTTTTAGCTATCATAATGGACACTACACAGGATATATCGAAGGAAGATCAGCTACGCATTGTTCTGAGGTATGCAGTAATAACCAGATATCGGTCGATAAAGAAGTAAGAGAAGTATTTTTATTTTTTTATGCAGTCATCAAACATGGAGCAGCAGATTTAGTCAAGCAGGCGCCACATAACTTACTGACAAAAATATTGCTTTAAAAAAGTGTGTGGGTCAAAGTTATGATGGAGCCAGTGTAATGAGTGGTGTTTATAATGGTGTTCAAAAACAGATTAAGAATATTAAGTGCGGAGTATTTACATTGCGCCAGTCATAATTTGAATTTAGTGATAAATGATGCCGTTACCAGTTGTGTGGAAAAACAGTTTGTTTCGCAACGATTCAAGACTTATATAATTTTTTCGGGAATAACATTAAGCGTTGGGATCTACTGTCGAAATTCACTGGCGAATCAAAAACCACTCTAAAAAAATTAAATTCGACTAGATGTCCTAGTAGAGTCAATACGATATGTTCAGTAAAGTTTCTTTTTTTTTTTTTATGTAATCAAGGCATTATCAGAAGTAGTACTGAGAGTAAGATGAATAACGAAGCAAAATGTATTAAAACAAAAATGCTAAACTTCGAGTGCGTATTGCTGTGTGAGTTCATGCATCAAATATTGAATGAATCAATTATGCATCCAAAAATTTGCAAACATGCGATATCGATTTAGAAAAGGTAAGTAGAGCTTTTTTGGCAGATGTGAAAACAAAATTTAAATTTTATAGAAATTACTTCGAATCGTTCAAAGTGCAAAGCCAGTGAAACTGCAAAAAAAATATGACATACTCGTAGATCCCAATTTTCACGAAAAACGAGGAAAATATGTTAAAAAACATTTTGATGAACTAGCTTCTGAATACCGATTTCGAAACAGAGATGAAATATTTAAAATTACTATTTTGAATAACGTACTAGACATAATAATAGGTCAGTTAAATTCATATTTTAATGGCAGTGCAGTCTGTCAAATATTTCATTTCCTATCACCATCGTTTTTACTCATCAAGGTAGATGAAGCGAATTTGTTACAAAAATTAGATACATTCCAACGTAAATATTCTGATATAATATGCCCTAATTTTTCAATTAAATTTATTAATATTTAACACCTTGTTCTACATAAAATGGACCCTAACATGGACTGTTGTACAATTATGTAAGGAAATTGTAACTAAATATACAATGCTAGAATGCGACATTACGGAAGTGTTTACCGCAATTTTATTGTTCTATACAATAAATTAAAAAAATAAAAAATTATTTAAGAAATAGTATGGCTCAAGATAGACTCAAACATTTGGCACTCATAGCAATTGAAAACAAGGCGGCATCAAATTTAGATTAAACTGTAGTTATAGATGATTTTGCAAAAACTAAAGTCAGAAAAAAATTGTAAACAATTTTGACTATACAAATTTTATTCTAATTTGTTGTTGTTTTGTGTATATTTTTGTTACTATTCTACTTATGTATATTATTTTTTGTTATTTGTTGTCGCTTTACGTTTATTCTGCTTTTTGCTTTATGTTTTTGTTGTTGCTTTACTTTTTGTTGATCATTATCATCATGTTTATTTGTTAATCATTATCATCACATGTTTACAAAACTTAATCATTTCATTTTTACTTATTTATTTATTTATATCGAAACAAGATTATAATTATTGTAATTATAAATTATAATTTAGTTATTAATATTAATGTGAGCAATAGCGACAAAGGGCCTCAGCTCAGGGGGAGAGTTAGGAAAGATTGGAGGAAATTAGAAAAGTGCAGGACCAGACTTGAGCGGGAATTGAACCCGCGACTCTAGGATGCTAGCTTGGCGCACTAACCAATAAACCAACGAGCCAATCTTCACTTTTACTTATTTGTATTTGTTGTTTGAAATTAATGGAGTAGGTAATAGAGATGTAATGTATGTATATGAATGCAGCAACAACGTGTTCATTCTTTCTATGATTATGCGGCTCAACTCATTTCATTCAGTTCGTTTTTATTAGTATTATTACATATTTTTATACTCCATACGCAGTGAATAGTATTGTACAATATTATAAGTTTGTAACACACAGAAGGAGACATATGAGACCCCATAAGGTATATATATTTTTGATCAGCTAGACAAGACGTTCTGATTTAGTCATGTCCTTCTCTATGTATGGAAACTAGTCCCTCAGTTTTTTTTAAAGTATTGAAACTTTCCACAAAGTTTCCTTTTCACTAGACGCTGTACATTTGTCGGAATTTGCCGAATCGGACTACTCGGTGGGAGACTGATCTCACTACACCAATCAAGATAGTCGGATACTTACATGTTCATGTCACACAAGATCGCTCGTTGTCGGACTTCGTGTTCAGTGAGTTTAATTTATCTCATATCGAAACTACTACGTTAGGCAATAAGTACCCTGTATTGATTTAACGTTTACAAGAAATCTCGATGTATCATGTGTGCCAATTGTTTCGTATATTCGTATCACAGACCTATCATTAATAAAATTATAACAGAGTAATATGTTTATTTAATTCCTAAACCTCCGTATTCTCGCAAAGCAGACGGCCGTGTCCACGACACAGCCACACTCAACTTTTTTATTTGAATGCCTGTCTGTACTGCATATATTTTTTGACAACATAGGTAATGTGCAAAGGCAAAAACGCGCTTATTAAGGTTTAAGAAAAAGAGAGAAAGAATGCGAATGTATCTCTCTCAAAGCAAACACGACGAACGATACATTCGTGAAGAATTTCGAAAGAGAGCGGCAATAGGCGCGAGACCGACGTATGCGGACAATTAATGATCCAGGTGTTCTTTTCGCTGCAGTCACAAGATTAATGAAACCTTTCATGAAACAAATGAAACTCAATTTCTTCTATTTGGTCGACCAAGTACTTCAACCTTGCTTCGCTCATAACGAAACAAATGACCTTGCGTTGGTTGCCGTTTCAAATGCATTCGTGAAGGCTCTAGTACGTTACATGAAAGCGAGAACAAAGACTATGAATTTGTATAGATTTGACAAAAAAGTGAGAACAACAACGTTATGAATGAGAGCGATAGAAACAAACACAAGCATTTCGTGAAGGTTTTGGAAGAATCTGCATTTAATATTGAAACTGCTTATCTTTTACAGACACTGAAGAGAGCGAATGTGAAGTGCTAGCAATACTTTTGATCACTTCTTTCAAGTTCACTATTTATGAAACATTTTTGTGAGGGAGCAATTTTTTTTAAATACAAGTGTTTTCTTTTTTGTAACAAGGGATTCGAGCGCCGGGAAATTTAGTTCATGTTATATTTTCATTCAATTAAATCAAAAATATTTTTTTCACAATAACTTAAAATTAGAAAAAAATACCAATTCATTTCTACTTCTTGAGTATTCTTAAAGTACAATCAAAACAAAAAATAATGTAGTAGTATGTATGTAAGGTATAATATAAGTGTGTAAGATATAACATTAGTATGTAAAGTAATTATATTATATGAGAAAATGATAGATTGTATATCCTACTATCTTAAAAACTACAGAACAGATTTTTATACGGTTTTCACAAATGGACGGAGTTATTTATGAGGAAGGTGTATATTTCATAAAGGTTTTAAATTGGCTGAAATATTGAAGATAAGATGTCGGAAAAAATAATGCCGACTTGAAGATTTTTATAATTTTTTTTTTTTAATTTTGCGCAAAATAAATTGAACCGGTTTTAATATTTTTTTTTTAAAACAACAAATGAATACTAATGAAAGAAGTTGCATACTTATTTTTTTTTTTTTTTTAGGATTCAGTTTTTTAAATTTTTTTAAAGCACAGCAGCGAAAAATATGCATTGCTATGCCGGGGCGGGTTGCTAGTACATAATAAAATAGAACATCTTTTCAGGATTGTCAGTCTTGATCTGACAACGACGATAATCAGAACTCAAAATAATAATAATTTGTAGTGTTGAAAGCGAAAAATATCCGGATCTTTATTACGTGCTAAGTGTTATTCAAAATTTTTTGCTTCAAGCAAAAAGAACCAATTAGAAATAAAAAATATAAAAAAGACTAACTTTGGCTATGCCGAAGTTGTAATACTCTTCACGCCCCAGCTGGTGGGGTCCGAGGTCATGAAATTTATAGGGTTGGTGGCTATGGGTTAGACACTTATAGTGTGATAAGTCGATAGTACAAAAAACAAAAAAGTTTTTGTAATAAAAACTTTCATTTGGATCCCGGTTTGTATGGGGGGTACCCCTCCTAGTAGTCGGAGGGTTTGTGGATATGGGTCAGAGACTTATAGTGTTCAAATTTCAGTTCAATAAGTAAAAAAAAAACACTTTTTTCTAATAAGAACTTTAATTTAAAAGGGGGTTTGTATGGGAGACACCCTTCCTGGTAACCCTAGGATCATGAAATTTATATGGTTGGTGGATATAGACCAGAACTTATATTGTCAAAATTTCAGTTCGATACGTCAAAAAAACAAAAAAAAATTTTTCAAATAAGAACATTAATTTAAAAAAGGGGGTTTGTATGGGAGGTACCCTCCCTAATGGTCCGATTCGTCTGATTCACGAACTTGATCGGCGTTTGATAAAAACAAACCTATGTACAAAATTTCAGCACTCTAGCTCAAAAACTGAAGGACTAGGAGTGCGAACAGACGGACATGGCTAAATCAACTCGTCACATCGAGCTGATCACAAATATATATACTTTATGTGGTCTGCGATGGCTCCTTCTGTGTGTTACAAACTTCATAACAAACTTATAATACTATTCACTCCCGTGAAGAGTATAAAGAGCCAACAGGAAAAAAAACTCCAGTTTTACCGCAAAAACGCAAAGTGGGGCAACCGTGTGCATAGAACTTTCGCTTGTATATATGTAATAGTACGTCAAATTATCTATATTTATCTAAATGTTACTGATACTGTGTGAAAAAGTATGTAGTGTAAATGATAGTGATGATGTAGAAAGAAAATGTAAAGGGTTATTTAATAATCTCTATTACAAATTATGGTTATACAAAACATATCCAAGTTTTATAACATTGCCCTATTTTTATATCCGCCATCAAATAACCCCTCGCACTTCACTGAAAGTATTAAAAAGAATACAATTAACAATAATGAATTTATAAAATGTTTTGGTGACGATGAAATAACAAAAAATCATGATTTGTTATCGCAGATTATACCACAAATAATTGTCACTTACACTCCCCGCCAATTGAATAGCCACCACTAAAAATGAATCCTCAAAATGTATGTCAAGGGTTAACTCTAGAACGGCTGGATCAATTTAGATCCATTTTTTTTTTTTTTGTTGTACTTATGGGATCACCTAGAAGGTTTGCATATATATTTGGACCCGGAGAACACTGCTTTATTTGACAACAGATTTAACAGCTGATAGTTGCTTTTTGTTTAGTTTGGTTTGACATTTCATCCGATACCGGTTAGTTAAAATGGATCGCTACATGAGGGAACAACGTGTTTTCATTATTAAAAGTAAAGTCACTTGCCTACGCAAATAAACCAGAGACAATTGAACACCTGGAAAAGAACATTCGAAGAGTTATTGGAGGAATACGGCTGCAAATGCTGCGAAAAGTGTGTGAAAATTGGACTTCCAGATTGCGCCTTGTACGCGCCAGCCGTGGTTGCTACAAGTCCGAAATCATATTTGAACATTAATGTCATAAAATTATCTCTCCAATAAAGCCAGTTTAATTGATATTAAAACTATTTTTCTTTGTTTTATTTTAATTTAAAGTGGTGAACCTCTAAAACAAACACCCTTTACATAGGTGCCTCTGATGCGTGTATTCAGTTTAAATAGCAATATAATGATACCTTAAGGCAAAGAGTATTTATAAAGTTATATTTACCTTTTGAACTGGGTAGACTATATCCAATGCTTTGCCAAAAGTTTAATCGGCAACCGAAAACTTTCATCTCCTTAACTCGCTCCTTCATGTTACCAAGTGCACTTCTCTCTGCAAAGCTTACACACGGAATCATTTGTTAAAAGCGGCTTGAAAACCAAGTTGCTCGCCCAAATTATTCTGAGTACTGAAGAAAATAGTGCAAACCACTTCTTTCACGCGTTTGGTTCCAAATTTATAACGTTCAAAACTTTCAAAATTGAATAATAACAAATACCTAATGACCAAAACCTAAAAGGAAACCATAAGACAATAATATGTAGGTAGTAATTTCCTTATTTAAATCTAATCATCTGCTTTTAAATTATTTCAGCTACCCTAAAACATGTAAAAAGAAGATTAACTTTGGTTATGCCGATGTTGTAATACCCTTCACACACCTTTTATATCTTCTGATTACTCTGTGCGACAAAAAAAAAATTAAATTATAACATTAATCTATTTTTTTTTAAATTAGACTTGCTGAACACGAAAATGTTAACGGTTTTCTTCTAACACGTACCATTTAAAAGTTATGAAATTAAATCAATAATGAGAGCGTGAAAATTTCACATCATGCTTTACTAGGGTTCCGTACACATAGGAAGCTAACGGGACCCTATTACTAAGCTTACGATGTCCGTCCGTCTGTCCGTCTCCTGCTCTATCTCATAAACCGTAATAGGTAGAGAGTTGAAATTTTCACAGAGTGTAATTCACTTGTGTGTAGAACAAAATACTAAAAATATACATTTTTAGAAGCATTGTTCTTTAATTTAACCTTTTGTTTAAATTTTTTTTGTTTTTTGTAATATACTTAAGGCTGTTAAATATGAACATGATTTAATATTTTAAGCAAAAATCTTGTACGATGGTACGGAACCCTCCGTGTGCGAATCCGACTCACACTTGGCTGACTTTTTTGTATATAATTCATTTTAGTTTCAGGTCACTTTCAATTTATATTTTTGTCTTACTTTTATGTGTAAATTGTTACATTTCTTTTTGTTTTAAGCTGACAGTTTTTTTGTCAATGTCATATACAAATAAATAAATAAACAACCTTTTGAGGTAATATATAAAATGCAAAAACAAACATGTATACATAATTTCAGCTTAATTGGTTTCTTTCCGCATTTTACCACTCTTTTCACCTATTTGACTGAACTAAATCAGTTTTTTCTCATTCAACACGCGATCAAAAAGTTCTTCTGGTTCACAAACACCTGTTTTTTGGTTCATAAACCAGTTCTTTTCCCATTTATCAATACAGTTTTCTGTTGACGTCGAAGTTGATCAACTTTTGACGTTAAGCTAGAGATACACAAACGACTTCAACGATAAGCTGCATTGTCGACAAACGCAGCAATGCAGCTTCAAACTACACAAACGACGTCGAGGTACACAAACGACTTCAACGATAAGCTGCATTGTCGACAAACGCAGCAATGCTCCTTCAAACTATACAAATGACGTCGAGGTACACAAACGACTTCAACGTTATCGACTTCAGTAAACAAAAAACAGCTGTGAAATTGAAAAATAGAGGAAGTAATTTTTGAAGAAAAACGTATTAAAAGTTTAATTTATTAAAAAAAGGAAGTATGTATTTTTATTATCATGTAATAAATTGAATTGGAATAACTTTTTAAATAGATAGGAAAGTCTGCCATCAAATTTTACATAAATACTGCAAAGACTTGCCATTTACCAAATCAGTTTTTTGTCATTCACCATGCGAAAAATTTTGAAATTGTAGCTTTCGCGACGAAGCTATGTAGTTCGCTTCATACGATTTCATACATTTCAACTTTTCTGTTTCGCTGCACGAACGCACCAAAAGCCGTTTTGCAAGATAACGTCGTTTGTGTAGTTCCAGCTTTAATTAAAACGAACAAACATGATTTGAATGAATTCACTGGTGAATTAAAACACAGAGGAAACTAGAATCACACGTTTGATTGATTTACGAGTATACTAAGTTTATTCGACTGCCAAATCGGAATTCACTGATTTCGGATTGACTCAGACAATTTTTTTTTTTTAGATATTTATACTTGCACAGTCATTCCGTGCTTATTGAGACCTAATTTTTATATATTGGGTCATATAAAAAGTCTCCGCGGTTTTTTGCCACTAGATGGTGTTGGTGTCCATAGATCTATGGTAACACTATCCACTACCTGTCGATAATTTTGCTTATCGATTGAGAGATCGATACAAAAGATAGACAATTATCATCTCTAATTCTCGAAGCGACGCGCAATTACAATTTTGATACCTGCTACTTATTTTATTAAAATTAAATAATATAGAAATAGAAAACTAATAAAACAATAAAACGTTGTTTGTTTTACCAAAGTGGTGACCCCGACTAAGTGAGTAAGAGTGAAACAATAAAAATCGTCACGTTTTTTCGATTGTGTCTCATGAACCGCACTATGTAGAGAGTTGAAATTTTCACAGAATGTGTATTTCCCCAACAAATAATAAAATTTTTATACAACAACAACATGCAGTTTGTGTGTTATAAAAATGTTTATAACAACAACATGCGAGCAACTAGCTTGTGTGTGTACTAGAAATGTGCTTGGTTATAATCACATTTCCCACTTCAGTATGTACTCATAAGCATGTACTAAAATTTTATGTACTACATATCCATCGTACTAGTACAATGCGTATGCGAGAAAAATAGAACAACTTTTTTGTTATACTAACTCTAACTGCTTAGTAGTAGTAATCATATTTTTTTAAATGATAAATGTGATAATGTGATAAATGGTACGGTGATTAATGCATATAGCTATTATGCATACTATACTTATGCACAATAGATAAAAACGTTGTTGTTCTCGCCGACAGCGAGGCGATGCGAGCGCATAGCACAAAAATATTTCGAAATGTAAGCAAAACAACAACAACAACGTTTTTATTCTCTCAAATCTGTCTCTTCTTTCTTATTACGCAGTAACTTTCCTTGGTTACCTTGTTTATCAATAGAACTGAATTACTAGGAAATTTTATATGCACGCGTGTATTGCACATTATTGTACCTCATATACAATGATTACAAACGTTGGTTATTTTGTATTTACTCTGTGAATTTTGTTTACATTGCGTGAATAATAATACACAGTATACAATATCTCTCCATTTTGCAGGCATAAAATTAAAGTCGAGGACCCACACCGTCGCCGTGACGATGTAGTGCAATGCCACCGCTGTCAGGAATACAGGCATACAAAGAGTTTTTGTCACAAAAGACACAGATGTGTAAAATGTGGGGAGGATCACTCCTCTGAGTATTGCACAAAGCAACCAAATCAGTCTGCGAAGTGCGCCTTATGTAATGAAGCGCATACAGCAAATTACAAGGATTGCGTTGTATATAAGACCATATTAGCCAAAAAAACACCTCAGTCGAAAAAATTGGTGTGCCCAATTCTCCCTCAACCACTAATGGTTAATGAATTGTCTTATGCGGAAGTTACAAACAGCAGAGCAAACAAGTGATAAACTGCAAAAGCAACAGAAACTTCACAAACTACAGAATCTGCAACAACAACTAAGGCAGCAGCAATCAAAACAACAGCCAGTACTACAGCGGTCATCCGATCAGCAGCGAGAACAACGGCAAAAACCACGTCCAGTAAAAGATCAACGTCAGGTTGAGCAGTTTGCTAAACAGGAATATCTATACCAACAGCGGTTACAACAGCAGTCAATACAACAACAAGAAAATTTACAACAGTGCTTCACATACTCTCATCAATACCAGCAACCACAACAGCTATCATACCAGCAACCACAACAGCTATCATACCAGCAACCACAACAAGTACAATACTCATCCCTACCTGAGAAAATTATTGTCCAACTGAAACAAGTCCTTGAAGCGCTTGTTTTATTTATGTCAAACGCGACGCCAAATACAAATAAGCTTGCGCATTTGGTGTCTGGAACGCCAATGGACTATCTCGTCAAGCAAACGAACTGGAATTATTTATCCACCAGCACCACATTTGATGTCATGCTCCTCAATGAGACGCACTTTTGCTGCAGGTCAAATTATAAGCTCCATGGCTACTATCTTTACACGGTAAATAACCCTGATGACAACCGCATGAGAGGAGGGGCTGCTGTCCTCATCAGAGCTGCCATAAAACACTATCCCAAAACTCCTGTTCGTACGGATGCATTGCAATCTGCGATTCTAGCAGTCTCCACTATACATGGAGATTTGGTTCTAGCTGCAGTTTATTGTCCTCCAAACCATACTCTGTCGGAAAGGCAGTACAGAGACTACTTCGGCGAACTGGGCCCTAGGTTCCTTGCTGCACAGCTGACTGGAATGCAAAACATCAATTATCATTCAAGAGATAATCGTAACTACCTCGTATCAGGTGCTGGCGACGGGTTCACCAACTCACTACCCATACAATGGTCGAGTCCCAGATGCTCTTGACTTTGCAGTATACAGAGGAGTTCATACCATATAAGTACATGCAGTTTTCATTTCATTCCATAAATTTTTTTCTACTTTTCTGGTTGTTCGGATGTCGTAAACCGTTTTAGATCTATAAATTACGATGTGGCAAAACTTTTGCAAGCAAGAAATAATTTGGGACTTCCCCCATTTTTATGATAGCTAAAATTTAGTTAAAAAAAGTCAAATTAACCTGTCAAAAATAATAGGTGTGTATCTGACTGTCTAGATATGAGTTTGGATTATATTCCCCTCATTATTGACATCTCCACATCTCCTTTCGCATACGCATCTAAGCACCGAGTTTTGCCTTACAACGCGTGCATCTCCTCGTTCTAGAGCACAGTGGAGCAAAAACTCAATCTTAACATTGAACTTCTTGGCCCTGAAGATGTGGATTTGAGTTATTGTGCGGTTGAGTTATTGAATCGCTGCAGCTACGAAGTTGCTGAACGAGCCACTATAGTCCAGACTCACCCTAGTTTGGCACAGCCAGCCCACTTATAAAAACTGAGATTTTTAATTTAATAACCCTAAAACGTAGATTGCGTCGTCGCTTTATGCGTAGTAGACGTGAAGACGATAGACTCGCGTGGAAAAGATCTACAGCTAAATTCCGTAATGTCATAAGACAAGCACGTAGTGCTTTTTTCGTTAGCTTATTACTTAATGCTGATCCAAATAAAAAGGTGGGCTTCACTCTATGGAAGGCGACTTGTTGTGTTAAATGCCAACCTCTGAGATAAATCCCAATCAAGAATACCAACAACTCATGGTGCCGTACTGATCTGCAAAAAGCGGAAGCATTTGCTGAAGAGCTTGAAAACCGTTTCACTCCACTGAATCTTGCTGATAGGAGAGACGTCATGGAAACTAAGAATTTCGTACATGAGCCTTGCCAAGTAACGACACCCTGTTCCGTCATTTCGCCACACGAAGTCCGCATGGAAATGGATGGAATTGACGGCAGTATTGCTAAAACTCTCCCCACTAAGGGTATCATTTTCCTGATGCTGATTTTCAATAGCATGTTACGATTTCATCACTTCCCAATCAGTGGAAGTGTGCCGAGATCATTATGCTATTGAAACCTGGTAAGCCAGAAGACCGATAAGTCTGTTGCCCACATTTTCCAAAATATTTGAAAGAATATTTCTGGCTAAAATGATGGCAGCAGCTGGTGTCCACGGAGCTATTCCTGATCATCAAATTGGTTTCAGGAAACAACATGGTACTCCGGAGCAGGTTCACCGTGTCATCAATCAGCTGCAGTCTTCCTAGATGGCGAAGCTGGTCCTCCCAACACTGCAATATTTACTGCTGCAGTCATACCTCTGTGGCCGCACATTTTATGTAACAGTAAAAGATGCCAAATCCACCATCCGTAATATTGGAGCTGGTGTTCCGCAAGGCAATGTACTAGGACCAGTCCTGTACACCTTGTACACTGCGGACATGCCCACTCCTGCTAGCAAAAGCTCCCTACTAGCTACTTATGCAGATGATACCACCATAATCTGCAATAATAGCTCCAGTAATATGGCAACGGCTGAAGTTCAGGAATATCTATTTTAGACGAGATGTTTGTCCTACAGTTACGCTTAACAACACTGCCATCCCGCAAGTTGACCGTGTTAAATATTTAGGATTGAACCTTGATAAGCGTCTTCCCTGGAAAACACACATCTCATCTACTACTGCAGCTTGCTATGGTAAACTAAAAAAATTAGCATGGTTCCTGCGACCTAACAGCCAACTAAGCCTGAGCAACAAAGTGTTGGTATACCGTACAATTGTACGTCCCTCCTGGATCTATGCACAAATAGTTCTCAAGGAGACTCAAACGTCATCTCCCTTATGATCTTGTGACCAGATCTACATAGCCATAATTTATTTCCTGTTAGCAAATAGTCCACTCATAAGCTAATTAGTAAGCATAAACATGTAATGCAAAGGCTATGTGCCACTCATGTGCTGTCTAATATGTTTGGACACAAATGTACCAAATTAGTTTTAGTAATAAGTACATGCGCTCGCATCGTCTCTTCAAACTTCAAATTAGTACGGCAAATCAAGTACGCATTTTAGAGTGGATAATTCAAAAGACGATTTGATTATAATAATGTGTACAAACACAAGCGAATGTACGAAGAAAAGAGAACGAGAAACAAACTCGCAGTTGATCTAATTTTTGGGCAAGAGAGGACAGACGGCAAACGTAAACACATTATTTAACGCAACAACAACAATTAAACACGGCACAGAAACCAATAGCAATATACAGACGGACAGAATGACAGACAGACAGACTCGTCGAGCTGATGTGGTCTGCGATGTCTCCTTCTGTGTGTTATGCCAGACACACATTATGCGATCGATTGTACAGGGTTAGGCGATTGAAGTCTTACCAACTTCACATCGTTATATCTGGCAACGCGATATTGCCAACTATGTCAAATTCATACGAATGACAGCTGTTTATATTGTTCACAAGCATTTGCGCCTATGTTTTATAGAACAAAAGTTATTCGAAATGGAATTCAAACGTAATAGTGTGATTGCATTATATTTGGGTGGAAAATCACAGCTATTGTTCGTGAGCTCAGGCATCTCAAAGTGAATAAAATGTTTGTGTATCGCACCATAAATCGTTATAATGATACAGGCATCATTCCCAAACGCTATAGTGGTGGACGAAAAAAAAAGCTACATCACCTGAAATGGTTCGGAAAGGGAAGGCTCGACTTGAACGATATCCACGTCGTAGTGGTAATGAAATGACCAAAGATCTGAAAATATCCCAGCGAAGCATCCGACGTATACTCCAAAATGAGCTCTAGGTAAAGCCTTACAAGTTCCAAAAGCAAAAAAAAGTTAATTTTCATCGAGCCTGGTGTCAAAGTCAATCCGTCTTATTATCGGGAAAATATTTTGGAAGCTGCTTTCAAGCCATGGGCACGCAAACATTTCGGTCGTACACCATGGACGTTCCAACAAGACTCGGCACCGTCTCATAAAGCTCGTGTGAACCAACAATGGTTAAAAAATCAATTTAACTTCGTCCACACAATGGCTTTCGAATTCGCCAGATGCAAATCCGATGGACTATTCCATCTGGGCTATTTTGGAGAGCAAGGCGACGACTAAAAAATATGCCAGTATGGATGCGCTGAAGAAAGCCATTATACGGGAATGGGCCAAAATACCGCAAGATCACATTCGTGCAGCATGTAACTCATTTTTTAACCGTTTGAAGGCCATAGTCAAAGCAAAAGGTGGCCACATCGAGCTAAAGTGAATGGATTCTAAAATTTTTATTATTTCCACAAATTTTGTGATTTGAATCAATAAAAAATAATTTCACACAAAAAAAAAATATGGTCGTTTGAATAGGTAACACTTCAATCGCCTAACCATGTACAATCAAAGATCAAACATTTTTGATTTTCCATACACTCGTGCTATGACCCTTCCCCGCACACGTTGTGAGAGTCCACAAGCAAAATGAAATTGTATAATCATCAATCATGTGTGGCCGGCATTACAAACTTCTTGACAAACTTATAATATTGTATGTAGCATTGCCCAGAAGAGTGGATATGGATAAGGAGTATATATAATAAAATGAAATATATATAATACAAGTTTGCTGCTCTATTTTCTGATCCATTTCTTAATCTTATGCACAATTTGAAAGGATTATTAAGCCCCCCTCGAAAATTTGTTCGGCGTACGCCCCTGGTATAGGCACAGCCAAAAAGCGTACACTCACACATATATACATTTGTTTTTCCTATGCGTGTAAAATTCTGTTGAGATTGGCGGGCGAATGTCAAAAAACAATTTGCGTTCAACAAAACCAAACAGCAGCGAGCCAACTGATAACGACGACGAATTCTTCGCCTGCAACGATCACACCATGGATACAAACGAGCTTAAGGTGCAGGTAGATGCCCTGCGCGATGAGGTGGAGTGTTTGAGTCACAGTCGGCCTGACTTGAAAAATTTTCGGAACCGGCCGAGAAGAAGTTACAACGTCTGATCCAAACAAAGGAGACAACTGGCATGAAACCAACTGAAATGCTGGCTCACATGAGACGACTGGCGCCAGACGCTGGCTGCGAAACCGTTGTTCGTGCTCTTTTATCAGTTTGGCCAGAGCCTGACCTAGACAAATTAGCCAAAGTTGCTGATAAAATGCTTGACTCAGCAGCAGATGCTATTTACACCATGTTAGACATGCAGCAGCAAACACAGCCTACAACGGCCGTGTCACTCTCTCATACAGGCGACATAAACGGTGGTCTAATTCAACAACAAGGAAAATGAAATTGTTGTAGAATTTAACGACCGTCTATACCTCATTTAGTTTAGAACAGAGGTTAAACTGCTGTAACGGAATGGTCAGCCTGCGCAGCTCTGCTAACATTTTGGCAATCGTTGCACACATTTTGTGCATTGTTACCAACTTGTTAGGTGATTTCGTTGGTCATTTAATAATATAAGTAGCAGGCATAAAAAAGGAAGTTGCAAAAATTATTTGCATACACTGCAAATTGTTCTCAATCATATATTTTTCACAAAATGTCTATTTTAATTATCACAATTAGCCACAACGTTCTATTTGTATGTATAACCAAAACAAAAAACAAATGTTTTTTAAGCGAAACCTCTGTGTAAACGTTCACAGAAAAAGCAACAATTTTGAAGCAGTGTGAATCGGGCATAACTCAATCAAACTGATTCATTAATCATGATTCACCGTGTGTAGCCACTATACACCATGTACGTAGCTACATATTGTGTGGAGCTCCACAATAAGAACGATAATTTTAAGTATCAACCATTTTTAGCGTTGCCGGTCGAGAAAGTATTTTGTGCTCGCAACGCCAGCAATTCGGCTTCCACTATGTGCACTCAACAGCTTGCTAGCGCCGCAAACAATTCGGCTTCATCTTTCGCTTTAGCTTCGCTTCAGCGCGTACTATGTTTCTACCCTTAGTATTCGAGATATGGACTTTCAAAGATAAAAAGTAAGAAAAAAAAATAATTTTCTACCGACTTCAACAACCACAAAAATTCACTACACTAAAAAAAGAAAAATAACAGATTTTAATAAAATATTATTATTGGTATGTGCTATCTACTGATCGGAATGAAGTTGGTAGCAAGCCAAATAGGTAATATGTATGTGTGTGTTCATATTTTTACGGATAACTCCTTTTTTTTTTTTACTTTTCTAATGGAAATTTTGTATCTCCTAATATAATAATTTAGGAATGACAAAAAGGTTTAGACTCTTACATACAACAATAAATATATAATTATTTAAACTTCCTACAAGTGGTAAAAGGGGTTGCTTCTTGCTATGGGCCTCTAACTTAACATGAGGGATAGACGATTATTTCGACGTAGACGAGATGATTTTCCTGTATGAACAAGAGCTCTGGCTACCCAGCTTTAATTTCATATTCGTTTGATTCTCACTATAAAAATTCGATTCACTACATAAAACTCCAGAATTTTGTGTGTTTTGGGGAAGCAAACTCTTTATTTTATAAAGTAAGCCTTCGTGCCATACTGGATCAAAAGCTTGAGCTACATCAAGAAATACCGCTGAGCAATATTCTCGTAGCTCAAATGCAGTTCTTATTTCGGTGGTAATCCTGTTTACTTGTTCTATTGTTCCATGCCTTGATGGAAATCCAAACTGATAAACCGGAAATATGTTATTGACTTGAAGATGGTGATTATGATTAAACAAACAATTTGGAAAGGCATGGAAGTAGACATATGGACCTGTAAGAAAGAAGAAGCTCTTGACTTATCCTTCCCTGGTAACCGATTCGAAAAATGGCGTTAACAATATTGTAAGAAAATCTATTGCCATGTATGAAAGTTCAATTAAAATTTTTGGTACAATAAGTTCATGACCAGCAGATTTTTTCGGCGGATTAGGTTGGAACACAATTTTCATTATCTTCATCTTAGCGGACCTAACTCTCGGATTGGTCTCTAATCTAGCTCTACAGGAGTTTCTATTGCATTATGAGCTTTCCAGAGTGACAATGTAGTACATGAAAGAGATAGATTTTCAATACATCGCATTTGTGCATCAACTTTTGAGCGCTTTTGTTAAGTTTTTTGTTGCAATTTTCAGTCTTTCTCGTCTCAAACGTCTTTTGAAGCCAACAAGTTCTTCAATTTTCCTACTTGAGATGGAGTTTCTGCTGTAGTGACGTGCAACATTCTTTGGCGTTGATAATCTAGCTGCAGCTACTAGTATCGAGTTTAGCTCACATGCCGATTTGTCAATGTCACTTTCAGAGTTGATCAAGGGAGTAATGTCGAAATGAGAACTTATATATTTTTTATAATGTAGCCAATTTGTCTTATTTGATATGTCTCTGTGGGCGGCACTATGCTATTGGGTATTCACCTAGTAGAAAATAAACGGGGGAGTGATCGAACGACAGTTCGTAATGAGTAGTTGCATAGTACTATATCTAGATATGTAGTATATATATCTAGATATGTTCCTAGTGATACCAAAATCAATAAGAATCAGGGATTTTTCTTGGATCAGCTGGCCAGGCCTACCTAGAGAGAAGAAATCGAGCTTATTTTTGCAATTTACAAATGCGTTGTACAGCTTTGCGTTGCACCTTTGGGGGTTTATTAATCGAGAACCCCAATAAGTGTCTTTAGCATTGTAGTCACCAGCAGCTAAAAATCTTTCACCAAGGCACACTGGGCCAGATGCCCAAATTTTTGTCATAGATTCCAATTTTTTATGAAAACATATTTCGATTTGAGTGGTTTTTTCTTAAAGTGAATACTTGAAATACAACAATTCAAGAAATAAAAGCTATCGGAATGCAACGCTGAGCTTTCACCAGGGCTACAAAGTTTAAACTTTGATCAGCTGTTTACATAAAAATGACAAAACCGGGAAACTTTATTAAAACTTTGCAATAAGAGAGAGTGACTCGTAGTAAACCAAATAATAGGGTTAAATATGAAAAATGCAGATGAAGGAATGAAAAGGTTAAATATTTTTCTTTGAATTGTTTTGTGCTTCCTTACACAGCGAAAACATAACAATAACACCGGTGTACTAGGTAGTAAAAAATAAATTTCGCACTTTTTTGGCCAAAATGTAATTATTAGAAAGTATTGTTATTAGATGTGTTCCTTTAAACGTGATATTAACACTTTTTGAACGATTTTGAACTTTTCCGTTAATAAACGTCGAGACACACAATTCTATAATAAAAAAAAATAATTTTACTCGCTTCATTGAAAAAAATTTATCCAAATGCAATAGAACGATCTCAAATTTTAAGTTGAAGCACTCAAAATGGCTTTCGTTGAAAATGACGATTATCTTAGAAAGCAAAAAAGTTGGTACTCCCATAATCAGATGGTCTGAAAAGAAAATTAGCAACTGAGCTGGCAGATAATCAAAAAAAAAAGACTTATGCATGCAACCGCGGTCTCTGCAAAGAATTCAAATAAAAAAAAATATAAAAAAGGCTAACTTTCGCTTTGCCGAAGTTGTAATACTCTTCACGCCGTAGGTAGTGGTTCGAGGGTCTTGAAATTTAAAAGTTTGGTGGCTATGGGTCCAAATATAGTGTCCAAATTAAGTCGATAGTACACAAAAAAAAAAGTTTTTCTAATATGAAAAAAAAAGGATCCCGGTTTGTATGGGGGGTACCCCCCTAATGGTCCGATTCGTCTGATTCACGAACTTGATCGGCGTTTGGTAAAAACAAACCTATGTACAAAATTTCAGCTCTCTAGCACAAAACTTGAAGGATTAGGAGTGCAGACAGACGGACATGGCTAAATGAACTCGTCTCATCGAGCTGATCACAAATATATATACTTTATGTGGTCTGCGATGTCTCCTTCTGTGTGTTACAAACTTCATGACAAACTTATAATACTATTCACTAACGTGAAGAGTATAATGATACTGCGTTTGTGTTACAGAATTCCATGCTCTCCAAGCGGATCAAGTGAGGTTAGAAAAAACACTATTTTTGACGGAGCCCATACCTCTTACACCAAACGAAGCTTTGGAATTTTTTCTGGAATACGCATTAAGTAAAAAACAAGAATAATCAGTAGTAACTGAAACTAAAGCTGAAGTTTTCTTGCAAGACCTCTTAAATCATACTGCTTGCCGAATCTTACTCTTGCAAGAAGATCAACTTTGTAATTTATCACATATTACAAATGTTAGATTAATTTTGAGCTATTGATTTGCGGGTTCAACCGGACAAAGCATATACAAATAGAGATTTATTGACCTATTCTCAAAATTATCACACAATTGGACAAAAAAGCTCGCTGAAAGCTTCGCTGTTAAAAAAAAAGCTGCAATTGATGGCATTTTTTTTTTTTTTTTTTTTTTGTTAATTTCCCAATTGTTTTTGTATTTTTTATCTATTAATATTAGACACTTTATACATGTTTCTGAAAGGATTGACAATAATTTTTTAAATAAATCTAGACCAAAAATTTTTAGATTTTAGAAATTTGTTTATTAGAAACTCTATAGTGCCAGATCTACTGGCCTTGTCCTTTTAAGCCGTCTGGTTCTTGTGAGCTCGTCAATCGGAAGATTACTATTAGGTTGGTGCAAAAATAATGTCCGTTTTCAAACAGCTTCTTGAAATGAACGTAACTCAGCTCAAAATAAACTTTATTAATCGAAATAAAAACCATTACAATCAATACATTTTTGACAACGAGGAATAAGTTTATGTCGGTCCGGAGTTCTGGAGGCGATGAAAGCGTTGAAGGCGTTTTTGGCGTCGTCTTGATTTTTGAAGCATTTCTCGCGCAGGAAATTGTCGAGGTGTTTGTAGTCAGCGGTCCGGTGAATATGGCGGATGAGGTAGAGTCTCGTGACCCAATTCGTTCAACTTCTGCAAGGTCATTTGTGCGACGTGCGGTCGAGCGTTGTCATGGAGCACGATTGGTCCCTTCATATTGACCAATCTCGGCACATACGTCGAAGCTTCTGGTGCATTTCGTCGATTTGTTGGCAGTACTTCTCTGCCGTGATCGTTTCGCCTGGATTCAGAAAGCTGTGATGGATGAGACCGGCTGCTGACCACCAAATAGTAACCATAATCTTCTTTTAGTGCAGTTTCGGCTTCGGGAAGTGTTGAGCCTCGTCGCTGTCCAACCACCTCGCGGAACGTCGCCGGTTGTCGTAGAGAATCCATTTTTCATAGCACGTTACGATTCGGTCGAGAAACGGGTCATTTTTGTTGCGCTGAAGAAGAGACGATGACACCTCAAAACGACGATTTTTTTGATTTTCGTTCAATTCATGCGGCACCCATTTATCGAGTTTTGTGACTTCCCTATTTGCTTCAGATGGCGTACGACTGTTGAGTGATCGACGTTGAGTTCTTGTGCGACTTCTCGTGTGGTTTTGCGAGGATCGGCTTCGATTAAGTCTTTTAATTCGTCTTTGTCAACCTCAGATGGGCGGCCGCGACCCTCTTTATCTTCAAGGCTGGTATCACCTGCGCGAAATTTTTCAAACCATCTACGTGTGGTACGTTCGGAAGCAGTATCCCCGCCTCATGCTTTATTGATATTTCGTGTCGTCTCCGCAGCATTGTGGTCAAGTTTGAACTCGTGAAGCAAAATAAAGCGAATTTCTTGTTTTGATAGCATCACAAAAATTGGTCGGAAATCAGAAACGTATGACGATAATAAATAGATAATTGGTCTAAAAGATAGAGCGAAAAACGCGCTTTAAAACGACCTATTGCATGACCACATTCATTAAAAAATTTATTCAGAAATTCATGCATAAAAATAAACAATATGGAAACGGCCATTATTTTTGTACCAACCTAATAATATCGTCGTTTATATGGTTTGCTAGTTTTAATTGGCGTTTTCTGCTCATTTGTTTAATTACTTCATTCACTGGTGGATGTCACGATGAATGTCGTTATTTCGGATATACCATTCAGCATTAACATTCTTAATATTTTTGATTGTTGTCTTTGTATAAGTGATATGTTTGTTGACTTTGCTGTGCCCCATAGCTGAATTCCATAAGTCTAGGTGGGTTTGATAATGGTCTTATATATTAGCACTTTGTTGTCAGTTGATAAGGCTGAATTTTTTGAGAGAAGCCAATATAATTGGCTGAATTTTATTTTGACTTGATCTCTTTTCTTTTGAATGTGAAATTTCCAGTTTAATTTGTTGTCTACATGCATTCCTAGATATTTTGCCACGTTTTCAGTGGGAATATCCGTCTGATTGATTTGGAGCTTCTGTGGTTGGTATCTTGTCCTCGTTGTGTAAATGACATGGACAGTTTTTTGTTCATTTATTTTGATTTTCCATTTATTGAACCAGGTTACCATTGTATCTATTATGAGTTGCATATCTGATGAAGCTTTCGTCAAGTCTTTGTTGGAATGCATAAGAACGGTGTCATCTGCAAATGTAGCGATCATTGATGATTCGTCTGCGGGAGTGGGTATGTCTGCTGTATGTGTACTGTATAGTAGTGACCCTAGAACGGTTCTTTGTGGAATTCCAGCTTTGATTTGTCCTAACGATGATCGGCAGTCTTTGTATTTAACATAAAAGTATCGTCCAGTTATATAACTTTTTACTATGTTATATAGAGTAATAAGCCTTCATGCCAAACTTTGTCGAACGCCTTTTCTACATCAAGAAAAAAACCTACGCACTATTTTTTGTCGTCTAGATCTGATAATATTTTTTGAGTCACCCTATGGACTTGCTGTGTCGTCGAGTGTTGTTGTCTGAATCCGAATTGATGATCTGGAATTGCACGCCTGTCTTCTAGTATTGGGTTCATTCTGTCGTGTAGTAGCTTTTCAAATATTTTGCTCAGAATCGGAAGTAAGCTAATGGGTCTGTAAGATAATGGTAGTACTGGATCTTTACCCGGTTTATGTATAGCGATTATTTCTGCGATTTTCCAAAGTAATGGAAAGTGTTGAGTTTTTAGTATAAAATTAATTAGTTTGCAAAGGAGACTTATAGCTTTGCTGGGTAGCTCTTTTATTATATTACCAGTCAGTTGATCATATCCGGGTGATTTTTTTACAGTTGACTCGATTTTTTATGTAGAGTATTTCTCATGGTGTGATGTTTGTTATTATATAATTCGTCGATATAATTTCATTAAAAGTTGGCAAGCTAGTGTTGGTTGGAATATTCAATAAAAATGTGTCTTCAAAGTGGTCAGCTAAGGTGGTGGCTTTCTCGATATCGGTTCGTGCCCAAGAACCATTCGTTTTCTGCAGCGGAGGTTGGTGCGGTGTTTTTGATATTAGCGATTTAGTTGCCTTCCATAATGAGTAGTTCGTTTCAGATGTTGGAGTAAGGGTTTGAAGGAAATTTCTTATCTGATTGTTTTTTTCTTTAAGAAGTGTGGTTGTAAGTATTTTTCTCGCTCTGTTTAGTTTTTTTTTTTTGTCTTCGGGGTATCTGGTAGTCTGCCATATTTTCCGGAGTCTTTTTTTCCTCTACAAGTTTCCTTACTCTTGGGGATGTGTAATTTCTATGTATTGTTTTTATTAATGGTGGTGTCGATTTATATAGTGCTTCATTTATTATGTCGTTTATATGGATTATAGTTTGTTCGATGGTTTCTGTTGTATTGAGAGTGATTTGCGTTTGAAGTGTGTTGTTAATGTGTTCACGGAAGGTTTCCCAGTCGGTGTTTTTATTGTACATTTTGTTATTGATATTTTGTCTAGTGATTTTGAAATTAATTTAACTCTCATCTCGAAACACATTCCATTATACCAGCATCTCAATTTGGCTTCAGGTCGCATTTAAGTTGCATTAACCCTCTTCTTAAATTAAAAAAATTTATAAAACAAAATTTGCAAGACAAAAAATCGGTTGGATTGATTGCTTTAGATATACAAGCATTTCATAAATTAATAGTTACGAATACACCTGTCTACTTAACAAAAATCGTACAAAACACCCTCCAAAGCTCGTTGACTGAACTAAATTCATATTATAAAAAATGGAAAATCATGCTAAATGTCAATAAGACTAATGCTATTTTCTTCACAAGAAAAAGGAAAAGTGAATTTTTACCAAATAGTAAACTAAACATCAACAATACTGACATCCCTTGGGTAAATAGCATATGATATCTTGGCCTACATTTAGATAGAAAACTCACATTTAATGTTCATATCGGCAAAACCCTGGATAAGGTTAATAAAATTATATGCACACTCTATCCGATTATAAATCGTAAATCCAAACTTTCACAGCATAATAAACTCATTATCTTTAAATCAATATTTAATCACATTTTAATATATGGTTCACAGGTTTGTGGTGATTGTGCTATAACACTTATAAAAAAACTTCAAGTTTCACAGAATAAACTGCTTAAATTGCTACTTAATTTACCATACTACTATTCAACTAGTCAATTACATGTAATAGCCAATATACAAAAAATTTAAGAAAAAATCTCTATTTATAACTCAACCTTTGATAATCGCATTTCACTTATATAGGGTCTATACTAGGTATATAAGTTCGCGCATAATTGGTACTTATATCTCTAGTCTATCATTAGAACTATCAAGTACCAATTAACTAGTCTAAGTTAGTTAAGTTAGTGTTAAGAGTCGTTATCTAATGTTTTTTCCCATTTTTCCTTAGCATAAAATGTGTATAAAAATATAGCTTATTTATTTAATAAATTGTAACAATTTTTCAGTCGCTAAGTAGATTAAAAATATGAAAACTAAACTCTGTAAAATAGGAAAGATAATTAATTATGTATGCATTGTATAAATTATGGGTTAATAAATGAATTGAATTGAAATTATAGTCAATTTGGATTGGAGAGTGATCTGATGATAATTCGAATTTTGATTTGATTGTTAATGCATGCTCATTAAGGTTTCGTGTTATGCAAAAGTCGATTAGATCCGGGACTTTACAGGGGTCAGTTGGCCAGCAAGTTGGCACTCCAGTGCTTAGGTGTCTAGCTTTAATATGCTGAATAGCATTATATAATTGTTTGCCTTTAGCGGTTTGTGTTCTTGATCTCCATATTAAGTTTTTTGCATTGAAATCACCTGCAGCAAGGAATCTGTGTCCGAGATTTTTAAAATAGTCCAGATATTGGTCACTTGTTATTTTGTGCTATATAATGCAGCCATGTTGATTGCTCCAGCAGTGTCATTTATTTGAATAATTGTTGACTGGATGTGATCTGTTTTATAGTGGTCCAACTCTGTGTATTTTATATTGTTTTTTATCATAATAGCTGTTCCTCCGTCAGATCCGTCTGGATGGTTGGTTGCCAATATATCATACCCATGTATTTGGATGCTTGTTCGTAAAATGAGTCTCTGATATAAATGCGATGTCAATAAGATTGTCATTTAAAAAATGTTTCAGTTCAAGAATATGGCGGCTTAAGCCGTTAGCGTTCCACACTATTATTCTAAGTTCACTGGTCATTTTGGTTGTTTATTAAGTCTTGGTTAGGTAGAAGGATGGTTATGATCTTAATTAAGTTATTTACTTGCAGAACTAAATCTTTTACTATAAATTTTAGTTCTTGTATGTCATTTGATTGTGTGTTAATTTCCTGCTTACTTTCTTGCGTGTTGTCAATGGTTTTGAAATCATTGTTTTTGTTTGTTTGAGTGGTGGCCATGGGCTGACGAACAGTAGGTTGTGATCGATTGATGATTTGGGCATAACTTATTCCTGATTGTGTTGGTGTGTTTATATCTTTAGTTATTGGTTCATTGGTTTGTGTAATGGGATTTTTTTCTCTTAGTTGGGGGAATCGTTGTGTTTTTAGTGTTTTTTAGATTTCGCATCATTTATAATTAGCAGTGTGGTTGCCGCCGCAGAGTGCGCATTTGGGTTGGTCGTTGGGTAGTTGCATTCTATCGTCTTGTGTTTGCCAGCGCACTTGACACATATTGGGTCTCTAATACAAAAGTTTTTTGTATGTCCGTATTTTTGGCAGTTTGTACTTTGTGGAATTTTTCTTTTGTGGTGTGGTGGTTCAAACTTTATTTTGGTTTGAAGCATGTCTGTTATGTTGTAAATGTTTTGTGAAAAATTATCGATTTCCAAAAATATTGTGCCAACAATTGCATATATTTGCAAATACATATAAGATAAAATCAGGCATGTCAACTTGGGGGAAAAAATCAAAATCAGAAAAAAAATAAAAATAGTCAGAATTACTCGGAGAACCCCAAAATACAACTGTTTTCATGTTTGTATAATATTTTTCTTTTTTTTTTATATTTAATATTTCCAACATATTTTCATTTTCTTTAAGTTGGCAAACGTGGATAAACTTATGTTTACAGACTGGTAATATACTCTTTACAGACTGATGTTAAAAACAGATTTTTTAACAGCGCTGCTTTCAAATTGTGCGAGAATCAGAAAGATGACAAAAGCTTTCCTTGTTTGAGATGTCAACGCAAAAACAAAGAGAATAGGTCGGTATTTTAATTTTATTTTAAAAATGCATAGTAAGTGATAAGTTCAACAAGAATTTTTAATAATCTCATTGGTGAAAGTTGGCATCTATGCAATGTGGTACAAAGGGGTTGTTCTACACGATTTTTGTTTGTTGAGAAAGGAAGTTATTTCTTTTCGTTTGGTTTTTGTAGAGAGAGGGATGTGAATTGGATTGAGCAAGTTGGCACTCCAGTGCTTAGGTGTCTAGCTTTAATATGCTGAATAGCATTATATAATTGTTTGCCTTTAGCGGTTTGTGTTCTTGATCTCCATATTAAGTTTTTTGCATTGAAATCACCTGCAGCAAGGAATCTGTGTCCGAGATTTTTAAAATAGTCCAGATATTGGTCACTTGTTATTTTGTGCTATATAATGCAGCCATGTTGATTGCTCCAGCAGTGTCATTTATTTGAATAATTGTTGACTGGATGTGATCTGTTTTATAGTGGTCCAACTCTGTGTATTTTATATTGTTTTTTATCATAATAGCTGTTCCTCCGTCAGATCCGTCTGGATGGTTGGTTGCCAATATATCATACCCATGTATTTGGATGCTTGTTCGTAAAATGAGTCTCTGATATAAATGCGATGTCAATAAGATTGTCATTTAAAAAATGTTTCAGTTCAAGAATATGGCGGCTTAAGCCGTTAGCGTTCCACACTATTATTCTAAGTTCACTGGTCATTTTGGTTGTTTATTAAGTCTTGGTTAGGTAGAAGGATGGTTATGATCTTAATTAAGTTATTTACTTGCAGAACTAAATCTTTTACTATAAATTTTAGTTCTTGTATGTCATTTGATTGTGTGTTAATTTCCTGCTTACTTTCTTGCGTGTTGTCAATGGTTTTGAAATCATTGTTTTTGTTTGTTTGAGTGGTGGCCATGGGCTGACGAACAGTAGGTTGTGATCGATTGATGATTTGGGCATAACTTATTCCTGATTGTGTTGGTGTGTTTATATCTTTAGTTATTGGTTCATTGGTTTGTGTAATGGGATTTTTTTCTCTTAGTTGGGGGAATCGTTGTGTTTTTAGTGTTTTTTAGATTTCGCATCATTTATAATTAGCAGTGTGGTTGCCGCCGCAGAGTGCGCATTTGGGTTGGTCGTTGGGTAGTTGCATTCTATCGTCTTGTGTTTGCCAGCGCACTTGACACATATTGGGTCTCTAATACAAAAGTTTTTTGTATGTCCGTATTTTTGGCAGTTTGTACTTTGTGGAATTTTTCTTTTGTGGTGTGGTGGTTCAAACTTTATTTTGGTTTGAAGCATGTCTGTTATGTTGTAAATGTTTTGTGAAAAATTATCGATTTCCAAAAATATTGTGCCAACAATTGCATATATTTGCAAATACATATAAGATAAAATCAGGCATGTCAACTTGGGGGAAAAAATCAAAATCAGAAAAAAAATAAAAATAGTCAGAATTACTCGGAGAACCCCAAAATACAACTGTTTTCATGTTTGTATAATATTTTTCTTTTTTTTTTATATTTAATATTTCCAACATATTTTCATTTTCTTTAAGTTGGCAAACGTGGATAAACTTATGTTTACAGACTGGTAATATACTCTTTACAGACTGATGTTAAAAACAGATTTTTTAACAGCGCTGCTTTCAAATTGTGCGAGAATCAGAAAGATGACAAAAGCTTTCCTTGTTTGAGATGTCAACGCAAAAACAAAGAGAATAGGTCGGTATTTTAATTTTATTTTAAAAATGCATAGTAAGTGATAAGTTCAACAAGAATTTTTAATAATCTCATTGGTGAAAGTTGGCATCTATGCAATGTGGTACAAAGGGGTTGTTCTACACGATTTTTGTTTGTTGAGAAAGGAAGTTATTTCTTTTCGTTTGGTTTTTGTAGAGAGGGATGTGAATTGGATTGAGCAGAGTCAAAATATTTGCTTGGCATCTGTGACTGAGTGTAAATACTAGCAAGAGGATCCAAAGAAAAATAGCCGATAACTGTCGCCTCAAATTCGATACGTTTCAGACGGCCCTAAAATAACCAGTATTCAATCAGCAGTTCGTTCGAACATAAATGTTCAAAAAATGAAATCGTCGCGTTTTCTATCACACCTAGGTTTTTTTTGGACGAAATTGAAAACGCCTGATATCAAAAACGTCGGTGTTTTCTATCACATACCCGATTTTCAATATCTGAGGTGGGCAGTAAACAGCCGAAAAGTCAGGTGGCCACAGCTCCCATGTATCCTGTAAGTAATTGGTAGAATACAAATCGGGAGAGTAGTGTTTTATGCGCTTTCTAATTGCAATAAATGTACCGCCATGAGGTTTTCCATATGGGAGATTTGTCTTGTAAACTGCGTAGTCCAATATAAAAAAAGTTATTTTTGCTTGTGAGATGGGTCTCGCATATTAGGATCATATAAACTTTTTTGTCATCTAGATATTTGATAAGTTCTGGTTTGTGCTGCGAAACACCATTTGCGTTCCAGAGAGTTACTCTTGGCCATGTTTTAAGGAGAGCATCAAACGACATCACCAGATGTGCAATCGACTGGAACCCGCAAGGAAGCCGGCGAAGAGGCAGATCACGCAGATCTGGAGCAGAAACCTGGAAGCAGACGTAATAAAAGCCAACAAAAGCTGGAGCGAAACCAAGATGTTGGCGCTTGACAGAAACGAATGTAGGAAACTTGTTGTGTACCCCTCTTAGTGGTCCGAGGGTCTTGAAATTTTCATGGTTCGTGGATATGGGTCAGAATCTTATAATGTCCAAATTTCAAAAAATGCGTTTTTCTAATAGGAACTTTCATGTGGATCACGATTTGTATTGTGGTATCCGACAAACGTACTGCGTATGATAAAAAGAAAGCTCCGTGCAAAATATCAGATCTCTAGCTCAAACACTGAGGGACTAGTTTTCATACATACATACAGACAGACGGACATGACTAGATCAACTCATCTCGTCACGCTGATCAAGAATATTTATACTTTATGGGGTCTCCGATGTCTCCTTCTGTGTGTTACAATCTTCATGACAAACTTATAATACTATTCACTGCGTGAAAAGTATAAACAGCTGTTCATGATTCAATATTGACAATCTGAATAAATAAAAATAAATAAATAAATTATTACTACTAATCATTTAAAACAGTATGATTACTACTACTAATCATTTAGAGTTTGTACATAAAAAAGTGAAATAAGAATATTATCTTTACTACACAAACAAAATACAACACGTAGTCACAATCACTTCAAATTAGTACTGCAAATCGCATAGGCATTTTATAGTAGATAATCAAAAGCCGGTTTGATTATAATCATGCACATGTTTAGTGCCTACCGCTTCCAGTAATCGAAAAACTGCGTTTTTACCAATTGCTTGCGCATCTTAACTAAATTTCAGCTCGAAAGTTTCAAAATTAAGAGCATGGGTACGGATAGACGGGCGGAAAAGGTTAACCGATTGTCCTCGTCACGCTATGTACATACTTATGTATACATAAAGTGAAAGTTATAACTCCTGTGATTAGCTAAGAGAAAAAAACTAAACTTAGATACAATTACCACATAGTAAGTCATTGATTTTTGTGAATTTATTTATGGAAATTGTTAAGTATGCAACTTTCGGTAAACTTTAGATTGACGCACTTTTTGTTTCAAAGATTTTCTTAAGAATTATTGCACTTCTTCGAACTAGTATAATTTGTTTCAAACACATTGTTAATATTGTATGGGAAATTTAAAATTTTCCACTGTTTAAATTTTTATTTTAAATATATGTACATACCTATTTATAGATATATATTACATGCAGATTTCTTAAAACACTTATGCACACTTCTAAATTGTAAAAATTAACGTTTTTTGTTTACTTTTGGTTGAATACAAATTGTACACTTTTATCTTCATTTTCTACAAAGAAAAATTACAGGTTGCCACTATAAGAAACAAAATCAAGTAACACACGTTATATACTCAAAGAAGTCTAGTCAAAGACATTAACATTGTATTTGGACTAGTAACCAACTGAAGATGTATGCGTTGATTTTTCAAGAGTGAGAAATTAAGCTGGTAGTATACGTGAGTACATGAGGTAAAGAAGCAAAAATCAAGTTAAGCCATGACACTGCTTTGATGTGTTTGTGAATTAGAGAGCTACATCGAAAACAAAATAAGCAAGTGAGATATCCACGGGTGGCATCGACTATTGAATACCTTAATCTCCATCTTTAAAAGATAAATGCATATGAACAACACATTTAAATATGTATTTAAAACTATTTCATGTTTACATTATTGAAAAGTAATGGTTAGTAGTAAATGGTATGGAATACCATAAATTTTAAATCGATTTCTTTAAAATGTTTCTTATATTAGTGGTCTTAAAGAAACGCATAAACTTAGGTGGCATAAGAAGAGCGCGTAAACTAAGTGAACGTTGCTCAAAAAAAAAAAATTTACTTGATCGCGTATATTCAATCGATATATGAATGCGTAATCCGCGTAATGTGAGGGCTCCCAACATCATAAATTTATTGTTAATGCCTACTCTGCCCAAAATTAATATGTTGTATCAATTTATGCCCGTTTCACAGTGCGCAAAAAAATTAATTTTGTACGCAAGTAGTCACAGTGCGGTTTTGCATCACGAATTTTGAGCAGAATACAGAAAGTTTCTCACACGGGCCTTTCCACATCCTGAACAGAATGTTTTTGTTTGGGTTATACGTATAAATGGAACGTTGTGGCTAATTGTAAGAATGGTAAATGGAAATTGTGTGAAAGTTACAGGATAAAGAACAATTCGCAGTATATGCAAAATATTCTTGTAGCTTACTTTTTCATTCCTGTACAAATGGAACGTTGTGGCAAATTGTGATAATTAAAATGAACATATTGTGAAAAATACATGATTGAGAACAATTTGCCGTGTGTGTCAACTTTCTTTTTCATTCCTGATACTTATTATGTTAATATGAAAAAAATAATTACCATTTAAAATTTCTTCAAATTGTACCCTGAAATCTGGTCATATGCCTGTTGTTGTTGTAAAAAGTTAGCAACTTCTTGAGCTGCTTACAAAAAATGTTGCTTATGCTCAATCTGAATCGGACATAACCAAAACAAATAACAGATGTTTTTTTTGCGAAACCTCTGTGTGAACGTTCACTGAAAAAGCAACATTTTATAAGCAGTGTGAACCGGGCATAAGAGAAAGACGGTCGAAATTTATCTTAAAAAAGGCAGTGGCCCAACAATAACGCGAGTGACCATCGTCAACTCTCAATCATAAAGGAATCTATTCTTGATTCGAAGATGATTCAGATCACATTCAACAACAACCCCTGAATGACGTTACTTTTCTTTCTGGATGTTGTCGATTGTGATTCGAATCAGCGCCGATTCACGATTGATTCAAACCATGACCCAGTGTGAAAAGGCTATAAAATTAACTATGCGCCACAGTATAATGATGAATTCAAACAAGTCCAGTAACTATACGGTTATAACCTAAAATCAATCATCACTCCACAGAAGGAGCAAATTCGTTATGTAGAACCTTGACTGAATTATTACAGAATAAGGTGGAGGTTAAAAAGACTCCATCCTCATGACCTCCCACTAAGGAAAATTTAATGTTTCTTAGATTATACTATAATTATGCTAAACATTATAAAGAAAGATGAAAATAATATAAAAAACATTAAAAAAAAGATTAAGTTTGGCTATGCCGAAGTTGTAATACTCTTCAAACCTCTCCTAGTATTCCGAGGAATTTTAATGGTTCGCCAAACTCTTCTTTTTACTGGTTTAATTTGTTTCCTTCGGGCAACAGCTCTGCTTCGAGCTTTAACATTGAGATACTGCAGATATTCCAATGTAAGCGTCTACGTAAAGTATTTGATGATCCTGTTATACTTCACACTTTATTTTACTGGAATTTTCACATATCGATAAAATAAAAAAAAAATTATAAGAAGATAAAGAGAACGCATATACAATAGTAAGGTTCTTCCCAATGATAATGTTATAGCCCTGCTCTACACTCAAATTGAGGTTTCCCGTGCCTAAAACTTACAGAAATATATTTAAGCAATTTGTATTTACAAGCATACACAACAAAACACATTTTAACAATCTTACCTGTGTAGATTTCCTAGATTGCAGTGTAAAAGTAGATGGGTAATGTAAAGCGCACAAGCGGGAAGATTACTACTTATGTATATGTAAGTACGAAATTCGAATTTAAACTTGGGTGGGGCGTATTTGTTCATTTATGCCAGTGTGAAGAAAAAAAAACACTTTTACCAGTTGTAATTTAACCGTTTTTCACTCTCGATTTCTTTTAAGTGCTCAGCAAGATGCTGATAATATTCAACTAAAATATAAGGACGATATTCAAATGAAATATTTCGTTGGTAGTATTTGCAGAGAAATCTATTATTCGATGTAATCACCCAATCTATGTCAATGTTCAATAATTTATTTATACACTTTTCATTCCAACGTTCGTTTAAAACAGTATTGACTTACTAACGTCCAAATAATTATTGCATATTTGTTAAGCGAAACAAAGCCACGACTCGTATGTATTTAAATTGTTTTATTCAATCACACAAATATCGCGTCTCCCGCATTTACAATAAGACAAAATGCAATTTGTGCATCTATCTCTTCAAAGGAGTTTCTTATTAGTGTTTTTAATTAGAAACCGGCGCTGATAGAGTTTCATTTAGTTAGGGTTGATTTGCCGGTTTTAACATATCTTTCGTTGTTCCCAAATGACATTCCGGCCAAAATATATAAAAATAACTTTTTTGTGTTCTCGATTCCGCATGAGCAACATATAGCCGACTTACACAGACTCAAAATCTGTGTTTAATTATAGTGGCTTTACAGTGGCTCGAATCACGAAGATTCGGTTTAGTGGTTTACAGTGGTATTTCAGTATCACGAACAGCTGTTGTTTGTTTTGATTATACATACAAATGGAACGTTGTGGCTAATTGTGATAATTAAAATGGAAATTGTGTGAAAAATACATGATTAAGAACAATTCGCAGTGTATGCAAATAATTCTTGCAGCTTCCTTTTTCATTCCTGCTACTTATTTTACTAATATTTTAAAAAAAATTACAATTTGAAATTTTCTTCAAATTGTTTGTGCCATGATCAGCTGTTTTATGTGCGGCGCGCAAAAAAAACGAAGAAGAAGACACATGACAATCACAAAAAACGGCGAAATTATGAAAATGCTGCCAACCTACATGGAAGAATTGCCCAGCCCTGTTAAGACTGACCATTCAAAAAAACCGAATCTTTGAGAATCTATTTGAGATTAGAATCTCACAATCGAATCTCTCTACAACAACAACCCCTAATTTTTGTCATTTTCCCTTTTGTTGTTGTCAATGAGACTCGAATCATTGTCGCATCTTCATAGATTCGAATCTATAAAGCTGTGCTATAGTGGCTTTACAGTGAGCACAACCTTACAGTGCAGTTTGTGGTAGACTGCAAATTCCACTAGTTTTAACTGAAATTTTTATCACCTCAAAACTATGTTCATCTTTAAATTTGCTAGTTCTAGCTCGAACTACATTTTTATTCACACCATAGTTCTATACTATTTCAAAGACGTATGCCATTTTTTAACAAGAAGTACGTACACGTCGATTACATAAAAACATACATAAATAACAATCAATAATGTTTACGGTATATATTATATATTATTTTTAGTATTTTTTGCTTAAAATATTAAATTATGTGCATATTTAACAGCCTAAAATTATACTACAAATAACAGCTTAAAAGTATACTACAAAAAAAAAAAAAAATGTTAAACAAAAGATTAAATTAAAGAACAATGCTTTTAAAAATGTGTATTTTTAGTATTTGTCGTTCTACACACAAGTGAATTACACACTCTGTGAAAATTTCAACTCTCTACCTATTGCGGTTCATGAGATAGAGCAGGAGTCGGACGGACGGATGAATGGACAGCGTAAGCTTAGTAATAGGGACCCATTAGCTCCCTATGGGTACGGAACCCTAAAAAAGATTAACTTTGGCTATGCCGAAGTTGTAATAATCTTCACGCCCCAGGTAGTGGTCCGAGGGTCTTGAAATTTCCATGGTTGGTGTATATGGGTCAGAATCTTATAGTGTCCAAATTTCAAGTCGATGGTACAAAAAAAAAAGTTTTTCTAATTTGGATTCCTGTTTGCATGGGGGTATCCGCTAGTGGTCCGGTTCGGCTGATTCCGACCAATGTACTGCGTATGGTAGAGAGAGCTCCGTGCTTAAAAACTGAAGGACTAGTTTGCATACATACGGACAGACAGACGGACCGTCGGACAAGGCTATATCGACTAGTCTCGTCGCGTTGATCAAGAATATATATATGCTTTATGGGGTCTCCGATGCCTCCTTCTGTATGTTACAAACTTATAATACTATTCACTGCGTGAAGAGTATAAAAAACAGTTTTATAGTCTATTCACACTTGAAGTGTGAAGTGACTTGAATAAGCGCATCTTTCAAACGCGTTTTGCAATTCAGCTGTTCACAAAATGTTCTTTTGTGCGCTGTTGTCATATGTTACAATTATTTTGTTGTTTGGCTTTACAGTGAGCGAAGATTCGAATCTATGAAGATGCGACAATGATTCGAGTTTCATTTGACAACAACAACAGGGAAAATGACAAAAATTAGGGGTTGTTGTTGTAGAGAGATTCGATTGTGAGATTCTAATCTCAAATAGATTCTCAAAGATTCGGTTTTTTTGAATGGTCAGTCTTAACAGGGCTGGGCAATTCTTCCATGTAGGTTGGCAGCATTTTCATAATTTCGTCGTTTTTTGTGATTGTCATGTGTCTTCTTCTTCGTTTTTTTTCGCGCCGCACATAAAACAGCTGATCATGGCACAAACAATTTGAAGAAAATTTCAAATTGTAATTTTTTTTTCAAATATTAATAAAATCAGTAGCACGAATGAAAAGGGAAGCTGCAAGAATTATTTGCATACACAGCGAATTGTTCTTAATCATATATTTTTCATAAAATGTCCATTTTAATTATCACAATTAGCCACAACGTTCCATTTGAATGTATAATCAAAACAAACAACAGCTGTTCGTGATACAAAAATACCACTGTAAACCACAAAACCGAATCTTCGTGATTCGAGCCACTGTAAAGCCACTATTAGATTCGTTTTTAATTCTAGACAAGCACAGAGAAGATAACGAAACTGTGGGGTTGTTATCGTAGAATTAGACACTAGTCTAAAGAATGGGTGTCGTATAAAACAGATACAGATTTCAGTACATTTGACACAGAAAGCAGGTCAGAACAGAAACAGATATAGGAAACATTGCTGTCAGGTTGCATCAATAGTGGATATAGACAAGTCTGAATCACGATGATACACTTTAGCGTTTAGACAAGCAATTTTGAATAACGAACAGCTGGTTACTTTTTTGGTTTTACACACAAATGGAATGTTGTGGCTAATTGTGAGAAATTAAAATGGAATGGTGTGAATGAGTGTGAAAAATACATGATTAAGAACAAATCGCAGTGTATGCAAATAATTCTTGTACCTTCCTTATGCCCGATTCAGACAGCAGAAGCAACATTTTTTTTGTAAGCATCTCAAAAAGTTGATAAATTTCTACAACAACAACAGGCAAATGACAGAATTTCAGGGTTGCTTTGGGTACTTTGAAGCAAAATTTTTTCTACTGCAAAAGGGAAAGCAAAACTTGCAGCAGCCAGGGCTGCCAAGGTTTGAGTAGTGCTGCCAAGTTTTTGGTAATTTCCTCCGTTTTTATATCCATTCTCGACAGTAAACAGATGTTCATTACTCAAAATAATTTGAAGAAAAGTTTATATTGTAATTATTTTTTTCAAAAATTTATAAAATAAGTAGCAGGAATGAAAAAGGTAGCTGCAAGAATTATTTGCATACACTGCGAATTGTTCACAATCATATATTTTTCACAAAATGTCCATTTTAATTATCACAATTAGCCACAACGTTCTATTTGTATGTATAACCAAAACAAAAAACAAATGTTTTTTGAAGCGAAACCACTGTGAGAACATTCGCTGGAAAAGCAACAATTTTGAAGCATTATGAATCGGGCATAACTCAATCAAACTGATTCATTAATCGTGATTCACCGTGTGTAGCCACTATACACCATGTACGTAGCAACATATTGTGTGGAGATCCACAATAAGAACGATAAATTTAAATATCAACCATTTTTAGTGTTGCCGGTCGAGAAAGTATTTTGTGCTAAGGTTATATTAAAAAAAAAAAAAAAATTAGAAGTAATTGTAGAGAATGGCTACAAAACGACCATATAATGGCGTTCTTGCGACACAAGAATCCAAACGTAGTAAAAATGATTTAGTAGCACACACAAATCGTGATAAATTACTTATGGAATCGGTAAAGGACCTTTGTTTACTTTCAAAAATAATAAATAAAATATGGGTAATTTTAGGGCGTGGTGCGTACTTCAAGCTTGCAAGCTCCTATAATGCTTTTAGAAGGCCACGAGGGTGAAATTTTTACGGCAGAGTTTCATCCAGAATGTGAATTATTATTGTCTTCAGGCTTTGATAGACAGATATGTAAGTTGTACCTCCAAAGTTCTTTTACAAAACAAAATTTATATATATATATGTATATATATATCCTTCAAGATATTTGGCAGGTTTACGGCGATTGTGAAAATATTATGGCAATGAATGGACACAATGGTGCTGTAATGGAGGCTCATTTTACGACCGATGGTGCACACGTTTTTACGTGTTCTACAGATAAATCACTTGCCATTTGGGATATTCAAACCGGACAACGAGTTCGTCGCCTGAAGGGTCACAACACATTTGTGAATAGCGTGCAAGGAACAAGGCGTGGCCAACAAATGCTTTGTTCGGGTAGCGACGATCGCACCATACGGATATGGGATGAACGTAAGAAGCAAGCTGTACATACACTGGATTCAAACTTCCAAGTAACTGCAGTCTGCTTTAATGATGTTGGGGAGCAAATATTTAGTGGAGGAATTGATAATGATTTGAAAATATGGGATATTCGCAAGCATCAAATGTTATATAATCTTCGAGGTCATACAGATACTATAACAGGAGTTTCTCTATCGCCAGATGGTTCATATGTTTTGACTAACTCTATGGATAACACGTTACGATTATGGGATGTACGCCCGTATGTGCATGGTGATCGTTGTGTTAAAATATTTCAAGGCCATCAACATAATTTCGAAAAAAATCTACTTCGCTGCGCTTGGTCTCCAAACAGCGATAAAGTTTCCGCAGGCTCTGCTGATCGACATGTTTATATCTGGGACGTAGCAAGCAGGCGTATCTTGTACAAATTACCAGGGCATAATGGGAGTGTCAATGATGTAGATTTTTGCCAGCGCGAATCACTAATACTGTCTGCCTCAAGCGACAAAACTTTGTTTTTGGGAGAAATAGATTAGACATTTTTTTTTTTTTTAATTTAACAATATAAATAGAAAACATTTTATTACAAAACCCGAGGTTAAGTTGCATTCCATTGCTATTACGCCGTTTTCGAACTAAACTGCCAAAGTAGTACTTGAAGAAAGTTTGCTCTTAAATGATTTACTAAACAATTTAATTCCTGATTCACCTCCTGGGATCATACCTACAACCATTGAAAGAAGCGCTATAATTTGCACTATTGCGAATATAACCGTTAGGGTCGTGCTCTGAGCAATAATTGCGCTGTGCAATGTCAATATGAGGCAAATAGAATACGTGCAATAGCTTGGTAGTCGTGGTTTGGAGAACATTTGTCTAAAGAACGCATGGAATCCAGTTAAGAAACAAAAACTAAGTATGAAAAAAACACTTCCAAGAGTATAAAGCAATCCAAATTTGCGTGCTTTCAGAATAAGAACTGGAATGTAGAATGTTGAAATAGTCATGCATAGACCACCCATGCTAAGACATATTAAAAATGCTACAATGCGCTGCAGACGAGACTATGGAAACAAGATTTGTTTATTTTGATTTTTCTTCTCTGCCAATCGCTTACCAATTTCGGAAAGCATGTTTTCTGAGTATCTTCTAACCAACCGTTAGCTTCTACTGTTTCTTTCGATTGTGGAAACATTTTGCCTAACCCTTCGCTTATACTTTCAACAAATTTAATATTGGAAAGCTTCACATTAAAATGCTTCTTTTTGTCGCTTTGCAAATGCAAATAGGTATCCAGGTCTTTCTTTAAATTTGACATTTACAAAGTTGAGTTACTTGATGAGGATAAAACTATTATGTTTTTTGAAATCTTTAAATGTATTCTAGTTTTATAGATATGTGTTTTGGGTTGCATATAAGCAGCCAGGGCTCCTTTATACATTTGAACTAGTTCTTATTGGGTCGTGTAAATAAAAATGTAGCTCGCACTATATAGTACTAAGTACTATGATTAGCTTTCACTTCTCAGTACTAGCTATCCTGAAAAGTGTAAACTACAAAAAGTGTGTGGTCAAATTTTTTTGAACTGCTACAAAGATATAAAATTATATTAAAGAAGTCACAAGTGCCATCAGTGAGGGTGGCAAAAGAGAATGTCTGCTGGATGGGAATTTCGCCGCACACGATATTGTTTCCATTAGCGAATGTTCATAAATGCAGCCATATTTAAATAAAAGCAAACGAAAATGCATTATTTAACGAATAAACACACAATAAAATTCTTTCCAGCACGTCAATGACATTCTTACAAAAATTTAAGTTAACATTAGTAATTTTAAGTTCATATTAGCTTTTATTCACACTTATTTCCAGCAAACGCTTGTAAAACTAGTTTGTGGTAGACTGCAAATTCCACTAGTTTTAACTGAAATTTTTATCACCTCAAAACTAAGTTCATCTTTAAATTTGCTAGTTCTAGCTCGAACTACATTTTTATTCACACCATTGTTCTATACTATTTCAAAGACGTATGCCATTTTTTAACAAGTACGTACACGTCGATTACATAAAAACATACATAAATAACAATCAATAATGTTTACGGTATATATTATATATTATTTTTAGTATTTTTTGCTTAAAATATTAAATTATGTGCATATTTAACAGCCTAAAATTATACTACAAATAACAGCTTAAAAGTATACTACAAAAAAAAAAAAAAAATGTTAAACAAAAGATTAAATTAAAGAACAATGCTTTTAAAAATGTGTATTTTTAGTATTTGTCGTTCTACACACAAGTGAATTACACACTCTGTGAAAATTTCAACTCTCTACCTATTGCGGTTCATGAGATAGAGCAGGAGTCGGACGGACGGATGGATGGACAGCGTAAGCTTAGTAATAGGGACCCATTAGCTCCCTATGGGTACGGAACCCTAAAAAAGATTAACTTTGGCTATGCCGAAGTTGTAATAATCTTCACGCCCCAGGTAGTGGCCCGAGGGTCTTGAAATTTCCATGGTTGGTGGATATGGGTCAGAATCTTATAGTGTCCAAATTTCAAGTCGATGGTACAAAAAAAAAAGTTTTTCTAATTTGGATTCCTGTTTGCATGGGGGTATCCGCTAGTGGTCCGGTTCGGCTGATTCCGACCAATGTACTGCGTATGGTAGAGAGAGCTCCGTGCTTAAAAACTGAAGGACTAGTTTGCATACATACGGACAGACAGACGGACCGTCGGACAAGGCTATATCGACTAGTCTCGTCGCGTTGATCAAGAATATATATATGCTTTATGGGGTCTCCGATGCCTCCTTCTGTATGTTACAAACTTATAATACTATTCACTGCGTGAAGAGTATAAAAAACAGTTTTATAGTCTATTCACACTTGAAGTGTGAAGTGACTTGAATAAGCGCATCTTTCAAACGCGTTTTGCAATTCAGCTGTTCACAAAATGTTCTTTTGTGCGCTGTTGCCATATGTTACAATTATTTTGTTATTTGCTATTTTCATAATGATTTTGTGAATTATATACTGAAAAATCATTTCAAAACATTATTAAAAAACAGGATAAGGATTACACATGTGAAACTTCTTTTGTACAAAGTGATTTTGGAAAAAAATGAGGTGGCAGCTACATTGCATTGTATACTAGAGGTGTGCAATGGTTACAAAAAATGTACATTTTAATTATGTACTTTGATATGCGTAGTTAGCTTATTCACTTATTTAAAATGAGTAAAAGTATTACTCGTGTTTCGCGTCTGCAGTATAAATAATAATATCAACTTTTGTATGTACTCTTTCGTAACGTACTGCACATTTTATAACATTTATGTATTATAATCAAAAATGTATGAACTTTTTTGTTCTTTTTAGGTATACTATACTTACATAGTAATAGTGCGAAGTGAGCGAACGTAACACACAAACGAAACAACCACGATCATGATACAAGAAAACAAGGTGCGACAGTAGTTTACAGTTATGTGGTTCTTACGCTATTCTTCTTCTAAATTTTTACGCTGCACAACACTATCATATGTTGTTTATTTATGTTTATTCAATTCATAAATGTGGTAATGTGAATATTTAACTGCCTGAAATTTGAAATTTATATGAAAAATAGAAAAGTTGCTGTTTTGTTCTTTACTTTTTTATTTTATTGATTTTTCTGTGTGTTGCATTGGGTGTTCACTATTTTTAATGTTATTTTAATAATTTTATTTTCAATAATAATTCACACCGACACAACACAGCGGATCAAAGCGCAAACAATTGTCTTCATAACACTAATTTTTACATTATGTTCAACACTAAATGTTTTTCAAAGGTTTAGCACCCTAATATACTTAACTGAGAGTGAGCAATTTTGAGAGAGTATCAGGTTGCAATGTCGTTACCTTCTTTCTTGTATCATGAACCACGATCGTGCACATTCTCTCAATTCTATCTCTCTCTCTCTTTGTCAAAGCGTAGTATGTATACTTGTATATGTGCATAGAACTAAACCATACCAAGCAAAATAACTACAATACGCAGTAGGTACTGCACATTTTATTTATGTACCATAAGTAAAAATGTATGTAGTTTTTTTGTTCTTCATTTTTGTGTATTTTATATCCATTTCACACTGAGCATCCAATGCAGCATTCACAGAAGTTGGTTTACCAAAACGCATCATCTCCGATAGAGGAACTGCCTACACTTCGAAACAGTTCGAAGAATACTGTAATAATAACCATATTCAACACGTTAAAAATGCCGTAAGAACTCCCCGAGCTAACGGGCATGTTGAACGTGCCAACCAAACGATACTCAATTTCATACGCACTATGTATGAATCTCCTAAGGATTGGGATTTGACACACAGAAATCTTCAGTGGACCATTAACTCACAACGTAAACGCAAACATTTTATTTTTAATCTTTATTGATGTGGTTAGTGACAATAAATTCACAATATAGGCAACCCTCACTTTACTACGGCCTTCGAAAGTTTTCGATACTCAATTGGTCATCAAATTTACTATCCGTCGAAATTTTTTTTTGTTTAGACCCAGAGTCGCTTTGTGTTTACTACGTAGACGATTTTCGACATCTCGTGAATACCATAATTAATTTTCATTCGCTTTATAAAATAGGCGACTATTGGTCTGTGATAGCAAAAGTACGATATATAGTATATGTTCATCATTGACTCAACAGAATCCAAATCCCTTGTAAAGAATTTTAAATATTGTAATACATATTAAATTGATTAAATTGAGGAATATGATATGGGTATGGACTGTTACAATCATTATTGAAATTCGCGTAAGTGCTTTGGAAAAAGTTCGAAAAAAGATTGAAAATTTCTCCATTTCTGCAACATTTAACACCATTTAATTTCATACAAGATGGGAATATATCCAACCTGCGCTTCGTGTTAATAGTTATAAAATTTTTTAGGATCTCTTTTAATATCCTCTTTGACATGTGTCACGTATGACTGATAGCAGAAATTGTTTAGGTGTTGAAATTTATAGCGGGATATAGCCTATTTATTATAATCAGCAGACAAACCGGACCTTTAAAATTTTTTAAATAGTCTATTTTTTAAATTCTTTAAATTAATTAAATCACGAAAAAACCAAGGTGGTGGTGTTGCTATTTCTGCTGCAACATGCTGCACAACAGATGCATAAGAATTCTTTGAGGAACTCACCACGCTTATGTGTGAGATTGAACGATGATGTTGATAATTTGGATGTGCTCACTCCAGGTCATTTTTTGATTGGTCAACCACTGGTCCAAACGCCATATCTAGACTGTGGTCATTTGACGATCAATCGTCTATCCCGATGGCAGTTGGTTACACGTTTACAACAAGACTTTTGGCGTCGATGGCAACGAGACTATTTATTGACATTGCAACGACGAACCAAGTGGGCGTCAGAAAAAGAGAACTTAAAGATTGATGATGTAGTCCATTTGTACGACGAACGTTCACGACCATCAATTTGACTGATGGGTCGTGTACTTGAAGTGCATCCAGGTCGGGACAAACAACAAGCTCGTCAAGCTTCCTGTCGAAGGTTGATGGTTAAGGAAATTTCCTTAACGGCGGGGAGAATGTTTAAGCTTTCTCTTAGTCAAAGTTTTCAGTTATGTTAAGTTATGTTAGTATGCATGATATATTCTTTAAATGTTCATCGCATATGTATGTATTAGTATTAATGTTGTAATTGATGTATAACTCTTTACTCAAATGTGTAGATTCAGTTGCAAATACACTCCCTAACATAATACACGTCTTTATTTTAATTACTTCGGTGTTTTTGCACTCACAACATACAGTCCAGTACGCAACATTCTATAATCATTTGTTGCTACATTTTTTGTCGTCTCTCGATTGACAGGTATTGCTGATACGCTGTTTTATATGAATTGCCAAGTGGTTTACAATTATTCTTGATTGGCAAACGTACAATATGTCGACCGTCTTCAGCATATGCATGATGTTTGATGAAATGTTGTTCGCAGAACTGCTCCTCTTCAGTTATACAAGTTGCTATACCTTGAGGTTCTTGCTCTACTTCCCAAAACCTTTTGAGTACGTTATCAATATTAGACTCAGCTACAACAAAAGTTGAGTAAGCAGCAATTCTCTCCCCATCGTTATGTACTTTGCCAGCTAGTATATAACCAAAAATGGTGTTTTGGGCGGTTGGGAAACCAGAGCTATTTACAAATCTTTCTTGCAGCAGGAAATCAAAAAAGTAATCTTGTCCAATGAGAAGATCTATGGGAGCATTTTGTAGAGATGCGTCGTCTGCCATGCAAAGATGATCTGGAAATCCACTTCCTGATAAATTAACTGCGTGTGACGTATGTGCGATGCAATTCAACACATATGCGTCGAGGGTTACTGTAGACTTGTCATCAAATCGTGAGGTTACCTGTACTGTAACTATGCCACGTGTATATACGTGCGCAGATCCTCCAATGCCACCAACTCTAATACGTTTGCTGAACAAAACTTTCGGAGATGAAAGTTCCCATTGAAGCAGAATTCATAAGAATTTTACACATTGCAATTGCTGTTCCGTTCACCTTTGATATTTTGACCACTGCAGTGGGAAGTAGTATATCGTTTTGTGACTTGTCTTGGTTGGATTGTATGGCAAACATTGACAGCGGGTTTTCCTGATTATGGACACTTGAAAGTTCTGGCTGAACTTGAGATGTGTTTACTCTGTGTACGTGTAAACATGAATGATGAGCTTGTCCGCAATGATGACACTTGTGCCGTGAGATAGAATGAATTGTTTTATGATCTGGGGAGAGACAATTGAAACATAAATTTTCTTTTCGCACAAAATCTCTTCTCTTTGATACATCAAGACCCTTAAACTTATCACATTTAAAAAGAAAATGATTTCCTTTACATGCATTTGGGACTTCCTGAAGACATGGCGACAAAACTTTTTGCGTTGCTTTGTGATTGACTTGATAAAACAAAAGTTAAATGATAATGTTGCATGCTTTCAAGTGCAGACCACCTATTATTTAGGAATGACAGGAAATGTTCAATTGTAGGGTGATCTTTAGCACCATTTTTACTCTCAGCCCACTGTCGTTGTGACTCATCGTCAAGTTTGTTGATCAACAAGAAGATAATCCAAGGGTCACGACGCTCAGCCTCTTCTCCCAATGCCTTAAGACCTCTTATGATGCAGTCTGTGTTGTCAGCTAATTTCCGGATGCTTCAGAAATTTGTAATAACTGTAATAACTCACAGAAAGCCTTTATATTCGACGTAATGATCGGCTTTTGCTTATCATATCGTGCACATACCTTTTCCCAAGTTTCATTGTACGCAGCAAATTTTGTTGTTGTTTTTCCGATAGACTGCGTTGTGTGTCTGCGAATCACGCAAGAGAAATATTGAAATCGTCGTACGTTATGGTACTATCACTTTGTTGATGATCAGTGGTTGGTTGTGTTTGGCAACGCATTAATACTATAAAGCGTTCCTTGACCTCAAAAAAAAAACATCTTCCTGGCTATCATATTCAGAGACTTCATCTGGCAATGCCGCAATTTTCTCTGCAACAAATTCTTTCCACAAATCATCAAGTCTTTTAAAACGCAACTTCAGTGCTTCATAGGAAGTGGAATCGTTCACATTAAAAAAAAAAAGATTTGTATTTTGTAAAAGACACTTTTATGTTACCTCGCACGCGTGAAAGATTTGTCAATTCCATTGCAACGTGTTAGTATTTTAATGCTGTTGATGCTGTGCTATGATTTTAATTGTTAATGTTCTCTTGTTGTGGTAAAAGAAATTATTTATTACTTTTGGTTTATGGATAATTAACATAAAAATCTAAACTTATCCTTCACAATTAAAATAACAAGTATATTGTAATCGAACACTATAAATGAACAAAAATAAAAAAACAGATATGACTACAAAATATTAATCAAATGATTTAGTTTGATTTCACTTAAAACAAACGACACTTTTTCACTTTTTATATTTTGTTCATTTTCTTATTGATGTTTTTAAATATTATTGGTTTTGTCTTTCTCTTTTTACAGTTTGTTATGTATTTAATGTTTGCTTGCATTAACTGTTCTGTGCTTTGTTTCTGATTGTGTTTGCAAAACAGTTTTTTTTTTTTTTTTTATGTTCGCACCACAGCGACTGTGCTCATGCCCTTGATTTGTAATAATTAAAATTGAATTTTGAAATCGCGCCGAATGTGATATACCCTGATGATTGGGTTAATGAGTCGGACATCGAATTAAAATTTATCTTGCCACTTAGTAATAACTTGTGATATATAAACAGCGAGATGTATGCCTTGGTCGAGGCTGCTCTCCTTCCACCGTACATCTTTATGGTCAATGGGCCTGCATAGTCAATACCGGTACAAATAAATGCCCTTGCCTGCTGAACGCGACTAGGATGAAGATACGCCATTTGTTGGAAATTAGTGGCTCCTCGGAACCGGGTGCACACATTACAACGGTTGATGACCTGCTTAATAAGACACCTGCAGCTAGTGATCCACAATTGTCTACGAAGAATGTTCATTAATAAAGTGGGTCCAGCATGTAAGTTCAGAAGATGACACGTTTCAACAACACGTCTAGAAAGTATGCAACGATGAGATAAAATGATAGGATGCTTCATGTCCATGCTGAATGACGTAGCCTTCAACCGACCACCAACACGTAGAATTCCTGCAGAATCAACAAATGGAGACAGTTTTAGTAAACCGTTACTTTTAATTATTTGATGCATTTATATCTGTTTCAACTCATTGCAATAATGCTGGTGTTGAGAGCATCTGGCACAACGGAGAAGTGCTTGACGTAACTCATCAGCTGCGTACGATACTGAAAACGTTAATTTAGAATTTCTTCTCTTTGAAATTACACGAGTGTTGGTCCATTTATTTTGAGCCAAACTTAGCCACGCCTTTCCACCACAAAGTTGAAGCAATCAACTCATTTGGACTCAGTCTTCATGATGCAGCATCAGCGGGATTATCTGTCGAGCATATGTGTCGCCAAGATGCTTTTGGGAGCATGTTGCTGATCTCCGAAGCTCGATTGGCAACATAGGACTTCCAGCGTCTGGGGCTCGAAGAGAGCCATCCAAGCACGATCATTGAATCCGTCCATGCATTGATTTCAACGTTAGGAATATTCATTGCTATGACAATTGATTGACACAACTTGGGTAGTAGCACCGCTCCCAATAATTCAAGTCTAGGAAGCGATACCGTTTTCAATGGAGCTAGCCTTGTTTTTGCTGTAACCAGACGAGTTATTACTTGTTTATTAAGCTGAATCCTACTGTAGACGACAGCACCATACGCCATCTCGGAGGCATCGCAAAATCCACATGAAGCTACCTTTGCACCTGACTGCAAGTTAATCCCCCTAGGAATCTTAATATTGTTAAGTGCCACGTATTGCTGCCGAAACCGAGTCCATTGTTGCAAGTCTTTATCTGCAATGACGTCGTCCCAGCCACAGTGTACCAACCATAGCCCTTGAAACATAATCTTAATGATAATGTTACATGGTGATAGAAAACCTAAAGGGTCATAAATTTTTTCTGTCTCAGACAATATTTCTCGCTTTGTGTGTACTTCTTTTATATGGCCAACATTAAAAGAGAAAACGTCTTTAGCAGGATGCCATCGTAAGCCAAGAATCTTTACACTGTCGTTCGGGTCTATGCTTGCAAAATCAATAGATGAAACCATATTTGTTGTAAACAAGTTTGTTGAATTTGATGACCACTTGGTTAATGGAAACCCTCTGTGTGAAAGAGTCTTTATTAAAACATCCTTAAGATGAGAGGCTTCTTCCGTTGTGTCTGCTCCGCCAATAAAGTCATCAACAAATTGTTCTTGATCATTGATGCAATATGATTGTCTTGAACCTCTTCTGCCACAGAGTTGAGACATCTTGTTGCAAGAAATGGCGCAGAAGCAGTGCCGTAGGTGACTAAATCGTCGTCGATTAATATTTTTTCCTCATAGTGTCCCTTAGGCTTTATAGTATTTGCGTTGCGATCACCGCCCAAACCAATAAGCGGTATGTTGCTTTCTTTTAGCTTTGGTTTGCTCACTTCGAAGTAGAAATCTACTCTCATTACATTAAATTTACTTCCCGTATCAAAGAGAACTACACACTTTTTGTTTTTAACTTCAACTTCTTTGCTTGACAGATTCGTTTTTGCTTGTATTAGACACATATTAGAACTGTTCTTACTTTTCCCACAATCTTTTGATATGTGTCCAAACTGCCCGCAGTTAAAACATTTTCTGCTTTTTTCTGACGACACATGCCCTTTAGTACCACAATTGTAGCAAATCACTTCTTTTTTGTTATTGTTGTGCCATCTTTTTTGTTTTCCACGAGCGTCACGGTTTTTGTTGCTTGTCTTGCAAATAGATTCGTAATCTTTTAATTTACTCTTAAAGTCACTTATGTTTTTTACGCCATATCGTGAATTTGTCGAGACCGTCGATAACATATTGCATAAGTGCGTCGACTTCCAAATTACCCCGCGCCGCAATATCTTTCATTTTATAATAGTATTCCAACGCGCCAACGTCTTCGACATCATATCCTATGCCTAGCAAAATGCAGATGGATACAAAATCACGTTCCGTTAGATTTCTGTGAAGATATTCATTTTTAGCTTCGTAGAATGACGCAGACATTCTCGTCGAAATTAAATCCACTGAATTCCCTCAATCTTTTTCTGTTATTTCGGCCACCCTCTTCCTCAAAAATGTATTTATGCAAAGCACAAATGCTTGCTTTGGGTGCCAATTTTAGTGCAATTACCTCGTTTAAGCATGACATTTTCGCACTTTTTGTTGCAGAAAAAAATATATTTTTATATATTCACTCGATATTATTCGTCTTTCTTTTACAATCACTTTAAAATCCCGGTTGAGCACCCAAAATGTAGGTTTTAGTTATATTTAGTAGTTTTATTTATATTTAAATAGTACAATTATGTTTAAGTAGTTCAATTATAGTTAAGTCTTAGATAAATGTAAAATGTAAATATTAAACTCAAATAACAACACATCATTTATATCAAACACGGTTTCTTCGTTAAGAGATCTCGTTCATCTGTCTCGTTGATCGTCTCTTTGTCATAACGTCGCTGCTTGTTCTTCGCTGTCGCTATCTAGTTGTTGCAGTCCTTAGTCGTCGCTGTTGTTACGACACGTCGTTGTCCCTTACGTCGTTGGCGCTACACACGTCATTTGTAGCTATCGTCCTTCTTGTTGTTGTCATCATCGTTGTTATTCTCATCATCGTTGTTGTATTCACCATTGTTGTTGTTAATGTTGTTGCATTTCCCGTTATACGTACCATTCCCACATATATATACTTTATGGGGTCTCCGATGTCTCCTTACAAACTTCATGACAAACTTATAATACTATTCATTGCGTGAAGTGTATAATAATAAACGACGAAATTTGAAATTAAATAAGTGAACCCATGTGATCGTAATGGAGTACCCTTATGGTGAGAAAAACCATTTTGTTGAATTCACAAAGAAAAAAAAACAAATTTGTAACTGTCAAAGTGCATTAAAAAATAACAAACGACGAAATTTTGAAAATAAATAAGTGAACCCTTCTGATCGTTAGGGGGTACCCTTGAGATGAGAAATTCAAAATTGTGGAACACTTGTGATAAGTGAACCCTTGTAGACCATCTTCTGGCCTCATGCCAGTGCTTGGGGAGCATCAGGGCCTCCCTTTTTGGTTCCCAAGTTCCATCCCAACTATTAAAAACTCCTTCCAAATAACTTAACAACTAAGTCTAAAAACTAAGGATCGATACTTAAGACGAAGCTAATTACAAATTAGCTCGAATAGTACGGTTCAACACTGGAAAGGTGTATCATTTGATTTCTTAAATTAAAATTATTTTTAGATTGAGAGATTTTAGCATCAATCAAGCAGATATCTGCCTTAACATGAAGAAGATAGGTAAAGTAGAAAAAGGGTAAGTTAAAAATCAGTTTTAATAATTTATTTTGAGTTCTTTGTAATTTGCGGCGGTGAGTAGCTGCACAATCACCCCAAACTTCCGAACCATATAGCATAATTGGAATAAATATCATTTTTACTAACAAAAGTTTATTTTTTATAGAGAGAAGTGACTTCCTGTTTATGAAAGGATATAATATTCTAATTGTTCTGTTGACTTCATCTATTGTTTTGCTAATATGCAAGCTGTATCTTAGTCTGTTATCTAAATATAATCCGAGATATTTGATATTTGCCCATACTATAGATTGGGTACCAACCTGTAAGTTCGAGTTTGGCAAAGAGTAGGATTTTCTTCTTCGGGTGAAGTAAATTGCGTTTGTTTTGTGCGAATTAAGTTTTATCTTCCACTTATGAAAGTATGTTGCAAAAGTATGTAAAGATACTTCGAGGATCATTTTGACATCGCAATAGTCTTTGCGAGAATAATAAAGGGCTGTGTCATCAGCAAATATTAAAGTATTGCAGTGATCAAAGGTGGGGACGTCATAGGTACAAATATTATAGAGAATAGGACCTAAAAATGATTCCTGAGGAACACCAGCGCTTATGAACTTTTTATTTGATTTGACTCCATCCAAAATCACGCAAAAATATTATATCTGTCAGATAAAAAGCTGCGTATGGTGTAGACAAGGTACCTGGGTACACCAATTAATAAGTTTTTGAATAAGCCCTTTGTGCCACACAGTGTCAAAGGCCGGTTGCACATCTAAGGTACTGACAGAGCTTTTCAAGTGTATTTTATTGTTAACAAATATGTAGTTTAAGCTTGTTGAGAGGGTGTACGCAGCTGTAGTTAGCTCGAAAGCCATATTGAACTGAGGGAAGAGCATTGTTTTCATAGATGTGAGAATTTAATCTTGATGTTAAAATTCGCTCAAAGATTTTAGAGAAGCCGCACAAGAGGCTGATTGGTCGAAAGTTTTCTGGACAGTCAGCAGGTTTTCCAGGCTTGGGGATCGCTACAATATTAGCTTCTTTCCATTTGAGTGGAAAATAGCCTGTGGATAAGCATTTATTGAAAATAATGGCCAAAAATTGAAGTGCATGTTTAGGTAAATGCTTAAGGCAAATGTTTGGTATGTTATCTGAACCTGGACACTTGTTAGTTTTAAGGGATCGAACCACTTGTTTGATATTAGCAACTGATGTTATATAATTGTCAAGCACTAGCTCAGTGGTATGTGCATCTGAGAGCAATTCAGTTAAATGATGCTTTTCTTCGAAGACATTACCTAAAATATTGACCTTTTCTTCCCTAGTATTAAAAACTTGGTTATTGTAGCGGAAACTAGGAATAAATTGTTTTATGTTTTTATGTATTTTGGTTAGTTTCCAAAACGGCTTACTGTTTGAATGTAAATGGGAGAGTTTATTATTCCAATTAGCATTATTTAATTCAAACAATTGCCATATTATAAGACGATTGAAATGATTTAATCTGGCCTTAAAGATAGGTTGCTTAGTTCTGATCCAGTGCCTCTGCGTAATGTTCCTTATTTTATAAACTCTAAAATGTTATTAGGAATTTTTGAGCGAAGTTGAAAATTTTTAATTTTTTGGGTATGGCTTGATCGATTGCACCATTTACGCAAGATGTCAAAACATCAATCATGGCATCTATTTCGTTAATAGTAGATGTGGTATTAGAATTGAATTCTGCTATGTTTTGGAAGCGATGGTTGAGGAAACGCTTATAAGTCTTCCAGTTAGCTTTAGAATATTGTAGAGTTTGCTTACATGAAGTGTTTATGGTGGATCTGATTTTACTTAAAATAAATAAATGATCGGATGAAAGGCCACTATGAACTATTGGTTCGGAGAGGAGATGAGGAGTGCTTGTTATAAAAAGATCAAGGGTAGAAGGTTTAACTTTATAACATGATGAAATATACAAAATGTACCTTGCACAGAGAGCTCATTTAAATTGTTGCCCCAGAAATTAGCTCTAATGCAATTCCATTGTCGGCTACGGCAGTTTAGATCACCACCAACTAAATAACTACCTATAATGCGGTGTAACTTTAATAAATCTGATCTAAACAATTATTATTTGTGCTTAGTGTCATTTAGGCAACAAGAATTCGTTAAACATTTAGCAGAAGAGCCGGGGAAATAAACAGCGAAAAGTTTAAGAGACTGATCTGCATTTATCTTAATCTTCGGGAGTGGAAAATTAAATATACCGGAAATTTGGAGAAAAGAATCTGTTTTTGCAACTTGGAGCAGTGGTCACTTCGTTGCCGGTACGTAAAAATGTACATTGCGTATTTACATATATATGTACGTATGTACATGTTAAACTATAATAACTGCGCAATAGGTGCGACAGCGGCGATATATATAGTATATGTGTTGAAATAGTTTGCAAGAGCAAAAACAGAAAAGGTAATGTAACATTTTATAATAAATATTTAAATTATGGCAATTTGCAGGATATGCAATGCGGAACAAGATCCATAAAGTACGAATCAAAAATGGGTACAGTGCGATTAATGCAATCAATGGTTTCATTTCTCCTGCGCCGGAGTGGACGATAGTATAAAAGATCGGAATTGGAGCTGTGCTTGCTGTAAAAAGGACAGCAATGTTGCGGGCACAATGCGCACTCCATCAGGCCCAATAATGCATTCACCAGTACGACAAGGACCTTTTCCACTAATAGCATCAAATCAAAGTTTCGACGAGCAGGCCACTCGAAGAAAAGCATCAAATCAAAGTTTCTATGAGCAGGCGAATCATAACGCAACGCTAAAATTATGTGAGGCAAGTCCACAACAGGCAATATCTAAGATGTCCTCGGATATAAAGCATCATCAGCAGCAATTAATGCTTGAGGAAAAGAGAGCCGCAGAAATGAGATACATCGAATAGAAGTACTAACTACTCGGTCAATTTGGCCTTGCAGACACGGCAAATTTGAACGATTCGTCTCGTCAATTTCGGGCAGCAAACATCAGCTTGTGAAATTCTCAAATAGCTGCAAGAAACGTTATACCAAAGGACCTACCAACATTCAGCGGCAATCCGGAAGAATGACCATTATTCATCAGCACATTTGACCATAGCACTTCAGTGGCCGGCTTTTCGCACACTGAAAATATGCTGCGCTTACAGAAGTGTTTAAAAGACAAAGCACGTGAACTCGTCAAGACAAAATGCTTTTGCCCACCATGGTTCCAGAGGTTATCAACACATTAAAGATGTTCTTCGGCAGGCCAGAGCATATATTGGAGAAAATGATTGAAAAGGTGAGAAAGCTGCAGCCACATAAAGACAAGCTAGAAACCCTGATCGAGATTGCATTGGCAGTACGAAATATATGCGCAACAATGGAGACTTGCAAACTGGATGCCCACCTCAACAACCATGCTGGCAAAGAAACTAATTGACAAGTTGCCAAGTCATCACAAGCTGAGTTGGACTATGCACGCTCGGGACAGTTCAGTGCCAATAATAATAGAGTTCAGCGATTGGATTTGTCGTATGGCAGAAGCAGCGTCTACCGTAGTATTGCCTTCAATGTACAAAGTGAGTACAGTCAACCCGCACGTTAACAGCGCATCGTCAAGCGATGATCCACAAAATGACAAAGTCCAAGCGCCACAGAACATAATTAAATGCATTAAATGTGAATCAATCGCTTATTTAGCTGTTAAGTGCGATGAATTTCAACGCTCATCAGTAAAGGAAAGATGGGAAATTGTGAAGAGTAAAAGGGCTTGCTTGAGGTGTTCAAATAATCACCGTAAAGGTTGTTTCTTAAAGAAACCTTGTGGCATGGACCGTTGCCAACAAAGACATCATCCACTGATCCACGAAAGGGACGCGGAAAGCTCCAACACTATAGAGAATAAACAAGCAATCGTAAGTGCTCATCAAGCTGAAAAGTTTACTAATCAGTTTTTCCGCATAGTACCGGTGAAACTGCACGCATCTAACAAAACGATCGAGACGTATGCGTTTCTAGATGAAGGATGGTCAGTGACGCTTATTGACGAAACGACATTTGAAAGGCTAGGCATTAAAGGCGTACCTATGTCATTATGTTAGAAATGGACCAGCGAAACCACTCGCAATGAGGACGCCTCCGCACAAGCGCCGATGCATACATCAGCACATAATGTTAACAAACGATTCTGGTTCTACAATGTACACACCATCACACAATCAGTCCATGCAAAAGAACTAAGGTACTAGTATTTGAAACACATATTATTGCCTTCATATACCAACGCCGTGCCAACTTTTCTGATCGGCTTAGACAATTGGAATATCGCGGTTCTACGCAAGATTCGTGAGGGCAATCACAGCGACCCAATCGCTTCTAAATGCCTCCTAGGATGGAGTGTTCAAGGCATTAGGGTTCGGACAAATGGTGTCACATTGCATAACTGCGACTGTAAGTGGCAAGAGTTCCACAACTCTGTGAAGGATAGCTTTGGCCTAGAATCAGTTAGGCTAAAAGGACTGCAGTCTAATGACGACAAGAGGGCAGCCGAAATTCTTGACAAAACGTATGTCAAAGTAAGTGGATAATTTGAAATCGGTCTTCTGTGGCGTAACGAAAAAACTGAGCTTCCTGAGAGCTATAATAACGCTGTCAACCGTATTAGTTGCTTGAAAAGAAAAATTATGAAGGAGCCTGAATTGTACGACAAGATTGAATCACAGGTTCGAAACTTGCTACAGAAGGGGAATGCAGTCGAACTACCCAAGTCCGAAGTAAATGCCAAAAATGAGTGAGCATGGTATTTACCCATATTTGTCGCATTGAATCCTAATAAGCCCAACAAAATCAGACTCGTCTGGGATGCAGCTGCATAGTCTCATGGCGTATATCTGAATGAATTCCTGCTGACTGAGCCAGATCTCTTAAACCCACTTGTGGACATTCTACTCGCGTTTAGAGTGGACCAAGTAGCCGTCTGCGGAGATAGTGCGGAAATGATTAACAGGATCAATATAAGAAAGGAGGATATGCATGCTCAACGATTCCTATGGTTTGACAAGCACAGTAACCAATTGCTTACATATGGAATACGAGCTATGACCTTTGGCATAAGCTGCGCGCCATGTGTAGCGTACTATGTACGCAATAAAAATGTAAAAAACAGCATCCTCGAGCCAATGAGGCTATCAAAGAAGCTCACTAAGTCGACGACTACATAGACAGCAAAAACAGCGAACAGGATACCGTTGAGGTGGCAAACAAGGTTCGAATGGTTCATCAAGCAGGCGTATTTGATATACGCAACTGGGCGTCAAATTCGATTAACATACTCAAGCAGTTAACCCATGCCAACCCAACTACTCAAAGGTCAGTCCAGTTTGGAGACACAGAGAAGGTTTTGGATATGTATTGGGAACCAAGTACTGATACATTTAAATACATTCTCAGATTCGCACGCCTGCGTCGAGATATATTAGCTGAGAATACCATACCATCAAAAAAGGAAGTCCTACAGGTCCTAATGTCAATCTTTGACCCGCTTGGACTACTCTCGTGTTATGTTATCAGCCTAAAAATCTAACTTCAGTGCGTATGGAGAGCAGGTATCGGATGGGAAGAAAAGCTACCGAAGTCACTAAACGAAGACTGGCAACAATGGAAGCGTGTGCTGCCATCCGTGCAGGAGATCGTTATTCCACGGTGCTACTCGTACAATCTGGCGAAGGCGACACGTATTTGTTGACACTAGCGAATTTGCTTATGCCACTGCATGCTAATTACGCACATCCCGCTCCAACGCCATTAATGTTCAGCTGGCAGCCGCTAAAACCAATGTCGATTCCTCGTATGGAACTTCACGCTGCGGTAGTACGCGTACGTTTTGCTAATGGCTAAAAATGAATCCTCGCAAATTTCAGCAATTTGTAATGTATCGAGTGGGAGAAATTTTAGAAACCTACCTAACGCAATGGTACTGGATACCGACATAAATAAACGTTGCCGATGCAGCAACAAAGACAAACAGTACCATTAAGATCGGAAATTGGTTGAAACGACCGGACTTCCTCCATATGCCTGATACTTAGTGGGAGGACTTCGAACATATCTCCGAAAGGTTGGACACATCTGAGTCACGAAAGCAAGAAATCGACTACAGTTCTCGACGTAAAATATTTCTCCGAATGATGTTGGCAGTTGCAACATTTCTTCTGTACCTAGAGCAGCTAAAAGCTAGTGCAAAATCAAATCGAGAACCATAACTCCAGAATTGGTCACCAGCGCAAAGAATGTACTTTATCGACAAGCACAGGCGTCAGTGCACTCATCAGAAATATCAACGTTGTAAGCTCTTTACAACTCGACAAACAATGTAGTCTCTCCGGGCTGAACGTTTACATCGACGTCAATGGAATCATACACGAGCAAGGAAGAGCAAATTTCATAAATTGCAACAAAGATGCTTTTGTCTTACCAAGGGAGAGCCACATTATCTTATAGTAAAATCGCATTATGAGAAGCTACATCATTTAAGTCATGAAACGACAGTCAACAATATAAAGGGAGCTTGCCACATTCTTCGTTTTCGAGTACTATACGGATCATGGCACCTATCTTGTCAATGGGCAAGGTCACCAATGCCATACCCGATCTACCGCAAATTGCCACAATACCGGCAGCAAGATTGGCTAGCTATTCCAAGCCATTTACATATACGGGCCTGGACTACTTTGGATCAATATTAGTAAACTTTGGCAGACACAAGGAGAAGGGATGTGGAGTACTATTAATTTCTTGACGCTCAGAGCAGTGTACACCACCAGCAGAGTTTTACTCCGACAACGGTACTAATTTCCGGGCATCGGAAAAGGCCGTACGAGAGGAGCTTGTAAACGTGAACTACGGCAAGAGCATCGTTAAGTACGATCAAAGAAAATGGTGCTTTAACCCACCTGGTGTCCCACATATGGGAGGCGCATGGGAAAAAAAAACCATATTAATAGCTGTATGCCCATCATACTCCTTCAACGACGAAAGTCTCCGCTGCGCCCTAATGGAAGTAGAATTCATCATTAATTCGCGCCCATTAACTTTCGTTAGTTTGGAGTCTGAAGACGACGTCGCCCTAACGCCAAACCACTTACTGATGGGTTCTGCTGATGGCTTTAAGCCTATTTGCAACGACTAGTTGGACATAAGGCAGCGCTGGCATCAAATCCAACAATTCGGAGACCGATTCTGGCAGCGGTGGGTGAAAGAATATACACCAATACTCACCACACGTGTCAAATAGTTCAAAAAATGTCAACCAATATCAATCGGAGACATCGTCATCGTGCTAGATGATAACCTCCCGAGGAACTTCTGGCCAAACGGACGTGTCATAAGTTCAGTTACAGCTAAAGACGGGCAAGTCAGGCACGTCACTATACGAACCGAACAAGGCATAATAGAGAGACCGGCGACAAAGGTGAAGGTATTGGATGTCGGCACGAAAGATGGTAAACAACCATAAGGGGGGAATGTTGCCACCATAAATTAAGATGACAGTTCATGTTGTATTTTGAAATTGCATCGTCGTTATAACATGGTCTGCTAACTGCGAAAATGACATGCAGCGATCAACACTTTTTTCTTCAGTCGGCGAAAAATGAGAGAAGCAAAAAAACGAAATACTTTTAAGCACGCGCAAAATTAATCAAAAAATTGTTGTGTTAAATAAGTATTAATAAGTTAAATAAATATCAAGTATTTAATAAGCAAGCAAATAAATGATTTTTGAGTGCTGTAAAAATTCGACAATCTCCGCCGGCAACAGATGGCTTTCGGACAAAGCGCCGAAACGATTGTCCCACAATGTGCGCTCAAAAAAAGAGAAAAGAAGAAAAAAACGAGGAGCGGATCGAAACCAAAATAACTGACAAGAACTCGATTGCACAGTAATTGACGTCTGCTCGCGATGAGTATTAGTCGGCGACTGAATGTTTAACAAATCAGGCAAATCAACGAACGAAGTAATGTCCTATTGGTCGATCTTACTTCTCTCCATGCTATCAAAATTGGATGAAAAGTTTTTGATTAAAAGAGTCAACATTAAAATTTATAATGAAATAATTATACCTTTTCACCAATTTGGGTTCCGTTCGAAACATTCAACAATAGAACAAGTCCATAGGATAGCGCGAAACCAAACCAGTACTCTTGCATATTAAGTTCGTACTTATCCGACCGCTACTTACAGGTAAAACAAGAAGATGATTATTCACAACTCAAGAAGATAAAGGCTGGGGTTCCTCAGGAAAGCGTGTTGGGTCTCTCCTATATCTACCTTTTACGTGTGACCTGCAATGCAATCAAAGCTGCGTCACAACGACATTTGCTGATGACACAGCTATTCTCTAGGACGAAAATGTGGCATATTAAACTAAATGAAACGAAGTCTGTGCATATTAACTTAACATACGATAATATTAAAGTTATACATATTCCGTATTCGAATACTACAAATTATTTATGAATGACTTTAGATGCTAAGCTCATGCGCACACGTTAAGAAAAAGTGAGAAGAACTGGAATTAAAATATCGCAATATATATTGTCTTATGGGTAAACAGTCATCGTTATCCATTCATAATAAGATACTCCTATACAGACAGATTTTAAAACGTGTGTGGACTCACGGTGCTCAGATATGGGGTTGTTACAGCTTAAGCAATGCGCAGAAAATCAAAAGGTTCCAATACAAAATGCTGAGATGTGCTGTTCTGATCTCGAACAATCGATTCGGTTGCGGTCGCTAATATAAAAGTAGCTAACTCCCACAAAGAGCGACTCAAAAAATCAGAACATCTAATCCATTAAAAACTTAGTATAGTATTGTCTATGAAGATTAAGTGCAGCAAAGATCAAAGATTGCATATTCGTTGGTCCCTAAATAAGAAATTTATTTAAAGATAATCACTTTGATTATGTTTTGGAAGGTAAAGAAAAAGGAATCCTGGTACAATTTTCGCCTTGTGGCCAAAAACGGATGCTATACTATATGCTATGGCAGCAGAATACAAGAGAGCAGAAAAAAAAACACTTCACAATTCAAATAGAAGAATGATAAAATTGATATTTTTCAAAAATCGAAATTTTTATTTTTCTAAGAAATGGTTTAAAATATAACTGTTATTTTAACTTTCAGAATATGACATCTATTAGTGGTTAGACTTGCAATAACACACCTTTTTTCCTTATCTTGGCAACTAATAATACGTTCACAGTGCGAGTTCTGTTGCGAGTTTCCGGGTAACCGTTCACAGTGACCTTTTGCGAGTTCTGAGAAAAGCTGTTTTTTGTTTTGGTTGTACATACAAATAGAACGTTTTGGCTAATTGTGAGAAATTAAAATGGAAATTGTGCGAAAAATACATGATTGAGAACAATTTTCATTGTATGCAAATAATTCTTGCAGCTTCCTTTTTTATTCCTGCTACTTATTTTATTAATATTTCAAAAAAAAAATACTATTTAAAATTTTCTTCAAATTGTTTTGTGCAATGGTTTAATGTTGAGAATGACCAAAAAAAAGGCGGTCATGACCAAAAACTTGGCAGCACTGCCGCAGATTGACCAGCATTATTACCGAGTTCATCGAGAAGTCGAGTTTAGCTCAGTGTGAATAGCCGATAAGTCGTGCGTTTTTGAGATTTTTATCACAATAAGTTGTCCCTCCGTGCTACTAAGTACACTGTGTGTTCGGTTTTTCATGTTTTTTCCATATTTATACTCATCATTTGTGAAATCGAGTGAAACTTTCCGATTTTTTTTCGTTCTATTATGATATTTTTTAACATAGTATAAGTCAGTACCAGACAGCTGCGTGGCTTCGCTCACAACTGAAGTCCAATAGAATAAATTCGAATTGAATTGAATTGAATGAGAGCGAAACACGAAATGAATGAATGTGAATGCGGCTGTGTTTTGAGTTCGAAATCCTTCTGCAATCTGTGAAATGAGTTAGAATGAAATAGCCGAGACAGCCGAGGCATTCGAATTAATTCGAATCATTCAATCATTCGTTTGTCGTACAAGATAATGAGCGCAGCAAAAGACGCCGACGAGTCTGTAAGTGGTTGTGTGTTCTAAACAAAATTTTCCATTGCTTTTTGTTGTTTTCTTTCTTCTTTTTTGTTACGCACAGCAAAACAAAAACAACCCTCATTCTTTTGAAAAAAAGTGAATGCATTCGAATTAATTCGAAACCACCTCTCATTCGAACTCATTCAATTCGTTTTTCTTTGTTTCAATGTTGTGCGACTGAATCTGACGTGAGCGCACAAATTCACTCGAATTTATTTGGCGTCGCATTCTATTTCACTCAATTCATTTTGAACGTTGTTAATTCGAACGTCGTTTTTTTGTCTTCATGCAGACCTCTAGTCAGTACCCTTAGGGAACGTACCCATATTACGTGACCCTTTTAGGGGGGGAGGGGGTCTTCAAAATACTATGGCTGGCGACAGAGGGGGTCTTGTCATGTACTGTGGGTGGTCACAGAGGGGGGCAGGGGTTACAAAATTTAAAAAAATGGGACACGAAGTATGGGTACGTTCCCTTATAAGCTTTTTATTAGCTTGTCTGCCTCTGTTAAAGGTTTTCCTCGGTTGATTTTGCTTTATTTTAATATTAAGTAGTCTATATTTACTTACTCGTATAACAGCGAATAATAGGTATTTTACAAATGAAATGTTCGTTAAGTCTTTTTTGTAACGTAGCTTGTGGTAATAGTAAAATTTTAGAAATAAAAAAAATAAGGAAACAAATTTCACATCACAAAAGGAACTTCGTTCCACCCGGGTGTCCCACGACACCTCTCTAACTTTTTTTTTTTGGGTGTTCTATTCAAGTGGCGTAAAAATAAAGGAACTTTTTTTGTCGTTGCTTAACGGAGAGTGTATATTTAAATATGATTGCAACTGCGTTTGCGATGTCTGGATTACAATTCCATGAACAGAATTTAGCGACGACAGCAGTCACATCACCGTAGAAGTGCCGAGTACAGATAATCCACAACCTAATAAGTTTTCGCTAAATACTGGTACGAAAATCCAGGAAGATTCCCAACAAAAATTTCGATGGAATCTGAAGACAGTGAGAAACCATGATTGTGAGAGAATTAGTTGTCTAATACAGATGATCCACAACCTAATGAGTTTTCGCTAAATACTGGTACGAAAATCCAGGTAGATTCCCAACAAAAATTTCGATGGAATCTGAAGACAGTGAGAAACCATGATTTCGTGAGAGAATTAGTTGTCTAATATATGTTTTTCATAGTCGATAACTAGGCAAATAGTCACAATTAAAATAAACATAGGTATGTAATTAGAGCCTCTCACATGTCGAGCATGGTGTAGGAGGAGATAAAGTAATGGTGAATTTACACCAATCAAGAATCGATTCTTTGTTGAATCGACCATTGAATCGGACAACAACCACATGGAAAAATGTCAGATTTTGTTGTAAAATGTGAATCGATTCTGGTAGATTCAACAATGGAATCGGTTTTGAAACGAAACAAGGGTGGCAAATTTCTGCTAGTATTGGAAAATTTTCAGTAATTTATATTTATTTATTTGAAATGGCATTGACAAAGAAACTATCAGCTTAAAACAAAAATAAATGTAACAATTAACACTTAAAAGTAAGACAAAAATATAAATTGAAGTGAACTTAAACTAAAATAAATTAATTACAAAAAAATCAGCCTAGTGTGAGTCGGACTCGCACATGGAGGGTTCCGTACCATCGTACAAGATTTTTTGCTTAAAATATTAAATTATGTTCATATTTAACAGCCTAAAAGTATACTACAATTACAGCTTAAAAGTATACTACACAAAAAAACAAAAAATTGTTAAACAAAAGGTTAAATTAAAGAACAATGCTTCTAAAAATGTGTATTTTTAGTATTTGTCGTTCTACACACAAGTGAATTACACACTCTGTGAATATTTCAATTCTCTACCTATTGCGGTTAATGAGATAGAGCAGTCGACGGACGGGCGGACAGTGTAAGCTTAGTAATAGGGTCCCGTTAGCTCCCTATGGGTACGGAACCCTAAAAAGAGAAACAAACAATAAATATAATAGGAAAAAAAACATGAAAATAAATAAATAAGGATGATATGAAATACCAGCCTCTGACCCGATGGGGGATATTTATTTGCAAATAGTAGCGAGCTATGCCCCTACTCACAGCTATGTGTGGTCAGAGACATATGAACTAATAAACTACAATAATGCAGATGGTAAAGGTGACCCAAATCAGCGACATTCAGTTCATCCAGCCTGCAGTGTGATCAGGAGTCCCGTAGGCAGCGAATGACGATGGTATTAATCGATGATGGCGATATCTCGGGTGAGAGAATGTGACAGAATTTATTTTATGACGTGCATAAAACTCGGAAAGGATCGTGTAGGGCATAGTTAGTAGTGCATCTATTCAATGCTAAAGTGACAAAATTTCTAGTAGGACGACTAGGGACACAAAAGTTTAACTGATTCAATAGCTCAGCAGAATCAATTTCCCCAACTATGAGCTTATGAAGAAATCTGATCCCAGGAGCTATCCTGCGATGCACCAAAAATGGAAGACTGATAAGAAGGATCCTATCAGAGTAAGATGGCAAACGCGAATTAGGATTCCAGTTTAGGCCACGAAGGGCAAACAGGAGGAATTGTTTCTGTACAGACTCAATTCGAACTTGATTATTTATATATTGCGTTGACCAATTGCAAGAGCAATACTCGAGGACTGGACGCACAAGAGATATAAAAAGAGTCTTTGTGGTATAAGGGTCATTAAATTCAATAGACCAACGTTTAATGAAACCAATAACACCCTTCGCCTTATTTACGATAGAAGAGATATGCTGGTTACAACACTACTTGGGATCAAACAGGACACCGAGGTCATTAAATGTAGAGACTCGCTCGAGTTGTTAGACAAATGCATTTTAAATTTTATAAGTTAAGTGTAATTGACACACAATCAATTTTGATTCAATAGAACCTATGCTGTGCGCCAAATAAAGCTTCGTGCGTTTCAGTAATTTGATTTTCAATCGTGTATGTAAACAAATGAGGTTTACACCGATGATACGTCATGAACTTACATTTGGAGATATTTAAGTATAAGTAATTTGCTGAATACCAAGAAAGTGAAGAATTAAGATCCTCTTGGAGTCTGAGATGGGAGGCACCATCATTAAATGAAAGGCACAATTTTACGTCATCAGCGTACATGAGCACGCGAGAATGTGAGATGGAGAAAGGGAGATCATTTACAAAAATGTTAAACAATAATGGGCCTAGATTGCTCCCTTGAGGAACTCCAGAGGTGATAAAGACTGGACCAGAAAGAGTGGACTTAAATAACACTCGTTGAACCCTATTTCTCAAATAATATGCAATCCAACCAAGAAGATATTGAAAGCCTAAAAGGTCAAGTTTATGTACAAGCAGATCATGATTAACAGAATCAAACGCTTTACTGAAGTCAGTGTAACTAACATCAGTTTGACGTTTGTCCCTAAAACCAAGATTTACAAAAGATGTAAACTCAAGCAAGTTTGTAGTTGAAGATCGCTTTTACATAAAACCGTGTTGACACGGAGAAATAATTGTTTTCCAAAAGTGATAAAAGGTTGTAATGAGCATTTTTCGAAACAATTTTGGGATTGCAGAAAGTTTAGCAATATCCCTATAATTGGATATGTCAGCTTTGTTACCTTTTTTTTTGTAGGGGAATAATTAAGGATTTCTTCCACATAGGAGGTGCGCTCTGAAGTGATAAATTGAAAAGTTTCAAAAGTGGTTCACACAGTTACTCCGCACAGTGCTTAAGCAGACAACTAGGTATTTTGTCTGGGCCGGGTGAGTAAGTGGATTTCAACGATTTAAATTTGTAAGAAGACACTCCTCACCAATTACAGGAGTAACAATGATGTTACAATGGGAAATGGGATAAGGATACCGGTTTTGAATATAAGATTCAGAGGAATAAGTGGATTGAAAGAATTTTGCAAACAGATCTGCAATACCCAAATCAGTGTGGCCATGTTCATTAACTAGATACAATGATGAGGGAAATAAAGAAGATTTGCGCTTTGAGTTCACAAAGTTATAGAACTTCTTAGGGTCGCGTGAAAATTGCAGTCTACACCGTGTGAGATAGTTATTATAACAAATGTTATTTAACGAAAGAAAATTAGCCCGAGTCACACAAAAGTTAGCAAAAGCAATAGAAGAGCCAGAAGTTTTAAATTTTTTATATAGTCTTGACTTAATGTTCTTCAGATTAGAAAGTCTTCTTGTAAACAAAGGTGGTTTACATGACTCTTTCTCTTTTTATAGGGGACATAGGCAGAATCGACGCATAGAAGAAGATGTGGAGTCTGAAACAGAACGGGTTCCAGAATGGGATATTTCCAAAGTTGGATGGTAAGTATCCTCAGTAATACTTATAGGTTGGCATCTTGACACAGAAGTACCAGCAGAATCATTACTAAACACAAGATCAAGTGATCTATTGTAATGATTTACTACAGAGTTCATTTGAAACTAGGAAATATCAAACAGTGTGTCCAAAAAATCATGTTGTGCTGAAGGATACTTCGAGATTCCAAAAAAAGAACCATGAAATGAATGGGAGAATAAAATCACCTAGCACGATAAAAGAGTCACGGTCCCGAAGAATGATATTACCAGAGTTAATGGCTCTGGCATGACACATATAAGTTTCCAAATTGGAATTAGGTGGAATATAAGAACACGATATATAAACAGATTCATAAGGCAAAAATAACCTTACACAAATAAACTCAATATTGGCTGAACAGTTTAGATCAACGAACTCTGATCTTAGGTGAGAGATAACAGCAATGAGGACACCACCTCCGCGTCGAATAGGGCGATCTATTCTATATGTGATGAAATTTGAACAGAAAATTTCATTACTAAGAATACCAGAGTGAAGCGATGTCTCGGAAAACGCTATAACATCAGATTCAAATGAGAAACTATCCCTATACAAATTGTTAAGCTTGGACAATAAACCTCTAACATTTTTATATATTATAGAGATATGGTGAAGACAGGAAGCTAGTTTTTTGGAGCCAAGCTTGAAGCCGAAGGTGAACTAGTGAGTACTAGAAGCCTAGCAGTACTAGGTCTATTCCTACTCTTATGTTTAAGTTCATGAAGAACCATATTTGGAGTCCAGAATTTCGGATTACAAACTTCATCGAATGATTCGGAAGGCACACTAATCTTTAACGACGAAATATCCCTAGGTTGTGAAAAATTTAATTTTTGCACACTAACCTTCACATTAGTTTTAGAAGCAATAAACCTATTAATGTCATCACAGGCAGTATCATAAGACAGTCTTGATAGGAAAATATGTTTCCGAGGGGCCACTACCGACAAGAATAGGTGGTGAATCCATATTCAAAGATGGCGATATTGGTAAAGGTTCTAGGGTTGCCGCAGGTAATATTGATGAAGAATCGGCCTGGTTGGATTCGTCAGATAAAGGTACAATTTCCAACCGGAACTATCATTTTCGACAAACTTTCGCTCCTTTTTTCTTTCAAACCAAAACAAAAACAGCTGATTATAGCACAAAACAATTTGAAGTGAATTTCAAATTGTAATTTTTTTTTTAATTATTAATAAAATAAGTAGCAGGACTGAAAAAGGAAGCTGCAAGAATTATTTGCATATATCTTGTATGGAATTTTTTTTTTTTTTTTTAATTAAATCGTTACGGTTATTTCCAAATTTATATTAGCATACCAGTTACTTATGACTGTGTTGATTTGAAAGAAAAGCCAAATGTCCCTTTGGACACTTGTTGGCATAATGACCTTTATGACCGCATTTGTAGCAAGTTACTTCCTCTATTGGCGTCGGAACCTTAACAAAATGCTGTGACGGGTTTAGAGTATTATCATCACGTTCAGAGTTTTCGCTATGTAGGTCCAGGGTTATGTTTACACGATTCTCCAAACTTCCCGCATACTGTTTGCACGAGTTTGCCTTATGGCCTAATTCACCGCAATAATGACATGTTGGTAGTTTCTTATGTGATTGTTCTTTATTTACATCTGGTAGTGGCGGAAGTTCAAAGCGTGGATGCATGTGTTTGCAGTTCGGTCCTTCTGGGCAAAACCCGGCCAAATAATTCATACAGAGAACGCGACGCAAATGCTGATGACGGCAATGTGGACCATGCCGACAAAAGCCACGTTTGTACCATGGACAATCCTTAACTTTACTCTGCGGATCGATGTGAAGAAATGGACATTCCTTATTATGGCAGGCATTGAAGCGCGAATAGAAATAACATTCTGGCATTTTAGTCATGTCATACTCATGTAAAAACTCGCATTGATCACCCTTTTTGCACAAACCACGCAACCAGTGTTTACACACAATAGTACGGTCGCCACGGATGTGTCGAAATGGGCATGCCGTTCCTTTGTCACAACCATCCTGCCCGTTCTTGGCAATAAAATTGCAAACTGCTGCAATCGATTTATCCATGCCATAAAAAGGCAGTGGAATAGCTCCGATCTGCTCAATTAGATCGCGCTCCGTTTTAAATTGCAAATTATTCACATCAGCTAAGAGAATATCCATGATTGTAATTTAATTCGTTTAGAACACGGTGCTAAGAAATAGAAAACATTTTGGATGTTAATTACACTTACTTTGTACTTACATCTTATGTGCTACATATGTCTCATTTGTTTTTTAAGTTTAAGTACCTTGTCTCCAATCTTCAACGAATAAATATTGTTTACATCTAAGTGCATTGTGCACATGTACTTTTTGAGCAACTCACTGCCAGTGGTGGTAATGTACAAAAATCGTTACCAACACTACTCCTAGCCAATGACTTGAAATTCACATGGCAGCACTTAATATAAATTTTGTTTACAATGCAACGAGTTAGATTAGCAGATTAAAATGTCTATAAATTGCATAAAATTGTAAAAGTGCGAAAAAATGTATTGAAAACATAGTGTGAAAAAAAATTCCCTTCTCTAAAATGTTACCAACCTATGGACGGCTTAACGCGACTAAGATCTTATTCCATATGTCATTTGCCAAACTAGCGGTAATAGCTGTGAGTCTGCCGCTTAGTGCCTTTTTATTTTGTGTTCTATGGTCACTAGTATTTGACTTCGTTCGATCAACGTTTACACACTGCGACGTTCCCAACTATCTTCCATCCGTTTCTGCTGCAATTGGCAACTATGAGCCACAAAAAACCGTGTGGCGTTTGGCGATTTGCCTTCATTTGCCAATGCGTCTGTTTTTTGCAAAGATGTACGTGCAATATTACAAAGAACACATTCGGCGGAATAGACGCATTTTTGGATTCATTGCATGTGTTTTGAATGTCATAGAGGACTTGGCATTATTCTGCCTTTCGCTATGGACTTCAGCGGATAACTACGAGATTCACCGAAACTCCTTTGTGGTATTCATTGTGTGTAGTGAAGTTTATATGCTGATCTCCTACATTTTGAACAAAAATGCACGCAAAATGACACTTTTGCCGGCAGAGCAGAAGTCACTACGATTCAAACGCAACCTTTTCCTAATTAATGTGATATCATTCGGCTTAGCCGGTTACTGCTTTGTACGGCATAACTCGCACTGCGAAACGGGTGGTAAATGAATATTTTGTGATGAAAGTATATTTCCGTTTAACTTGTTTTTAACATTGCAGTTTATACCTTGTTTGCGCTTTTTGAATATATTGTAGTTCTATCTAATATGGGTTATCACATGACTGCATACTGGGACTTTTATACGCTGAATGTGGTGTTCGATATAAAAAATGGATTTTTTTTAACGCAATTTTAGTTCTTTAGATTAAATTATATATATTTACCAATCTGACACAAGCTATTGACTTAGGATGAAAATACACCGGATCAGATAAAAAGTCATTCTTTGTCTGTATGTAAGTATGAACAGTACATTGTTTCTTATGAGGCAGCACGCACCAACGCAGACAAGACAAAGCACGTGATTTTTGTCTGAACCGTCATGAAAGACTTTTGAAGACAACATTTTTCATTTTCATGTTTGTGTATGAAAAATATGAACATGTTTTCTTGCCTTATTAGTTAAAGACATTTTTTCTGATCCGGTGTGTTCTCAGCCTTAAAAGAGAATTTATAGCAATAAAAAAACTAGTTTATATCCAGATGAACAGAGCTCCCTGACAAATCTCTGAGTCCTTCAACTTGTTCAAAACGCAATTGTATTTAATATAGATTTAAATTTTGTGAATTGTGTGGAAACAAAAATATTTTATTTCCACCCAAATTTCTAAATTGTATTATATGTATAGATAAAACATATTCAATTTATAAACATATAAACTTAATATGTAATTACTTAATTTTTACAAAGTTTCGTCATTTATTAAAATAAACGCTACAATACCTTTTGAAGTGTTGGTTTTTGATTCTATGTTTAACAAAACCATTTGTTGTCGAAGCTATGAAATTTATCTGTAATCATAAGTTAACTTATTGTAATGTAATGGTATTAGTGTATTCTACTAATTTGAAAATGAATGATCCATTCATACGTTGTTAATGTTTTCCAGTGCTTGGATTATCGTGGCTAACACAAATAATGTTGTTATATATTCAGTGTACCAAAAATTGGGGTCTTACCTTTCAAATGCATACAAAAAAGTCCCGTTATATTATATAAGAAAAAGTACACACTTGTGCAAAATATAATTTTTTAATAAAAGCTTTTATTTAACTTGTTTTGTATGTTAGTTTGTTTCTTTAGGGGAAATCTTGCATGCTGAATTAGAACCACTTCTTGGCATCCGATTGAGTTGAAATTTGGCATACATTTTTAGTTATAGTGACAATATGCAATAATTATTTTTTTTTTTTTGCAAAATCCATCGGTAATGTCGGATTTGGTGGATCAAATTTTGTATATAAAGCTTAGAGACACATTTTAAAATCGGTCAAGTCGTCTTTGTCTTTTTTTTCATTTTGGTTCGTAGATAGCCAAATAGACTCACCAAGTTACTTAGCAAAAAAGGAAACAATTCGCTTCAAATCAAGTTCCCCCAATTCAAAAACTTCAAAACATATTGCCCTGCTTTCGGAGAGCACAAATGTACGCATTGATATACCATCCGTAAAGATTTTGGAAAAGATGGTGTCTACGTCATTCAGCCCAAATCTATGCAATTTCCGATAAAATACCTAATTATAAATCCCACTAGCCTTAATGTCTCCTCGCTTTTTATTTTTGCCCATTCCGTGCTAGCATAGTAGGGAAACTTTCAAGGAATCCTTCGATGTAATGGTATGATTCTTTAATATACCTTCAAGTTGTGCCAAGGTAGGATTTATATCTTATGATTTTGGAGGTGTTTTCAGTTATTTACAGAGGTATATAAGCCACTATTAGACAAGATACGATGAATGTTTAGGGTCGTTACCTTGTTGAAATACAAATGTCTTCTTATCCAACCCTAACTTTATGCATTTGGAACTAAATTATTCAGGTACAGCTCTTTATTTGATTTCATCCAAACATTATGAAAGCCATCTGACCGAGATAGGTTGTTCTTAAATTTATCACTAAATATTATGTTCTTCCTGAAATTTGGTAAACTCCAACCTTTTGATTTTGTTATCCTTTGAAATAAAGATTTGGACCGAATAGAACGAGCATTTTAACTAGCTTTGTGTACGGTATTTCGTTCGGTTTGTGGATGGACGTTTTTTCAAACCTTTCCTCCATTAAACGATATGATTTGACAGCCGAAATCTTTTGATTTGACTGACTGCAGCTAGTATTATCCACTCCTGACGTGTTGAAAATAATTTTCGACGTCTACATCTGCCTTTAGACTCTAGTTGTCCTGTATTTATGTAATGTTTCGTACAGTTGAATAGGGGGTCTGAACTATAGTCCCACATTCGCGATAATATTTTTGCTGGTTGTGAAGATATACATATTATCAATTTACGGACTTCTACTAGAATTTCTTTGTCACTGCCCATTTTGTTGATTCCTTCACGAATTCAGAATCAAAAGTAACTTCTTTTTGATGTCGTTTCGCGACATATTTTTTACTTTTCCTTATAATTCCAGTTGTATGAAACATAACTAAACATATTTATATGCATTTGAAAAGTAATAAACCACTGATTAAAACTGCATTTAATCAAATTTATAGAAATAGGTTTTATATGACGCATTTTTCAAAATTTGTTGATTGAGCCCAAACTTTTTTGGTACACTGTATATTATGCTCAAATTTTCCATTAGAAGCAGCACCTAAAATACATGCCTAAATTGCAAAACACACAAAATCAGCTAAATAGATTCCACTGACGTTACGAACAATAGATTCAAGTGATAATACATTAACACAAGGGTGACGTGTATAAAAGTATATATTTTATATTTGTATATGCATTATTCATTGTAGACTCGCACCAAATCATCTAATGAAACTGAATATTTTGTAACTGGACAAGTGCGATTTTCTTCTACATGCAAAATAATGCATTTAAAGCAAAAAACGTAGCCAGAAAGAGCACAAGCCGTTGGTGTCTGAAGCTTCATTAAGCAAATTGGGCAGAAACCCGCAGCTGGCAATTTCATATTTTCCATCTTTATCGAGTCTGTGTCACCAATGGAATTTGGATCTTTTAAAGCCCCACAGAATTTGCGACGTTGATCGTTCGAATACCACCACTGAATGAACTGAAGAAAAAAGGCTAACACTTCGAGCATTTTTAAAAATATATACGATGCCCTATCCTCTTTAAGGGGCTCTTTCGGATAGCGCAAAGTTAAAGTCATGGCGTGCAATATTGGTGAATGGCTGGTAGTATATTTAGCCAAGTAAAGAAACGTTTGTCCAGTTTTGGCTGCCTTATACACTCGCAATAGGTTCAAAAAACTTTGCTTCCATTTTAAAGTGTCCTCTTGCTGTGCAAAATGTGATTTTAGTTCACACTCTATGTAAGGCATAAGCGTCAGAAATGTTGCAGATATAAATTGTTGCGGCCGCGTTAAAATCTTGCCCGTTGTTGTTGCAGTTCGTTGGAGTCCATAAAAACTTTCTCCGAAGGATGATCCTCGGTTTCTTAGATAGACACACTCCAATACCCAGGTGATTAGAAGAGGTATTTTATCAAAACAACGTAAGCTATTCAAATTGTTTAGCTTTGAACAAAGGCCAAAATAGTTGAATATTTTAGTAAGTGCAGGACAAATGAGATTGTCCAGAGTTTCAGCTCCTGCTATTTCGAAGATGGACGGTACGTTTTGCAAATTCTGTCGGTTGTTAGCAGCTTCCGCCATGATTTAAAATGGTTTTGGTCAGTTTTTTTTTTTTTAAAATGATGAATTTTTCTAAACCACGATTTTTATGTAGCACTAAACCACAATACGATAAGTTCCAGCACAAATCGACCATTAGACTGAACATATTTTGTATTGTTCGTAATAAATCTAAAGCAGTTAAGTAGGTACACATAAAATATTTTTTTTTTGCTTTTTATATACATATGTATGTATGAGGAACTAAGATTATAATTACAAATTATAATTTAGTTATTGATAGTGCTGGACGAAACATCGATGTAACAACGATACATCGATGTTTGCAAATTTATTTCGATCATCGATGTTTTTTTTCCGATGTTAGATGCAAAATATGGAAAATCAGCGGTCTGGAACTTTTATTATAAGTCTACGGATGGCAAGTTTGCTAAGTTCATAAAATGTGGGAAAACAAGAATACTGGAAGGCAATACTTTACATAACAATTTGCTTTGATACGTTATTAAAGGCTCAATTACACTGTATGATTGTTACTCATCGCTGCAAATCTACCTTAACATGACTAACAAATACAAAAACCAAATAGCAACGAAATCATCACGGTATTCACGAGATGTCGAAAACGTCGAAAATTGTCTACTGTAGCAAATTTACTACCTCAATCTCGTGAACTACTAATTTTGCTTGCACACTTAGCAAATCAGCTGTTCTCGCAAACACAACTGCCAGTGGAATGTAAACAAACAAATGCCGAAAAAAGTTAAAAAAGTGAATGTATTGAAATAAGTACATAAATTGAAATAAATTATTTATTATTCGTACTTTTATTTCCTGTAAATCAATTGTTAATTCAATAAAATTAATAAAACATTTCACTTTTAGTCAGACCCACTCATAATAAATTCACAATATTGGCAACCCTCACTTACTACGGTCGTCGAAAGTTTTCGATACTCAATTGGTCAGCAAATTTACTATCCGTCGTAATTCTTTTTTTGTATAGACCCATGGTCGCTTTTGTTTTTACTAAGAAGACGATTTTCGACGTTTTCGACATCTCGTGAATACCGTGCATACATTCAGGGTTATTACAAAAAACTCTTCCTCCCCAAATTCCACCAGATTTGCGATTTTTGGTTCCACAGAAAACTCTTTCGGGAGTTTTTGAAGCCTCCTGCGTTTGGTTTGGATAATTGGATATTTTTACTTATAAGACATTTTTTTTAAATAAATCCACTGCAACGAATGGATAGATTATACTTTTTCAAAGTTGTCTGCATAACTTTTTTAAAAACATTTCATTTGCTTAAACTAATTCACCATTTTAAAAAAATATCTTGTAAACCACCTTCAGTCGACAAAACCAATTGAGCAAAGGGATGTAACTTCGTTTTAAATGTAATTTTGAATTTTTCGAAGTAAAAATAAATATTAAAAATTTTTAGAGTTGTCGTGCAAATTGTTACATTTGGCGGGAAGAACATTTTAAAATTTTTCTTTTACAATTTTGAAAGTAAAATTATAATAATTTGACTTCTTAATTCACCTTTAATTGCAGATACGTTTGTACCGTTTTTTTATCCAAAATATTAATAATAAAAAGAAAAAGAAATTTTAATAGAATATTTTTGTATGCTGAAAGCCCTATCAAGACAAGCATAACATTCAGTTGAAGCGGTTTGGTTATTCGATAAAAACACACCGAAAAACGAAACCTCTCGGAGTTCTGTGGTACCTACAGTTTTGTCGAGAGGATTGAAAAACTCCCGAAGCCGAAAACACTAGAGAATAATGTAACACCCCTGATAATGCCCGATTCACACTGCTTCAAAATTGTTGCTTTTTCAGTGAAAGTTCACACAGAGGTTACAATTTTTTCTATTGTTCCCTCTGCTGCACACAAATTTCCGTTTTCATTACCTATACTTTTCTGTTTCCTTTTTAATTACATGCATACCACTACTTGCAGCTCCCTTGCTGTTATAACAACAACAGAGGTTTCGCTTGAAAAATCAGATGGTTTTTGTTTTGGTTATACATACAAATGGAACGTTGTGGCTAATGGTGATAAGTAGAATGGACATTTTGTTAAAAACGACATTATTGAGAGCCATTTGCAGTATATGCAAAAAATTCTTGCAGCAACTTTTTGAGTTGCTTGTATCAGTCTGAATCGGGCATTAGTCATGATTAGGTAGGCTTGTACCGGTGCTAAAGCATGTAGACATGTTTCTTTTTATAAATAAAATATATATAAATTTTTTTTTTTAATTGGAATTTCTTTTATTTGCAATCTATCGTAAAACGATAATTTGATTGTACACTCTCATTACGTTTCTATTTTAATAGTAAACTCTGAACGGCAAATCCAGTAGGTGCTGCCGATTCAATCTTTGGGTGTTCTGGCTGTTCTCAAGCGGGTTGACTGCAAGGTGATTGTCCTGACTATCCAGCCTGGATATATTTTTGTTGCTGATTCTTGCTGTAAAATAAATAAGTTTTAAGCAGTGTGAATCGGGCATAAAAATGATCTCGGTTCAACCCATGGTGTAAGAAAACAAGATGCCGCCAATTTTGTACCGCTATGTGTCGATCTCTGCAAATGGTCCTTATATCTTAATTTTTATGCTGCACAACACTATCATATGTTCATTGTTTATATATGTTATAATGTGGTTATTCGCTATTTTCCTTTAATAATATTATTTTTAAAGCGCAAACAATTGACTTTATAACACTAATTTTTACATTTTCAATGCAATTTCACGTTGTGTTCAACACTAAATGCGTGTTTTTCAGTGTTCTAATACACTGATGATACTTATTTACTAAAAAATGAGATTGAGCGAATTTTGAGAGCGTAACAAGCCAAATTGGCTTCACCTTGTTTTCTAACACCATGGGTGCAACCATATTAGTTTACTAGGGTAGCAAAGTGCACTGTATGATAAAATGTACTGGAAAAATGTTTGTTGTGATTAATACTATATTCACAGTGCGAGTTCGCGTGTAACCGTTCACAGTGGCCTTTTGCGAGTTTGCGAGTTCTGAGAACAGCTGTTTTTTCTTTTGGTTGTACATACAAATAGAACGTTGTGGCCAATTGTGAGAAACTAAAATGGAAATTGTGCGAGAAATACATGATTGAGAACAATTTGCTTTGTATGCAAATAATTCTAGCAGCAGCCTTTTTCATTCCTGCTACTTATTTTATTAATATTTGAAAAAAAAATTACAATTTCAAATTTTCTTCAAATTGTTTCGTGCATAATCAGCTGTTTAATGTCGAGAATGACCAAAAAAAGGTGGATATGACCAAAAACTTGGCAGCACTGCGGCAGATTGACTAATGTCATTACCGAGTTCTTTGCGAGTGCCTCGACGAACTTGAGTTCAAATATACTACAACAACAATAAATTTCAGTTATTTTCCCTGTGGTTGTTGGAGATTTGAACTCGAGTTCATCGTGCGACTTCGGCGAAAAAAAAAAATCGAAAAGCATTTCTTCAGCAAATGCCAACCTTGCTCCGAAGGCGGGCATCGCCGAAGTCGCACGATGAACTCGAGTTCAAATCTCCAACAACCACAGGGAAAATAACTGAAATTTATTGTTGTTGTAGCTCAGTGTGAGTACACTAATTAAAAATTATTAGTTTTTATGCTAATAAAATGGCAATCCCGACAAGAGTGCCATGGTACAATAATACTCAGTCAACTCAAGTAGGGAAGTCAAGAGTGCTAATACAGGGTGGCGCAATAGAACGTGCATATTGCGTCATCTTTTTTCACGACGAGGTTTACAGCGAATTTTGAAGTTGAATCTTAAACTGCATCCTTATAAGCTCCAGTTAACACAGGAATTAAAAGAGTCCGACTTCGGAGCAAGGTTGGCATTTGCTGAAGAAATGCTTAGTCGATTTTCCACTTTTGACAACATCCTTTTTTCTGACGAGGCTCATTTCCATTTGAATGGGTTCGTAAACCGACAAAATTGTCGTTATTGGAACGATGAGAATCAAACATAAAGTCTACATGAACAATCCGAGGAACATCAGTCAACTAAAGGAAAATATCCGTGGAGAAATAGCAGCAATCATCCCAGATTTATTGACAAGAGTTTTCACAAATCTGCGATCGCGTTTAGAGGAGTGCCGTCTTCGAGAGGGCCGTCATTTAGATGATGTTATTTTTAAAAAATAAACTACATTTAAGTACCTAATCATCCTATCCTATTTCAACTATACCTTTTGTATTTATTTTTTTAGCCTATACTTAATAAATGCACGTTCTATTGCGCCACCCTGTATCAATATCGGTGATGATATTTTTAATAAAAAATATCGATATATCGGTGCATTTTGAATGAAAATATTGGCGCTCTAAAAATCTAGTAAATTTAGTTTAATAATCGCACATTACTAATCACCAATAAACAGGCATTATTACTAATAATAATACAAATAATTATCTGAAATGAAGAACAACGATAAAGAATTTTTTTTTTTTATGTAGCTAAACTTATTTATGTAGTAACAAAATGTAGTAATTAAAGTAATCTTGTATATGTATAATGTGAGAAGGAACATAATATAATTAAAATAATCTTATATATAAAGTGAGAAGGAACAATTAAAGTAACCTTATATATGTATAATGTGAGAAGGAACAATGTAGTAATTAAAGTAATTTGTAAAACATTTGACTTTTGCTATTTAATTTCGAAAGAGTTGCCAGACAATTAATTACCACTGTGGCAACGCTAATCTTTTATGCAATATGCTCAACTCAATCGTCGCACAATATTACGCAAATGTTCAAATTTTTTTATATAAGGTAGTAATAATTTTATCGTTTTTAATCATAAAAAGTACTTATAATTTTTCATTTGTTGGTAAAAAAAAAATCATATTTTATACTTTATATATTTTTAGATCTCTGCTAGAAATTATAGATACTGGTAGAAAAATTAAAACGGTGTTGGTCCTTCGAACTCACTGAAGTAATCAGTATGGCCCAGGGCTGAAAAGTTTGGAGACCCTTGCACTAGTCTATCAAGGTAATTCCATTTTTAGCAGCGAACGCACGATAAACTTTTCTTTTGTATTAATTCAGATTTTAATACAAAAAGTCAAAATGTCCAACTTTTTCGGTGGATTTTCCAGAATTTTTCTTTCACATTCTTCTAATTGGCCTATATCGAACACAACAAAAATTCAGCCAAATAGGAAAGCCGTTCGCATGCATTACGCTTAAAAAGAAAAAAAATTTCTCAATTTTTTTTATCTTTTTAAACGCCACTCCTCCCTTGATGACATAATCATGCAATGATAAAATTCATCTTACAGGCATTAATACATCATATTTTTTTTGGAATATATAAATTACTTGGCGATACAGCTCGAGAATTTTTGTTACATTTCTGAAAGAGCGTCAGACTCTGACATGTGTCTCCTTTTTAAAAACGTTTCCACGTTAAAATTATCAATTAGAATTGAATCATATTATTTTGCCAAGAAACTTGACAAAAACAAACAAAACCCACACCAAGTCCTATTGCACTCAGATTGTCGTCCGCAAAATCCATGACAACCTTTTACTAAGAAAAATCGAAATGAATGTATGATTCACACGTGTGTACGCCATAATAGTACGTTCAGAGTGCGAGTTTTGTTGCGAGCTTCGTTGAGCTGTTCACAGTCGCCTGTTGCGAGTTCTGAACAGCTGTTTTTTTGTTTTGCTTATACTTACATACAAATAGAACTTTGTGGCCAATTGTCAGAAATTAAAATAGAAATTATGTGAAATAAACATGATTGTGAACAATTTGCATTGTATGGAAATAATTTTTGCAGCTTGTTTTTTTATTCCTGCTAATTAGTTTATTAATATTTAAAAAAAAAAAGTCACAGAGGTGTCGTGGGACACCCGGGTGGCACGAAGTTCCTTTTCTGCTGTAATATTTGTTTCCTTATTTTCTGTCTCTCATGATATTCTTTATATCTGTGTGCATTGGTTTTAGGTTTTTAAAAGTTTTTATTGTATTTAACTTAAGAAAATTTTTTTTTAAATGTTATCATCATACTGTATCACGAACGTCTTTACGTTGGTTATGCTTTGTTGCTTCTTGAATTTTGTATTTTTGTTATTGTTGTATTTATCCTCTCATTTATTGATAACTGGATACGCAGAAAAGTATTGCGTTCTTCTTTCTGTATATGATATGAACTGAGAGCGAAACAAAATCGAAAGAGGGTGTTGTTGTTGTTCTTGTTTTTTTTCCTCTCAATTATTACAAAACACAAAACTCGAGTTCATATTTACAACAAAAAAAACCCAAACCAAGTGCTATTGCAATGTGATCGTCGTCCGCAAAAACCATGACAACGTCTCACTAACGAGAAATCGAAATAAATGATTCACACGAGTGTTCGCTAAACGTCAATCAACACATACACGAGTGACTCACCGTGTGTACACCCTATTAGTTTTCAGACATTATTTTGATAAGCACAATAATTCTGGTCCATTTACGGTAATTATACACTGTAAGTACGATAGCTGCCTCTATTTAAAGGCCCCACGTTCGGCTAAGCATACTTGAATCAATCCATAACGATAACACTAAATTTGGCTTGAGCGAGCACATACTTCACGCAAGTTGTTTGAAGGAATCTTTAATGAAGATTCTTCATTTGCAAATAAATTTTGTACGGAAAGGTTGTTCAAAAATGTGTACGGAGTGAATTTATCCTGAAAATATAATCTTATGTTCGGGAAATATTTATTTTTTTGAGGACATTTTCCCAGTTACTCTCTGGATCAATTGAATCAAGCCAAATATAATATTGCAGCTGAGAAGATTACCGGTTTCAAAATTTTATAAATATTACCGACTTGCAAAATAATTTGTGCAGAACGGTTTCATGGAAATGGCTAATCGTGTACCTGCGGTCTAAGAAGATTGTGTGCTTTATTATAAATGTAAGTACCATACTTTCTTAGAAGTATTAGAAACATGAAGTCGTGCAGCGCAAGCAATACAGAGGAAAGCACCAAATCATCACAGAGTAGAGGTGGTAAAAAGTCAACAAAATCTCGTATCAGAAAATCCGACGCAGGAAGTAAAAGCTTGGCTGCTAGCATAAGTAGCATTCCGGGCACGCTTACAAACATTAATGCAGTTACAATACCAACTATACCTACGACTGGTACTTATTATTTTGACGCTTCTTTCTCTGGTGCTGGGAACAGCTTTGAAACACTCTGCAATAGTACCAAGGTAACTACTATGCAAAAATAAATTTGTTTTAAATAATAAAACCTCTTACTCCTTATAAACAGGGTCATCATAAAAGTTATGTAGGACTGGAGCCCCGTTCAGTGAAGATTATGTGGGAGCAACATGATCAAACAGATTTGGACCTTTCCCAAGAAGTGTGTGCTCGAGTTGCAGAAGATGCATCCTATAAATTATGGGAGTTGGTAAATGTAAGACATCTTAAAAACCAATTATGTTATCTATGCATCCATGTATCTGTAAACATATATAACTTCGTTTGTGCGTTTGCTGGAAATACATGTTCTCCGGAACCATATTTTTACCGTGGGTTGGCTTCAAGCTCTTCTGATTATTTTTCTTTATGGCTCTTGGGTGAAGTAATCGATGTTGTTCATATTTCCATAATTTCAAAATACAAAATAAGTAAAAAAAACATTTTTAAGTTTTATTTTTGTAAGGAAACATAAATAATAATGTTGTAGACAATGTACTAAAAGTTAAAAAAAAATATTATTTAGGTACCAGGTACCAATCATCTTACCACTCTCCTCAACAATCTAGAGCATTGACCAGACTAAAATAAAATCGTGGGGCTCATACCATTATGCATATTGTATGTTTACATAAGTTACCTATTAAGAAGTTGCATTCAAAGCATACCTATAATGATATGAGTGGCTGACTGTAGATAATAGGATTTCAACCGCCCCTCGATTTTATTTTAGTCTGATCAATGCTCTAGATTGATGAGAGTGGTGTGATGATTGGTATGTGGTACCTATCTATTTTTTTTTTTTGACTTTTAGAACATTATCTGCATCAATTATGTTTCTTTACAAAAATTAAACCATTTATTTAAAAATGTTTTGTTCACATATTATTTTTTTCTTATTTATCTACACACAAAGAATTATTGATTCTAAAAACTAACAAAAGGAGATGTGTGTATTGTATTGTCATCAGAACTAAAGGTGAATGTAAAATTACCGCTCTATCGGATGCCAAGATGTCCTAATACAGCTTGCAAGATTTAACGTCTTGACTTAAAACCATTTAATAATACTTTGATATCCTATTTTTTAGAACGTGAAAACATACACACGTCATTCCGGAGGCATTGTAACAAATGATTTGGTCAACGAAGTTCTTAAGGATGTTAACGTACCACCTATATTAGGTGCCATCGATAGGGGTTGGGAAAGCGTGGATTACGATGGCAGTTTTTTTTTTCATTCAGATAAAATTTTAGAATTGCGGGATGAATATCAAAAGGAAATAAATTTTCGCCCAAACGATGGTCCGGATTTGGTATGCACTTGTCCATTAGATGATAAACACATAGAACCGTTAAAGCAGTACGTACCTAATTTAATATTCGGTAAGTACAGATGATTTATATTTGGCATAAACTTATGTAAAAAATTGGTAAATAGCGTCACTCTATGGTTGCAAAAACACACAGAAATATGCTCTTTTTGAAGCGGTTAGCACACCTTTAATGGGCGCGTGTTATCGTACCATTGTTTCTAAACTCACACATGTACTTGCAATTAAACAACAAGATGCCCTTAGTCAGCGATGTTGGCGTTTATTGCGCGCTTGCAATACTAATCCATATACCACCAACATACAATGTCGGGATGAATATTTTCATTTGGCAGAAATACTTGTATGTCAACTTCTTGCTCCTTATGAGACTATAAAGGCGAACGAATCGGAACCCTCAATAGAGTCAAGAGTGATAAAACTTCCAAATGAAATGGCACAACACGATAGTGCGCTGAAATTTCAAACATTTGGGTCTCCAGATTCTAAACAAGATCAGGAAGACGGCCTTGAAGTTTTTGAGAGTACTATTAAAAATGATAAAGAAGTTATGTTGGTAGAAGATGTCGATGATGTAGAATTACTATCAACACAATTTCAAAGGTCGCCTTTCTTTGCTTGTCCTGTTGGAGTAACTCATGTTGATGAGCTCTGCGAGACTATTGGTCAATTAGCTGCTCAGAGTGGATACTTACTGAATGAATGTTTGTATTTAATAAAACGGCGTCTAAAGCGTTTTTTCCAAGGTCGTGATATTTGCTCGGAACGGGATTACAGCTTTTTAAGTCGCGTAGTTCGTGGTTTAATAGCTTTGGGCGAATATGCGTTCCGCGAGTTTATACCATATATATATAAACTTAAAGCGGTGGACATACCAGATACTTTGTGGCAAAATTTGACATCTGCCGCAATATTTCTTAATGGCCGAGATGACATCTTTCTTTACGAATGGCTGGAATTTGGATGTGGAGCTGATAAGCTACAGCCATTTATGGTGCACTATGCCAGTAAGATAAAATTAAATTTGAAATATTATCGAAATTAAAATTCCATACTCTATAGAGTGCCATGAAAAACGTTTGATACGCGCTTGCATGTTTCACAATTCCAATGTATATAAAATCGGTTCAATTTTTGGAATACGGCGCTTAGAATGGAGTACGCTAGCAGCGGCAATGTGTCATGGCGATGACCCTTGTAAGGCTCTTAGACCCAAGTTAGGAGTGCAAGAAGCATTCCCTGAGGTCGTAATACCTAATCTCCAATTAAATCGTCCTGGCATGATACGTTTCAAATTCGCAGGTTGCCGGCCAGTTTTACTTACACATAAAACCAATGCCGAGCGTGTTCTTAACCAATTTTTACTTCCAACTAATAAAGGAAACGATATTGTGCAAAGCGATATACTTATCGCACGCCGTAAATTGTTGAAACCTATTACAAATTTGCATTCTTCGGTTCCTGTTTGTAGCTTTTACTTCACAAAAATTAATTAACTTGTATTTAAAGCTAAACATATTAAATAAACAAATTATGGTATTTTTAGAATGTATATTCCTGAACTGGTGAAAGTCCACCTTCTTTAATGTCCTTTATAATGCTTTTGTTAATTATATTTTTTATATTAGCATTTACATCAGGCAAAAGGCCTCCTGTACGAGCAGCGTGCTCAATACGTTGTACGACATCGATTTCTCTTCGTGAAGAGATAAAATTGGTGACTAGTGATTCATGCTTGCTACTAAGACGACCAACTCTTCCACAGTGGTGTATATAATCAGAAACGTATAAAGGAAAATCAAAGTTTACAACATGGCATACGCGGGTTGTATCCAACCCACGACTACCAATATCTGTTGTAGAGAGAACATTTGTTTCACCACATTGAAATTGTTCAAAACGACCGCGTCGAATTCACGTCAACATATCTCTATTCAGATTAGGGCAATCAATACCAGAGTTTTTGAGGAAGATCGATACGTAATCACTTGTGGTAGACTTGTTGCTAAATATAATAAGTGGCCGTTTTTTTGCTAATTTTTTTTTTAATAGTACAACCAAATTGGCTGGGCGATCTGCTGTTGCCATTCGCAGAAATTTTTGACAAACGTGTGGCATTACCCTATGCAAATTAGGACTGACGACTTGGTGAAGTGTTTCAATATCAATAACGCGATCCAAAATCTCTCGTGTGTTAGCTGGCATTGTAGCTGAGGTTAGTATGAGTTGTGTGCCAAAAAGATTTTCGTCTTGCATATGATTTCTGTGAAACTACAAAAATAGTATGTACTCATACTTATGTTATTTAGTTATACTTTCAACTTACCGGAAATCTTCTTAAAAAATAGAGCAGTTTATCATTAAATGTATCATCCAGTAAAGTGTCGGCTTCATCTAGCACGAAATGTCGTACTTCCTCCATGCGATATATGCCAGTCGTAACCAATTTACTTAATGCACCTAATGTGGCTACCAGTATATCAACTTCTTCAAATTTGGGGTACAGCATTAGATGTTTTGTGTTTCCGCCTAAAAGCGCCTTTACTTTAAGATTTGTGAGAAGCAACTTTAGAAATTTGTATAGTCAATTCACGTCCGGGAGTGAGTATTACAGCTTTTGGAGCATTAAAGTTACGTTCCGCTATTGTCAATTGCCTTTCAATTAACAGCTGAATAATTGGCAACAAATACGTTAGTGTTTTGCCACAACCTGTTTCCGCAGCAATGAGCACATGATTACTGGCATTTATCAACGGTATACCTGTAGTTTGGATTCTGGTCAGTTGTGTTATGTTAAATTCATTTCGTAAATTTTGGATTAACATTTGGTTTAATGTTTGATCATTAGTTTTGAAGAAAACGTTCAAAGGCTGCATATCTGCAACAAATTGTTCCTTGCTTACTAATGCGTTAAGTGTAAAATGATCACCCTTCGATTTGCGGTTAAGCCAGCCAGAGGATGCCAAAGGTATTGTTCCAAATTTACTGTTTATTGGATCATGTTTCAGAAAGTTAATACATGTTCTCTGGAACCATATTTTTTACCGTGGGTTGGGTTCAAGCTTTTCTGGTTATTTTTCTTTATGGCCCTTGGGTGAAGTAATCGATGTTGTTCATATTTCCATAATTTCAAAATACAAAATAAGTAAAAAAAAACATTTTTAAGTTTTATTTTTGTAAGGAAACATAAATAATAATGTTGTAGACAATGTACTAAAAGTTAAAAAAATGATTATTTAGGTACCAGGTACCAATCATCTCACCACCTCTTCAACAATCTAGAGCATTGACCAGACTAAAATAAAATCGTGGGGCTCATATCATTATGCATATTGTATGTTTACATAAGTTGCCTATTAAGAAGTTGCATTCAAAGCATACCTATAACGATATGAGTGGCTGACTGTAGATAATAGAATTTCAACCGCCCCTCGATTTTATTTTAGTCTGATCAATGCTCTAGATTGATGAGAGTGGTGTGATGATTGGTATGTGGTATGGCTTTTTTTTTTAACTTTTAGAACATTATCTGCATCAATTATGTTTCTTTACAAAAATTAAACCATTTATTTAAAAATGTTTTGTTCACATATTATTTTTTTCTTATTTATCTACACACAAAGAATTATTGATTCTAAAAACTAACAAAAGGAGATGTATGTCATTGTATTGTCATCAGAACTAAAGGTGAATGTAAAATTACCGCTCTATCGGATGCCAAGATGTCCTAATACAGCTTGCAAGATTTAACGTCTTGACTTAAAACCATTTAATAATACTTTGATATCCTATTTTTTAGAACGTGAAAACATACACACGTCATTCCGGAGGCATTGTAACAAATGATTTGGTCAACGAAGTTCTTAAGGATGTTAACGTACCACCTATATTAGGTGCCATCGATAGGGGTTGGGAAAGCGTGGATTACGATAGCAGTTTTTTTTTTCATTCAGATAAAATTTTAGAATTGCGGGATGAATATCAAAAGGAAATAAATTTTCGCCCAAACGATGGTCCGGATTTGGTATGCACTTGTCCATTAGATGATAAACACATAGAACCGTTAAAGCAGTACGTACCTAATTTAATATTCGGTAAGTACAGATGATTTATATTTGGCATAAACTTATGTAAAAAATTGGTAAATAGCGTCACTCTATGGTTGCAAAAACACACAGAAATATGCTCTTTTTGAAGCGGTTAGCACACCTTTAATGGGCGCGTGTTATCGTACCATTGTTTCTAAACTCACACATGTACTTGCAATTAAACAACAAGATGCCCTTAGTCAGCGATGTTGGCGTTTATATGATAAGCTACAGCCATTTATGGTGCACTATGCCAGTAAGATAAAATTAAATTTGAAATATTATCGAAATTAAAATTCCATACTCTATAGAGTGCCATGAAAAACGTTTGATACGCGCTTGCATGTTTCACAATTCCAATGTATATAAAATCGGTTCAATTTTTGGAATACGGCGCTTAGAATGGAGTACGCTAGCAGCGGCAATGTGTCATGGCGATGACCCTTGTAAGGCTCTTAGGCCCATGTTAGGAGTGCAAGAAGCATTCCCTGAGGTCGTAATACCTAATCTTCAATTAAATAGTCCTGGCATGATACGTTTCAAATTCGCAGGTTGCCGGCCAGTTTTACTTACACATAAAACCAATGCCGAGCGTGTTCTTAACCAATTTTTACTTCCAACTAATAAAGGAAACGATATGGTGCAAAGCGATATACTTATCGCACGCCGTAAATTGTTGAAACCTATTACAAATTTGCATTCTTCGGTTCCTGTTTGTAGCTTTTACTTCACAAAAATTAATTAACTTGTATTTAAAGCTAAACAATTAAATAAACAAATTATGGTATTTTTAGAATGTATATTCCTGAACTGGTGAAAGTCCACCTTTTTTAATGTCCTTTATAATGCTTTTGTTAATTATATTTTTTATATTAGCATTTACATCAGGCAAAAGGCCTCCTGTACGAGCAGCGTGCTCAATACGTTGTACGACATCGATTTCTCTTCGTGAAGAGATAAAATTGGTGACTAGTGATTCATGCTTGCTACTAAGACGACCAACTCGCCCACAGCGGTGTATATAATCAGAAACGTATAAAGGAAAATCAAAGTTTACAACATGGCATGCGCGGGTTGTATCCGACCCACGACTTCCAATATCTGTTGTAGAGAGAACATTTGTTTCACCACATTGAAATTGTTCAAAACGACCGCGTCGAATTCACATCAACATATCTCTATTCAGATTAGGGCAATCAATACCAGAGTTTTTGAGGAAGATCGATACGTAATCACTTGTGGTAGACTTGTTGCTAAATATAATAAGTGGCCGTTTTTTTGCTAATTTTTTTTTTAATAGTACAACCAAATTGGCTGGGCGATCTGCTTTTGCCATTCGTAGAAATTTTTGACAAACGTGTGGCATTACCCTATGCAAATTAGGACTGACGACTTGGTGAAGTGTTTCAATATCAATAACGCGATCCAAAATCTCTCGTGTGTTAGCTGGCATTGTAGCTGAGGTTAATATGAGTTGTGTGCCAAAAAGATTTTCGTCTTGCATATGATTTCTGTGAAACTACAAAAATAGTATGTACTCATACTTATGTTATTTAGTTATACTTTCAACTTACCGGAAATCTTCTTAAAAAATAGAGCAGTTTATCATTAAATGTATCATCCAGTAAAGTGTCGGCTTCATCTAGCACGAAATGTCGTACTTCCTCCATGCGATATATGCCAGTCGTAACCAATTTACTTAATGCACCTAATGTGGCTACCAGTATATCAACTTCTTCAAATTTGGGGTACAGCATTAGATGTTTTGTGTTTCCGCCTAAAAGCGCCTTTACTTTAAGATTTGTGAGAAGCAACTTTAGAAATTTGTATAGCCAATTCACGTCCGGGAGTGAGTATTACAGCTTTTGGTGCATTAAAGTTACGTTCCGCTATTGTCGATTGCCTTTCAATTAACAGCTGAATAATTGGCAACAAATACGTTAGTGTTTTGCCACAACCTGTTTCCGCAGCAATGAGCACATGATTACTGGCATTTATCAACGGTATACCTGTAGTTTGGATTCTGGTCAGTTGTGTTATGTTAAATTCATTTCGTAAATTTTGGATTAACATTTGGTTTAATGTTTGATCACTAGTTTTGAAGAAACCGTTCAAAGGCTGCATATCTGCAACAAATTGTTCCTTGCTTACTAATGCGTTAAGTGTAAAATGATCACCCTTCGATTTGCGGTTAAGCCAGCCAGAGGATGCCAAAGGTATTGTTCCAAATTTACTGTTTATTGGATCATGTTTCAGAAAGTTAATACATGTTCTCCGGAACCATATTTTTTACCGTGGGTTGGGTTCAAGCTTTTCTGGTTATTTTTCTTTATGGCCCTTGGGTGAAGTAATCGATGTTGTTCATATTTCCATAATTTCAAAATACAAAATAAGTAAAAAAAAAACATTTTTAAGTTTTATTTTTGTAAGGAAACATAAATAATAATGTTGTAGACAATGTACTAAAAGTTAAAAAAATGATTATTTAGGTACCAGGTACCAATCATCTCACCACCTCTTCAACAATCTAGAGCATTGACCAGACTAAAATAAAATCGTGGGGCTCATATTATTATGCATATTGTATGTTTACATAAGTTGCCGATTAAGAAGTTGCATTCAAAGCATACCTATAACGATATGAGTGGCTGACTGTAGATAATAGAATTTCAACCGCCCCTCGATTTTATTTTAGTCTGATCAATGCTCTAGATTGATGAGAGTGGTGTGATGATTGGTATGTGGTATGTCTATTTTTTTTTTTAACTTTTAGAACATTATCTGCATCAATTATGTTTCTTTACAAAAATTAAACCATTTATTTAAAAATGTTTTGTTCACATATTATTTTTTTCTTATTTATCTACACACAAAGAATTATTGATTCTAAAAACTAACAAAAGGAGATGTGTGTCATTGTATTGTCATCAGAACTAAAGGTGAATGTAAAATTACCGCTCTATCGGATGCCAAGATGTCCTAATACAGCTTGCAAGATTTAACGTCTTGACTTAAAACCATTTAATAATACTTTGATATCCTATTTTTTAGAACGTGAAAACATACACACGTCATTCCGGAGGCATTGTAACAAATGATTTGGTCAACGAAGTTCTTAAGGATGTTAACGTACCACCTATATTAAGTGCAATCGATAGGGGTTGGGAAAGCGTGGATTACGATGGCAGTTTTTTTTTTTTCATTCAGATAAAATTTTAAAATTGCGGGATGAATATCAAAAGGAAATAAATTTTCGCCCAAACGATGGTCCGGATTTGGTATGCACTTGTCCATTAGATGATAAACACATAGAACCGTTTAGCAGTACGTACCTAATTTAATATTCGGTAAGTACAGATGATTTATATTTGGCATAAACTTATGTAAAAAATTGGTAAATAGCGTCACTCTATGGTTGCAAAAACACACAGAAATATGCTCTTTTTGAAGCGGTTAGCACACCTTTAATGGGCGCGTGTTATCGTACCATTGTTTCTAAACTCACACATGTACTTGCAATTAAACAACAAGATGCCCTTAGTCAGCGATGTTGGCGTTTATTGCGCGCTTGCAATACTAATCCATATACCACCAACATACAATGTCGGGATGAATATTTTCATTTGGCAGAAATACTTGTGTCAACTTCTTGCTCCTTATGAGACTATAAAGGCGAACGAATCGGAACCCTCAATAGAGTCAAGAGTGATAAAACTTCCAAATGAAATGGCACAACACGATAGTGCGCTGAAATTTCAAACATTTGGATCTCCAGATTCTGAACAAGATCAGGAAGATGGCCTTGAAGTTTTTGAGAGTACTATTAAAAATGATAAAGAAGTTATGTTGGTAGAAGATGTCGATGATGTAGAATTACTATCAACACAATTTCAAAGGTCGCCTTTCTTTGCTTGTCCTGTTGGAGTAACTCATGTTGATGAGCTCTGCGAGACTATTGGTCAATTAGCTGCTCAGAGTGGATACTTACTGAATGAATGTTTGTATTTAATAAAACGGCGTCTAAAGCGTTTTTTCCAAGGTCGTGATATTTGCTCGGAACGGGATTACAGCTTTTTAAGTCGCGTAGTTCGTGGTTTAATAGCATTGGGCGAATATGCGTTCCGCGAGTTTATACCATATATATATAAACTTAAAGCGGTGGACATACCAGATACTTTGTGGCAAAATTTGACATCTGCCGCAATATTTCTTAATGGCCGTGATGACATCTTTCTTTACGAATGGCTGGAATTTGGATGTGAGGCTGATAAGCTACAGCCATTTATGGTGCACTATGCCAGTAAGATAAAATTAAATTTGAAATATTATCGAAATTAAAATTCCATACTCTATAGAGTGCCATGAAAAACGTTTGATACGCGCTTGCATGTTTCACAATTCCAATGTATATAAAATCGGTTCAATTTTTGGAATACGGCGCTTAGAATGGAGTACGCTAGCAGCGGCAATGTGTCATGGCGATGACCCTTGTAAGGCTCTTAGGCCCATGTTAGGAGTGCAAGAAGCATTCCCTGAGGTCGTAATACCTAATCTTCAATTAAATAGTCCTGGCATGATACGTTTCAAATTCGCAGGTTGCCGGCCAGTTTTACTTACACATAAAACCAATGCCGAGCGTGTTCTTAACCAATTTTTACTTCCAACTAATAAAGGAAACGATATGGTGCAAAGCGATATACTTATCGCACGCCGTAAATTGTTGAAACCTATTACAAATTTGCATTCTTCGGTTCCTGTTTGTAGCTTTTACTTCACAAAAATTAATTAACTTGTATTTAAAGCTAAACAATTAAATAAACAAATTATGGTATTTTTAGAATGTATATTCCTGAACTGGTGAAAGTCCACCTTTTTTAATGTCCTTTATAATGCTTTTGTTAATTATATTTTTTATATTAGCATTTACATCAGGCAAAAGGCCTCCTGTACGAGCAGCGTGCTCAATACGTTGTACGACATCGATTTCTCTTCGTGAAGAGATAAAATTGGTGACTGGTGATTCATGCTTGCTACTAAGACGACCAACTCGTCCACAGCGGTGTATATAATCAGAAACGTATAAAGGAAAATCAAAGTTTACAACATGGCATACGCGGGTTGTATCCGACCCACGACTTCCAATATCTGTTGTAGAGAGAACATTTGTTTCACCACATTGAAATTGTTCAAAACGACCGCGTCGAATTTTCATCAACATATCTCCATTCAGATTAAGGCAATCAATACCAGAGTTTTTGAGGAAGATCGATACGTAATCACTTGTGGTAGACTTGTTGCTAAATATAATAAGTGGCCGTTTTTTTGAAAATTTTTTTTAAATAGTACTACCAAATTGGCTGGGCGATCTGCTTTTGCCATTCGTAGAAATTTTTGACAAACGTGTGGCATTACCCTATGCAAATTAGGACTGACGACTTGGTGAAGTGTTTCAATATCAATAACGCGATCCAAAATCTCTCGTGTGTTAGCTGGCATTGTAGCTGAGGTTAGTATGAGTTGTGTGCCAAAAAGATTTTCGTCTTGCATATGATTTCTGTGAAACTACAAAAATAGTATGTACTCATACTTATGTTATTTAGTTATACTTTCAACTTACCGGAAATCTTCTTAAAAAATAGAGCAGTTTATCATTAAATGTATCATCCAGTAAAGTGTCGGCTTCATCTAGCACGAAATGTCGTACTTCCTCCATGCGATATATACCAGTCGTAACCAATTTACTTAATGCACCTAATGTGGCTACCAGTATATCAACTTCTTCAAATTTGGGGTACAGCATTAGATGTTTTGTGTTTCCGCCTAAAAGCGCCTTTACTTTAAGATTTGTGAGAAGCAACTTTAGAAATTTGTATAGCCAATTCACGTCCGGGAGTGAGTATTACAGCTTTTGGTGCATTAAAGTTACGTTCCGCTATTGTCGATTGCCTTTCAATTAATTGCTGAATGATTGGCAACAAATACGTTAGTGTTTTGCCACAACCTGTTTCCGCAGCAATGAGCACATGATTACTGGCATTTATCAACGGTATACCTGTAGTTTGGATTCTGGTCAGTTGTGTTATGTTAAATTCATTTCGTAAATTTTGGATTAACATTTGGTGTAATGTTTGATCACTAGTTTTGAAGAAAACGTCCACAGGCTGCATATCTGCAACCAATTGTTCCTTGCTTACTAATGCGTTAAGTGTAAAATGATCATCCTTCGATTTGCGGTTAAGCCAGCCAGAGGATGCCAAAGGTATTGTTCCAAATTTACTGTTTATTGGATCATGTTTCAGAAAGTTAATACATGTTATCCGGACCCATATTTTTTACCGTGGGTTGGGTTCAAGCTTTTCTGGTTATTTTTCTTTATGGCCCTTGGGTGAAGTAATCGATGTTGTTCATATTTCCATAATTTCAAAATACAAAATAAGTAAAAAAAACATTTTTAAGTTTTATTTTTGTAAGGAAACATAAATAATAATGTTGTAGACAATGTACTAAAAGTTAAAAAAATGATTATTTAGGTACCAGGTACCAATCATCTCACCACCTCCTCAACAGTCTAGAGCATTGACCAGACTAAAATAAAATCGTGGGGCTCATATCATTATGCATATTGTATGTTTACATAAGTTGCCTATTAAGAAGTTGCATTCAAAGCATACCTATATCGATATGAGTGGCTGACTGTAGATAATAGAATTTCAACCGCCCCTCGATTTTATTTTAGTCTGATCAATGCTCTAGATTGATGAGAGTGGTGTGATGATTGGTATGTGGTATGTCTATTTTTTTTTTAACTTTTAGAACATTATCTGCATCAATTATGTTTCTTTACAAAAATTAAACCATTTATTTAAAAATGTTTTGTTCACATATTATTTTTTTCTTATTTATCTACACACAAAGAATTATTGATTCTAAAAACTAACAAAAGGAGATGTGTGTCATTGTATTGTCATCAGAACTAAAGGTGAATGTAAAATTACCGCTCTATCGGATGCCAAGATGTCCTAATACAGCTTGCAAGATTTAACGTCTTGACTTAAAACCATTTAATAATACTTTGATATCCTATTTTTTAGAACGTGAAAACATACACACGTCATTCCGGAGGCATTGTAACAAATGATTTGGTCAACAATGTTCTTAAGGATGTTAACGTACCACCTATATTAAGTGCCATCGATAGGGGTTGGGAAAGCGTGGATTACGATGGCAGTTTTTTTTTCATTCAGATAAAATTTTAGAATTGCGGGATGAATATCAAAAGGAAATAAATTTTCGCCCAAACGATGGTCCGGATTTGGTATGCACTTGTCCATTAGATGATAAACACATAGAACCGTTAGAGCAGTACGTACCTAATTTAATATTCGGTAAGTACAGATGATTTATATTTGGCATAAGCTTATGTAAAAAATTGGTAAATAGCGTCACTCTATGGTTGCAAAAACACACAGAAATATGCTCTTTTTGAAGCGGTTAGCACACCTTTAATGGGAAGAAATACTTGTGTCAACTTCTTGCTCCTTATGAGACTATAAAGGCGAACGAATCGGAACCCTCAATAGAGTCAAGAGTGATAAAACTTCCAAATGAAATGGCACAACACGATAGTGCGCTGAAATTTCAAACATTTGGATCTCCAGATTCTAAACAAGATCAGGAAGACGGCCTTGAAGTTTTTGAGAGTACTATTAAAAATGATAAAGAAGTTATGTTGGTAGAAGATGTCGATGATGTAGAATTACTATCAACACAATTTCAAAGGTCGCCTTTCTTTGCTTGTCCTGTTGGAGCAACTCATGTTGATGAGCTCTGCGAGACTATTGGTCAATTAGCTGCTCAGAGTGGATACTTACTGAATGAATGTTTGTATTTAATAAAACGGCGTCTAAAGCGTTTTTTCCAAGGTCGTGATATTTGCTCGGAACGGGATTACAGCTTTTTAAGTCGCGTAGTTCGTGGTTTAATAGCAATGGGCGAATATGCGTTCCGCGAGTTTATACCATATATATATAAACTTAAAGCGGTGGACATACCAGATACTTTGTGGCAAAATTTGACATCTGCCGCAATATTTGTTAATGGCCGTGATGACATCTTTCTTTACGAATGGCTGGAATTTGGATGTGGAGCTGATAAGCTACAGCCATTTATGGTGCACTATGCCAGTAAGATAAAATTAAATTTGAAATATTATCGAAATTAAAATTCCATACTCTATAGAGTGCCATGAAAAACGTTTGATACGCGCTTGCATGTTTCACAATTCCAATGTATATAAAATCGGTTCAATTTTTGGAATACGGCGCTTAGAATGGAGTACGCTAGCAGCGGCAATGTGTCATGGCGATGACCCTTGTAAGGCTCTTAGACCCATGTTAGGAGTGCAAGAAGCATTCCCTGAGGTCGTAATACCTAATCTTCAATTAAATCGTCCTGGCATGATACGTTTCAAATTCGCAGGTTGCCGGCCAGTTTTACTTACACATAAAACCAATGCCGAGCGTGTTCTTAACCAATTTTTACTTCCAACTAATAAAGGAAACGATATGGTGCAAAGCGATATACTTATCGCACGCCGTAAATTGTTGAAACCTATTACAAATTTGCATTCTTCGGTTCCTGTTTGTAGCTTTTACTTCACAAAAATTAATTAACTTGTATTTAAAGCTAAACATATTAAATAAACAAATTATGGTATTTTTAGAATGTATATTCCTGAACTGGTGAAAGTCCACCTTTTTTAATGTCCTTTATAATGCTTTTGTTAATTATATTTTTTATATTAGCATTTACATCAGGCAAAAGGCCTCCTGTACGAGCAGCGTGCTCAATACGTTGTACGACATCGATTTCTCTTCGTGAAGAGATAAAATTGGTGACTAGTGATTCATGCTTGCTACTAAGACGACCAACTCGTCCACAGCGGTGTATATAATCAGAAACGTATAAAGGAAAATCAAAGTTTACAACATGGCATACGCGGGTTGTATCCAACCCACGACTACCAATATCTGTTGTAGAGAGAACATTTGTTTCACCACATTGAAATTGTTCAAAACGACCGCGTCGAATTTTCATCAACATATCTCCATTCAGATTAAGGCAATCAATACCAGAGTTTTTGAGGAAGATCGATACGTAATCACTTGTGGTAGACTTGTTGCTAAATATAATAAGTGGCCGTTTTTTTGAAAATTTTTTTTAAATAGTACTACCAAATTGGCTGGGCGATCTGCTTTTGCCATTCGTAGAAATTTTTGACAAACGTGTGGCATTACCCTATGCAAATTAGGACTGACGACTTGGTGAAGTGTTTCAATATCAATAACGCGATCCAAAATCTCTCGTGTGTTAGCTGGCATTGTAGCTGAGGTTAGTATGAGTTGTGTGCCAAAAAGATTTTCGTCTTGCATATGATTTCTGTGAAACTACAAAAATAGTATGTACTCATACTTATGTTATTTAGTTATACTTTCAACTTACCGGAAATCTTCTTAAAAAATAGAGCAGTTTATCATTAAATGTATCATCCAGTAAAGTGTCGGCTTCATCTAGCACGAAATGTCGTACTTCCTCCATGCGATATATGCCAGTCGTAACCAATTTACTTAATGCACCTAATGTGGCTACCAGTATATCAATTTCTTCAAATTTGGGGTACAGCATTAGATGTTTTGTGTTTCCGCCTAAAAGCGCCTTTACTTTAAGATTTGTGTCTTTGCAAAGTTGAGAAGCAACTTTAGAAATTTGTATAGCCAATTCACGTCCGGGAGTGAGTATTACAGCTTTTGGTGCATTAAAGTTACGTTCCGCTATTGTCGATTGCCTTTCAATTAACTGCTGAATGATTGGCAACAAATACGTTAGTGTTTTGCCACAACCTGTTTCCGCAGCAATGAGCACATGATTACTGGCATTTATCAACGGTATACCTGTAGTTTGGATTCTGGTCAGTTGTGTTATGTTAAATTCATTTCGTAAATTTTGGATTAACATTTGGTTTAATGTTTGATCACTAGTTTTGAAGAAAACGTCCAAAGGCTGCATATCTGCAACCAATTGTTCCTTGCTTACTAATGCGTTAAGTGTAAAATGATCATCCTTCGATTTGTGGTTAAGCCAGCCAGAGGATGCCAAAGGTATTGTTCCAAATTTACTGTTTATTGGATCATGTTTCAGAAAGTTAATACATGTTCTCCGGAACCATATTTTTTACCGTGGGTTGGGTTCAAGCTTTTCTGGTTATTTTTCTTTATGGCCCTTGGGTGAAGTAATCGATGTTGTTCATATTTCCATAATTTCAAAATACAAAATAAGTAAAAAAAAACATTTTTAAGTTTTATTTTTGTAAGGAAACATAAATAATAATGTTGTAGACAATGTACTAAAAGTTAAAAAAATGATTATTTAGGTACCAGGTACCAATCATCTCACCACCTCCTCAACAATCTAGAGCATTGACCAGACTAAAATAAAATCGTGGGGCTCATATCATTATGCATATTGTATGTTTACATAAGTTGCCTATTAAGAAGTTGCATTCAAAGCATACCTATAACGATATGAGTGGCTGACTGTAGATAATAGAATTTCAACCGCCCCTCGATTTTATTTTAGTCTGATCAATGCTCTAGATTGATGAGAGTGGTGTGATGATTGGTATGTGGTATGTCTATTTTTTTTTTAACTTTTAGAACATTATCTGCATCAATTATGTTTCTTTACAAAAATTAAACCATTTGTTTAAAAATGTTTTGTTCACATATTATTTTTTTCTTATTTATCTACACACAAAGAATTATTGATTCTAAAAACTAACAAAAGGAGATGTGTGTCATTGTATTGTCATCAGAACTAAAGGTGAATGTAAAATTACCGCTCTATCGGATGCCAAGATGTCCTAATACAGCTTGCAAGATTTAACGTCTTGACTTAAAACCATTTAATAATACTTTGATATCCTATTTTTTAGAACGTGAAAACATACACACGTCATTCCGGAGGCATTGTAACAAATGATTTGGTCAACGAAGTTCTTAAGGATGTTAACGTACCACCTATATTAGGTGCCATCGATAGGGGTTGGGAAAGCGTGGATTACGATGGCAGTTTTTTTTTTCATTCAGATAAAATTTTAGAATTGCGGGATGAATATCAAAAGGAAATAAATTTTCGCCCAAACGATGGTCCGGATTTGGTATGCACTTGTCCATTAGATGATAAACACATAGAACCGTTAAAGCAGTACGTACCTAATTTAATATTCGGTAAGTACAGATGATTTATATTTGGCATAAACTTATGTAAAAAATTGGTAAATAGCGTCACTCTATGGTTGCAAAAACACACAGAAATATGCTCTTTTTGAAGCGGTTAGCACACCTTTAATGGGAAGAAATACTTGTGTCAACTTCTTGCTCCTTATGAGACTATAAAGGCGAACGAACCGGAACCCTCAATAGAGTCAAGAGTGATAAAACTTCCAAATGAAATGGCACAACACGATAGTGCGCTTAAATTTCAAACATTTGGATCTCCAGATTCTAAACAAGATCAGGAAGACGGCCTTGAAGTTTTTGAGAGTACTATTAAAAATGATAAAGAAGTTATGTTGGTAGAAGATGTCGATGATGTAGAATTACTATCAACACAATTTCAAAGGTCGCCTTTCTTTGCTTGTCCTGTTGGAGTAACTCATGTTGATGAGCTCTGCGAGACTATTGGTCAATTAGCTGCTCAGAGTGGATACTTACTGAATGAATGTTTGTATTTAATAAAACGGCGTCTAAAGCGTTTTTTCCAAGGTCGTGATATTTGCTCGGAACGGGATTACAGCTTTTTAAGTCGCGTAGTTCGTGGTTTAATAGTATTGGGCGAATATGCGTTCCGCGAGTTTATACCATATATATATAAACTTAAAGCGGTGGACATACCAGATACTTTGTGGCAAAATTTGACATCTGCCGCAATATTTGTTAATGGCCGTGATGACATCTTTCCTTACGAATGGCTGGAATTTGGATGTGGAGCTGATAAGCTACAGCCATTTATGGTGCACTATGCCAGTAAGATAAAATTAAATTTGAAATATTATCGAAATTAAAATTCCATACTCTATAGAGTGCCATGAAAAACGTTTGATACGCGCTTGCATGTTTCACAATTCCAATGTATATAAAATCGGTTCAATTTTTGGAATACGGCGCTTAGAATGGAGTACGCTAGCAGCGGCAATGTGTCATGGCGATGACCCTTGTAAGGCTCTTAGACCCAAGTTAGGAGTGCAAGAAGCATTTCCTGAGGTCGTAATACCTAATCTTCAATTAAATCGTCCTAGCATGATACGTTTCAAATTCGCAGGTTGCCGGCCAGTTTTACTTACACATAAAACCAATGCCGAGCGAGTTCTTAACCAATTTTTACTCGCACGCCGTAAATTGTTGAAACCTATTACAAATTTGCATTCTTCGGTTCCTGTTTGTAGCTTTTACTTCACAAAAATTAATTAACTTGTATTTAAAGCTAAACATATTAAATAAACAAATTATGGTATTTTTAGAATGTATATTCCTGAACTGGTGAAAGTCCACCTTCTTTAATGTCCTTTATAATGCTTTTGTTAATTATATTTTTTATATTAGCATTTACATCAGGCAAAAGGCCTCCTGTACGAGCAGCGTGCTCAATACGTTGTACGACATCGATTTCTCTTCGTGAAGAGATAAAATTGGTGACTAGTGATTCATGCTTGCTACTAAGACGACCAACTCGTCCACAGCGGTGTATATAATCAGAAACGTATAAAGGAAAATCAAAGTTTACAACATGGCATACGCGGGTTGTATCCAACCCACGACTACCAATATCTGTTGTAGAGAGAACATTTGTTTCACCACATTGAAATTGTTCAAAACGACCGCGTCGAATTTTCATCAACATATCTCCATTCAGATTAAGGCAATCAATACCAGAGTTTTTGAGGAAGATCGATACGTAATCACTTGTGGTAGACTTGTTGCTAAATATAATAAGTGGCCGTTTTTTTGCTAATTTTTTTTTTATTAGTACAACCAAATTGGCTGGGCGATCTGCTTTTGCTATTCGTAGAAATTTTTGACAAACGTGTGGCATTAACCTATGCAAATTAGGACTGACGACTTGGTGAAGTGTTTCAATATCAATAACGCGATCCAAAATCTCTCGCGTGTTAGCTGGCATTGTAGCTGAGGTTAGTATGAGTTGTGTGCCAAAAAGATTTTCGTCTTGCATATGATTTCTGTGAAACTACAAAAATAGTATGTACTCATACTTATGTTATTTAGTTATACTTTCAACTTACCGGAAATCTTCTTAAAAAATAGAGCAGTTTATCATTAAATGTATCATCCAGTAAAGTGTCGGCTTCATCTAGCACGAAATGTCGTACTTCCTCCATGCGATATATGCCAGTCGTAACCAATTTACTTAATGCACCTAATGTGGCTACCAGTATATCAATTTCTTCAAATTTGGGGTACAGCATTAGATGTTTTGTGTTTCCGCCTAAAAGCGCCTTTACTTTAAGATTTGTGTCTTTGCAAAGTTGAGAAGCAACTTTAGAAATTTGTATAGCCAATTCACGTCCGGGAGTGAGTATTACAGCTTTTGGTGCATTAAAGTTACGTTCCGCTATTGTCGATTGCCTTTCAATTAACTGCTGAATGATTGGCAACAAATACGTTAGTGTTTTGCCACAACCTGTTTCCGCAGCAATGAGCACATGATTACTGGCATTTATCAACGGTATACCTGTAGTTTGGATTCTGGTCAGTTGTGTTATGTTAAATTCATTTCGTAAATTTTGGATTAACATTTGGTTTAATGTTTGATCACTAGTTTTGAAGAAAACGTCCAAAGGCTGCATATCTGCAACAAATTGTTCCTTGCTTACTAATGCGTTAAGTGTAAAATGATCACCCTTCGATTTGCGGTTAAGCCAGCCAGAGGATGCCAAAGGAATTGTTCCAAATTTACTGTTTATTGGATCATGTTTCAGAAGGTTAAATTGAGTACGACGGCATGATATAATTGGTTTTTTAATAGCGTTTGAAATCACATTTAAGTTTGGCTTTGTGACTAATACGCAGTTACTTAATGTCCGCTTTGCGTAAACGTTCATCAGTGTCTGCAACATTGTAATAATTGCTAGTAATATCCTACTGCATTTACAAATCCTTGGTAGTCGACACTAAACATTTTTTTATTGATGTGCTGTTAAGTACCAATATAATTCGTTACCTATTTATAGGGCCCATATACAGTAAATATCATTCATGAATCACGTGAAGATTCCCGTTTAGTCCACACACAGTTTAATCTTTCACTTGTTTTAAGTTTATACTATTGAAAGTTAGTTTTAGATATCTTAGACGAAGATTTTGATTGTTTACAATAGCGGCAATACTACAATCTGACAACGGATTCCTATCGAACTCGCCAAAATAAGATGAAAATGTAAATATGTGCATAAATTCTTTGGATATCTCATTTAGTTTTGGAGATATTGAATTTCAAAAATAAGTCAATAATTTTATTACCCAAATGTAGCGTATTATTATTACTCTTATTATATTATTATTGCCATTTTTATTAGGTTATTATTATTATTATTATTTTTTTTATTATATTATTATTGTTATTATTATTGTTATTAAATTATTATACAATTAAATGTGTTATTGAATAAAATTATTATTTTTTTGTTGTTATTCGAAACCTTAAAAAATGACCATATGCAATTTGTAATGCGAAGTGGCGATAAGTAATATAAGTAATGACGAATTTACACTGCTTCAAAATTGTAGCTTTTTCAGCGAACGTTCACACACAGGTTTCGCTTAAGAAAACAGCTGTTTTTTGTTTTGGTTATACTTACAAATAGAACGTTGTGGCTAATTGTGAGAAATTTAAATGGCAATTGTGTGAAAAATACATAATTAAGAATAATTCACAGTATATGCAAATAATTCTTGCAGCTTCCTTTTTCATTCCTGCTACTTATTATTAAAATTTTAAAAAAATTACAATATAAAATTTTCTTCAATTTTATGTGTACTATGATCAGCTGTTTAATGTCGAGAATGATCAAAAAAAGGCGGACATGACCAAAAACTTGGCAGCAAATAAAATTTGCCAGCCCTGGCTGTTGAAATTTTTGCTTTCATTTTTACGGCAGAAAAAATGTTGCTTCAAAATACCCAAAGCAACCCTAAAATTCGGTTATTTCCTTGTTGTTGTTGTAAAAAGCTAGCAACTTTTTGACCTGCTTACAGAAGAATGTTAATTATGCTCAGTTTGATTCGGGCATTAATCTTGTGATTATTATTTAGTTGAACCACTGTGCCATAATATTTACTTCATAAGCTCAGCCCTGTGTAACACATTCCAACAATTTGGGAAATACTCAGTTATTTGCGTATAGAAAGAGAACTCTGTGTGTTGGACAGCGTAGAAATAAAAAATTATAAAAACCAATATGACATTAAACGGCAAACGTGTCGGATGAATTTTCCAGCTGGTAGGCAGCTTTATTTACTATTCCCTTAATAACTACATATATTCATATCCCAAATTTATTTTTTGTAATTATTTATCAATCATTATTTTATTATTAGAAATTTAAGCATTCAACATCATTTATACGCTTCGAACATTTTTTTTTCGCTTTATCTGTTAAATATATTAATATTTTATTCAATAAGTAACCGTATTCTCATTTGAAATTTATTTTTTATCAGATGTGCCATGGATTTCACTTTCGCTACAATTCCAACCCAATTACACCGTGCCACAGTATAAGTATAAATAGTAGCAAGAGGTTTCAAAGAAAAATAACGACCACGGTATTCACGAGATGTCGAAAACATCGAAAATCGTATATGTAGTGAAATCAAAGAAGACCTTGGGTCTATACAAAAAACCTATTTGGCTTGCCACCGACTTCGTACCGATAATATATATTTTTTTAAATCTGTTATTTTTCGCTTTTTAGTGACTTTTTGTTTTATTTTTTTAAATTTTTTTTTTAAAGTTAATGCAAAGAGTAAAGAGGAATTGTGGCCGTATATTCGAAAGTACGTTGCTGACGATACTTCTTTATTATGTATTAACAGTACAAAACAGTATCATGAAGTTGAACAATTGTTCTCTCCCGGAACTGTTCATTTGCAAACAAATCACAGCAAAAGGAGAATTTGTAAGCAAAACGAACAAATTAAATACATTAAGGTCCGGAAGATGAATTATTCCTTCCATCAGCAAAAACGCCTCGTCTGCAGCAATATCTGAAGATTCATCTGGAAGCGATCAAATGCCAAATGACTTCACTGAATGAAAAGAGGTCAAAGATGATTTTGCAAATTGCATGTGATCATTTTTTTAAGGTTTCGGAAAACAACAAAAAATAATAATTTTATTCAATAACACATTTAATTATATAACAATAATAATAACGTTATAACAATAAAAATAAAAATAATAATATAATAACATAATATAATAAAAATAAAAATAATAATAACAATAATAACCTAATAAAAATGACGATAATAATATAATAACAGTAATAATAATTCGCTGACTTTGGGTAATAAAATAACTTAGTTATTTTTAAAATTCAATATCTCCGCAACCAAACGAGATATCGAAATAATTTATTTGCATTTCCGTCTTATGTTGACGAGTTCTATAAGAATCTGTTGTCAGCTTTTGGCGCCCCGGAAACCATAGAAACAATTATTGGCCCCAAGGCTAAAAGGTATTTTACATTTTATTATTTATTTTTCCATGTTTTCAATTTCAAGAAAAGACACAAGTGGCTTATGATAACTATAGTATAAAATAAATGCTTTGGTTTGTAGATGATCAGTATAACTTTAATACACAGCGTCAATTACTGTTTTTGACCTTTTTGTCGCTAATGTGCGACACCTGCATATTTTAAAATTTAAATTGCTGTTAAGGAACTTTATCAATGGGAGCACTGTATCCAATGCAACATTTTCATTAAAATCTTCCAGTTAAAATAAACGGAATTTTATCGTTATCTTCTATAAGAACCCGGTGTGTACTTTAAAAAATTAACGTGGATTAAAAAATATTCTTTATTGATTGATTTTCATTAAAATCTTCCAGTTAAAATAAACGGAATTTTATCGTTATCTTCTATAAGAACCCGGTGTGTACTTTAAAAAACTAACGTGGATTAAAAAATATTCTTTATTGATTGGTGGAGAGCAATGTAGATTGCCACAATTATAATTGAATTATCATGGTCCAATCTGCTTTCACATGCATATATTTCTCCCACATTTGACAATAATTCAAATTGTTTATTTAAATCAATTTGTGGAGTAACAACACGGTATCCGTCATTCACATTATGGTAGATTGCTACTCCGCCTGCCCTCGTATGTGGTCTTTTATATTGAATTACAATATTAAAATTGGGAATCTTCGAAATGTTTTCATTTCATCCACGTCTCGGAAGGAATTAGAAAATTCGACGACGATGATATGCTGTCTAATTGAAGATCCTGTACATGAGCTCGTAAACTTTGGCAGTCAAAGGCAGTGACAACCCTTTCCTTGTATTTATGAAATCATACAATAATTGTTCAATTGTTTCAAGTTGATTAGGTTCAGCGTTGGAAACTCAACTCGCAATTAAATCGTGGATACTGTTGCTCTTCGACCATGATACAATTTTCCATCATTTTTTTTCGAAACAAGATGTAACTTCAAGCGATGTTACTCGTAATTGTGCAACATACATGAGCAGCTGAGCGTCATATTGATATACAATCCTAACAATACAATGAATACGTTTCACAATCACTGTTTCATTAGGTACTACTGGTATAGAGGATATTCTGCGATCAATTGGTGCTGCCAGTGGACAAAGATTGTGCTTCTGTATTGATGAAGCCGCTGCCTTCTGTTTTTTTCGCCGGTTTTGGCAGAGCCAGGGATTTCCAATGTGTCTCGCCTTTGTCATTATGTTCAATATAAATCATTTTTCCTGCCGTACCATTCACCAATCCATCTGACACGTATATATTAGTTGAAACGATGTATAGGAAAATTGATTTCATTACGTTGGAATGAGAAAACTTCCGCAGTACATGTTCTTGAGCAAGATGCAGTACTCTTTTCAGTAAAAAATTAACAGTCTTTATGAAATTCGTAAACGAAGCTACCATTGAAAATGCCCATACAAATACTTATACATACGTCTGAACTTATTTCGGACAAAGGTTAAATGCAAATGAATTATATCATATCGTAGTATTTTTGTGCATATTTGAAATTAAAACACGATAATCATAATATATATATATATATATATTATTCCTAGAGTTCCATGTTGGAACATAGGGTTACAACGAATTTCCTCCATTCGGGTCTGTTTTGCGCCAGTCTCTTCACTTCATTCCAGTTAAGGAGCATGGCACGGGTTTCCGACTCTTAACAGTCGTCTCCAGGTGTTCGCTGGTCTTCCTCGACTACGGCTTCCTTGAAGGTTCCAGTCAATCGCGGCACTTGTTAGGTCATCGCTTACCCTGCGCAGAACGTGGCCTAACCATTTTCCATTTTACGGATCTCTAGTATATTTTTAAAATTATTCGTAGACATCGGTTTACGAAGACTTGTAGTGAGTTTATATCGGTTGCTGTCGCATTCCACGTTTCGCACCCATATAGTAAAGATGGTTTGACATTTAAATTGAATATTTTCAATTTTGTGCGCTGTGATATGTGCGATGCGTTCCAAATTGTTTGCATCGAGCCGAATGCCGCCGTTGCCTTTTTTATTCGGCTTTTGATCTCTTCGCTAGAACCGCCAGTCACCAAGATAACGCTGCCCAGGTAGCAGAAAGATTGTGCCTTCTTCAGTTCAATGCCTTCAATTGCAAATTTGTGCGTATTTTGTGTGTTCATACGCATGGATTTGGTTTTCGGGATATTGAACGCCAGTCCGGCTTTCGCGGCTGCTTGTTGTACTGCTTGGATTTTCGTTGCCATGTTAAGGTAGTTATGCGAGAGCAGGCAAATGTCGTCTGCGTAGTCGAGGTCCTCCAGACGGCCTTACAGACCCCAAGCAATACCGCTTCCAGGTGCAGTGGTGGTTTTCTTAATGACGTCCAGTACGATGTTAAACAGCATTGGTGAAAAAACACAGCCTTGTCGCACGCCTGCTAACACCTTAATTCTGTCAGCCAGAAGTTGTTCCTGCACTATCCGACAACCTGAATGCAGAGTAGAGTGCCTCAACGTGTTTAATTAGTTTTGATGGGACCCATTTGCATTCAAGGGCGCTACGAATAGCACCGTGGTGTATCGTGTCGAACGCTTTTTGAAAGTCGATAAAGACGAGGTAGAGTGGTGTCCTCCACTCAACTGACTGCTCAACTATAACTCGAAGACTGTTGATGTGATCGATGAAAGAACGGTTTGCTCTGAAGCCTCCCTGCTCCTGTCTGAGTTTTGGTTGCAGTACAGCGGAAAGTCTTTTGTTTATGATTTGCGCAATTATTTTGTTGATCATACTGAGCAAGGTTATGCCCCTCCAATTCTTCTTTGGGATTTTAACAATCACACCTTCTTTGAGTTCGTCACGGAGGTCACCGTTGGCCCAGAATCTTTCTACTAGAGGGTATATTATACTTGCGCTTTTTTCGGGTTCTGCTTTTAGCAGTTCAGGCGAGATATTGTCCTGCCCAGGAGCTTTGTTGTTTTTAAGGACTTTATAGCCGCTATGATCTCAGAGATGCTGGGACAATCCGTTGGAATATCAGCTCTTTCCTCGTGCGTGATGCATTGAATATTTTCCCAACATCAATCGGTGTTTTAGAAAGCATGTCTGCATAGTATTGAGTCCAAATGACCAGTTGTTGCTCTGCCGGTGTAATGAGCGCTCCGTCAGCGTTCCTTATTAGCAGGGTGGAAGAGTTTCTCATTTAGGTTAACTTCTTTGTTGTCATGTACAAATCTCTGCTGCGGTTAGTTGCGGCGGCTTCTTCAGATTCCCGGGCTAGGTCATCTGTCCATTTTCGTTTATCGTTTCTCGCACTGCGTTTAACTTCGTGATCGGCTATATGGTTTTAACTGAATAAATATTATGATTTGAATAATCATAACATTCAAATAACTTTTGATACAGGCTGTGTATGCTGCAAAGTGGTGATGAGCGCAGTGAAGGGACGAAAGTCTACACAGCCGTTAGACCCAGCGTTAATGGCTAACGTTGTTGCTACTCTTCCACACTTGTGACCCAATAGAGTCTGCCGACTCTTTCGCAGACGTTGCAGATGCACCAGAGGTCACTACCCAAGAAATTGTAAAGGCGCTGAGTAAGCAAGGAGATAAGAAAGCACCAGGGCCTGACGGTATCCCTAACATTGCCCTGAAGGCTGCAATGAAAGCGGATCCTGCTATCTTTGCGAAAATATACTCAATATGCCTCACTAAAGCGATCCAACGATAGAGGTAATAGCATGCATATCATCAATTGACATAATGTCACGTGAATTGCAACGCACACACAATACAGGTACTGCAACATCTAAAGAAGAAGAGCGTCGACGCAGCATCTGGGAATGGCAAAGAATGTGGGAAGCATCAGGAAAAGGGAGCTAGATTTTCGCCCTAATTCCCACAGTGAATGTGTGGATAACACGGAACCACGGTGAAGCAGATTTCTACGTGACGCAGATGCTCTTCGGATACGGATGCTTCAAATACTACCTACACCGTTCTAAGCATGAGGAGGATCCCTTCTGTCCAGTCTGCGTTGGCATGGCCAAAAATCCCCAGCACGTTCTTTTCTGTTGCTCTCGATTTACCATGGAGAGATCACAGTTAGAAGAGTGTTTTAGCGAACCACCAACAATTGAAAACATGGTGCAACACATGTACCAATCTCCAGAGAAGAGGCAAGCAGTAAAAACCGCAATGTTTGCCATTACAGTAGGTGAGAATAGGACATGGGGCGGTAGTTTTTAGCATGGTTAAAGTCCCGCACTAGATTGTAGACCGATGCTTTTCTTCCAATGAAAAACAAAAACATAAAACATCCGCCAAGTGCGAGTCGGACTCGCACACGGAGGGTTGCGTAACATCGTACAAGATTTTTTGTTAAAAATCTTAAAATATGTGCATATTTAACAACCTAAAAGTATACTACAATTAACAGCTTAAAAGTACACTAAAAAAAAAAAAAAAAAATAAACAAAAGATTGAATCAAAGAACAATGCTTCTAAAAATGTGTATTTTTAGTATTTGTCGCTCTACACAAAAGTGAATTACACACTGTGAAAATTTCAACTCTCTACCTATTACGGTTCATGAGATAGAGCAGGAGACGGAGGGACGGACGGCGTAAGCTTAGTAATACGGTCCCGTTAGCTTCCTATGGGTACGGAACCCTAAAAAACGATGTGTATGCATACATAGTGTATAATACATACACTTGCCGCAAGTGCATATCTTTATGTGTATACGTTTATGTACAAAAGTAAAATACATACAAGTTATAGTGCATTCACACTGAGCTGAACTCGAGTTCATCGACGAACCCACACGAACTCGAGTTCAAATCTACAACAACCACAGGGAAAATGACAGAAATTTGTTGTTGTTGTAGTATATTTGATATTGGTCAGTGCTGCCAACTTTTTGGTCTTATCCGCGTTTTTTGGTCATTCTCGACATTAAACAGCTGACTATGCCCAAAACAATTTGAAGAAAATTTTATATTGTAATTTTTTTTTTTTAAATATTAATAAAATACGTAGCAGGAATAAAAAAGGAAGCTACAAGAATTATTTGCATACAGCAAATTGTTCTCAATCATATATTTCTCGCACAATTTCCATTTTAATTTCTCACAATTGGCCACAACGTTTTATTTGTATGTATAACCCAAAACAAAAAATAGCTATTTTCAGAACTCGCAAGCTCGCAAAAGGTCACTGTGAACGGTTACCCGCGAACTAGCAAAAACTCGCAACAGAACCCGCACTTTGAACATAGTATTACATATAAGTATGTACATTAATAAACAGATTCCGTTGTTTCTTCTTATTTAATTGTTGTTGTGATTGGCCGGACTTTAATGCGATTTTCACCACAGTCATCGATCGCGATTCTGATCTAAGCAACGTAGAAAAGTTCTAGCACCTGCGTGCCAGTCTTGAAGGCAACCAAGCTTCCTGTGTGGTCTTCGTTCCTTGAAAAGAGGAGTGATCGCGCTTCAAGCGTTTTCTGTTTTAATTGTCTTTTCAAATGTGAAGTATGCAAAAATTTCAAGGCGAAACATCATTCATTACTGCACATCGATTCAGATCACAGCGTTACATAGCCAAGAGCTGGTGCAGTTGAATCGTCCACAAGTGCTCTTTTGGATTCCGCTTCACAAATTAACTTTATCACATCAAGTTTTGCAAGGCAACTGTAGCTCAAGTCTCGCCACTCGCCCATCTCTGTATCTGGCATAGGCGAATCTTCTTTCTTCTCTGGTCGCTCATTAGCGCATCACTGTTCTTCGAGCTCATCTGCGTTAGCAAATTCGCATCGTACTCAATCTTCCTATTCTCCAGAAAACTAAGTCCGGTTGGGTAGCGTCTGGTTGTGTATCTAATGCGGCGGAAAAAATCTCGTCTGCTGCAGTTTCTGCTGATTAGGAGCATTCAGTAAGTGTGCTACGCAGATGAGAAGTTTGTTTTATGCCCGATTTACACTGCTTTAAAATTGTTGCTTTTTCAGGGAACGTTCACACACAGATTTCGCTTAAGAAAACAGCTGTTTTTTGTTTTGGTTATACTTACAAATAGAACGTTGTGGCTAATTGTGAGAAATTAAAATGGCAATTGTGTGAAAAATACATAATTAAGAATAATTCACAGTATATGCAAATAATTCTTGCAGCTTTCTTTTTCATTCCTGCTACTTATTTTATTAAAATTATAAAAAACGTAAACAAGGCTGAGATCTTCGGATCATTCGGTATTTTATTGTATACGAGGTTTGTTCAAATAGTATCGCGATTTTTGAATTTCCGCGGGTTACGTATATTCGATTTTCTTGTGGCGTTATGTTGATACTCATGTCCCTTACTAATACTGACAAGGTCGAACAGCTGTTTTACTTGCACGTGTTTTGGCTCGTCTTTGGTTTCGGTCTTGGCTCATTCGGCAGCTTCTATTGGGATGATTGAGCTTTTGTTTCTACGCCATTACCATAAACCCATGATTCGTCACCAGTTATGATCCTCTGGAGAAAATTAGGGTCGTCGCGGACAGAGTCCAACAGCTCGTTAGCAATGTTTGTTTTGGTACGAATTTCGCGGCGACTCGTCTCATGCCCAAATCATTAGTAAAAATCGAATTGCACGAGGCAACCGATATGTTTAGGTCCTCAGCAACTTCTCTAACTGTGATTCGACGATTGGTCAATACTATTTTCTTCACTTCATGAGTGTTTTCGTCTGTTGTTGACGTGCTCAGGCGTTCGGCACGCTCTTCGTCGTTCACTGCTTCTCGGCCCTCTGAGAACATTTTGTACCACCGATAAACGTTGCTTCGGTCCAAGGTAGCTTCACCATATAATACAGATTCGTAGATCAATTTTTTTGAAATAGGCAAAAATCGAAGACGAGCCAACTTAAGTGCAAGCAAAACAGCTGTCAAAAATTAACTTAACATTCAAAACGACCGACCTTGTTCGCATAACTGAGGGACATGAGTACCAACATAACGCCACAAGAAAAAACCTCGTACATTTTGGTGTTGTATATAATTTTTTTTTTTTTTTGAATATAATGATAATGAAAATGTGTGAATATCCTTAAAAAAATTACGGCAGCTATGGATAGTTTTTTTTGTGGCATCTTCTATGTTTTCTACTTTTTTTTTTGAAATTTTAAAGGGGGTTTTTTTTAGAGGTTTACAACTTTGAGTTGGCAACACTGCTTTATTTGACAACCGATTTAACAGATGATAGTTGCTTTTTGTTTAGTTTGGTTTTAGTTTGCGCTGTACTGGAAAGCATTGAAGAAGACCCAAATCAATTAATTCGTCGCCGTTCTCAGCAAATGGGGTTGTGTCCATCCACTTTATGGAAGATTTTACGAAAGGATCTTGGCTTAAAAGCTTGAAGATTTAAGATTTTCCATACAAAATTTTGTTCAGCGATGAAGCTCATTTTTGGTTCAATGGGTACGTAAATAAGCAAAATTGTCGCATTTGGAGTGAAGATAATCCACAAGCTTTTGTCGAAATACCATTACATCCACAGAAAATTACTGTTTGCTGTGCTTTATGGGCCGGTGGAGTCATTGGGCCATATGTCTTCAAAAACGATGTTGGCCAGAATGTTACTGTCAACGGTGAACGATAAAGAGACATGATTAGAAGTTTTTACGTACCTCAATTAGCTGGCATTAATCTTGCTGGCATGTGGTTCCAAAAAGACGGAGCCGCATGTCACACAGCGCACGCTACAAATGATTTACTCAAAGAAACTTTTGATGAACGATAATTTCACGTAATGGTCTAAGATCGTGCGATTTAACCCCATTGGATTATTTTCTTTGGGGTTATGTATGTATATGTATGTGTACAAGCTAAGGATCCGGAAAAAATAGGACTACTGTGTGGTGCAAATGATGTATATGCAAGAAATAATCAGGAGTCTCTGGAGCTCATGAATACTCACTCTCCAGGTTATTCAAACATTGATAGGGAAGATGGCGATACTATTTTCAGGTCTAAGGTGCCAACCTTGGAAGTGATAAGGAATGAGCCAGCCTTAAATGACCTTATCACACAGGAAAAATTACTCTTGACTATCAGGTCATTCAAGCCGTTCAAATTACCCGGTCCGGATGGCATAATACCGGCTATGATGCAATCAGCTTCTGCATCACTGGTACCTTGGCTGAAGAAGATTTTTAAGGGATGTCTTCTTTTGGGGGGTGCATCATGGTAAGCTGGAGGGAAGAGAAAGTGGTCTTCGTCCAAAAGGCAAGGAAGATAAACCACAACTCACCAAAGGATTTTAAACCTATTATAGTGTAGTTAAGACTGAAGAAAAATCTTGTTTTTTTCTGAAACAGTTTTAAAACCGGTTTATTTTTACCATAACCACAGAGAAAAGTGACGTAATTGTTGTTGTAGAAATCGAAGGAGTTTTTAAACTGTTGACAAAAGAACAAAACTTTAAACAACTTTCGACTGGTCGCCCCCGCAGCGGTGTTCATTTCTGTCTTTTTTCGTTGCGTGGTAAACATAAAACAGCTGATCATTGCACAAAACAATTTGAAGTAATTTTTATTTTTAAATTTTAATAAAATAAGTAGCAGGAATGAAAAAGGAAGATGCAAGAATTATTTGCATACACTGCGAAATGTTCTTAATCTTAGTCATATATTTTTAATTTTAAATTTGTTTTTAACTTACTAACTACTTTCTATCCCCCCCAGAGCCCGCACGAGCTGTGGTCCATTAAAAACCGAACAAGACTGGCTATCGACCACAAGTCACTTCGGTACTAAACTACTATACGACTACAGACCTAACGTCATCAGCTATTTATACTAGTCATCATGCACTATAAAGATACATTTAAATAAAGTGTGCGAAATTAAGTTAAATAGTTAATAGAATGCTATGTGTTAAGGAGAGTTAAGAGATTAGATTTTAGCTGATCGGAAGAAATAGAATTAGAAACAAGGTCATATAAATATAATATAAATAATATAAATTATTTGATTGACATAAAACACGAAAAGGATCAAGCTGCAACAAGTATAGGAGAATAATTTCTTGTAACCCGAGAAGGGACATTAAAATTTATACTATCAAGCAAGGAAGGGGAAAAGATGTTGCCTACAATTAGATTGTGCAAGAATGTGACAGCAAGAGTCCTTCTGCAACTGAATAATTTCGGGAGGCGGATTAGTTTAAGACGGCTTTGGCAAGATGGAAGGTTTATATTAGGATCACAGTGTGAGTTACGCAGTGAAGTGGGGCTAGTCCGGACAATACCGAGCTGGTACTGTTCACAAGGAAATATAAGATACCCAGCTTTAGACTACCGTGTTTAGGTGGGTCACAGCTTAAACTTTCGAATAAAGCCAATATCTTGGAGTAATTCTGGATTCGAAACTCTCGTGGAGGAGAAACTCTGAAGAAAGAATGAAAAGGCCTTGACCGCATTTTATGTCTGCAAAAGAACGTTTGGTATGAGATGGGGTCTCCAGATACTCTGGCCTATCTACCAACCTAAATGGACTTCCAAGCTCCTACGCATTCATAAGAAAAGGATTCGGTTGATAATTCGAGTCTTAACAGGGCACTGCGCAATTAGGCTGATGAAGACGAATCAGAGAGTATTCAACATCTTCTATGTGACTGCCCTGCTCTTCTTAGAAGACGTACCCGTATTCTCGGGAAACCCTTCTTTGATGCATTAGGCAGTTTGGCAAAGGTGCCACTGGGAGACCTAGCTCTGTTCGTGGAATCTTCAGGTTGGTTTAAGAAGCTGAGGGGGACCCCCATTTCTTAGCCTACATACCAGTCCTACCCTCCCCCCCTCAACATTCCAAAATCAGGCATCACAATGTGCCGTAAGGCGAGCGGTTTGTCTAACCCAAGCTAACCTAACTCATATGTCAAACCCAAAATTCTTAAATTTTCATTTTTTGTTGCAGAACAACATACAATGAACGCCTGTAAAAATCAGGTATTTTTTTCTACGCTTTACAAAAAAGTAACAAAACATTGTTTTTCTTTCTTATCGCATATGAAAGTATTATACGAGGGGGGACAAAAAAAAAACGGGAATTTCGTCATAACTTCTTTATTTCTTAATATTTTAACACCAAATTTTGCTCACCTTCAAAGTATTCGCCATTGACCACTTCTCCAAACGATTCTTCCATTGTTCAAAACAGTTTTTAAGTTCACTCATCGGGATGTCCTTTAAGCCTTCCAGCGATTTTTGTTTCACCTCCTCCACAGTGGCAAAACGCTTTCTTTTCATATTCCTTTTGAGTCTGGGGAACAAAAAGAAGTCACAGGGGGATAGATCCGGTGAGTATGGGGGGTGGACAATCGGTGTCATGGCGTTTTTGGTCAAAACATGCCTGTTTTTTTTTCAATCGACGCTCCCTTTGCTCGTCTGTGAGAAGGCGCGGGATGAATTTGGCTGCAACCCTTCTCATGTGCAAACATCTCTGAATTGAACTCCATGACATTCCCGACATCTCACAGAGTTGATCAATGGTTCGGGGACGGTCTTCACGAACGAGGACATTGATTTTGTCGACGTTGTCATCAGTTCTTGACGTTGAGGGGCGTCCTGAACGAAGTTGGTCTTCAATAGACATTTCTCCATTTTTAAAACGTGAAAACAAATCGTGAACTCTGGGTTAACTTAGGGCAGCATCCCCATAAGCAGTCTTAAGCATTACAATAGTTTCCGCGGCCTATTTCCCCACAAAATTTCACAGCCGCGCGTTGTTCTCGACAAGCTGCCATTACGTTTTCGCCTGACTATCAACGAAGATAGCTATCTTACGACCTTCCGGTACGTTATTTCTGGCCAGCCGACATGCTTCCTTAATGGCAAGGAACTCCGCCTGAAAGACTGTGGCCTCGTCAGGTAGCCGGAAAGAATGGTCTAAGCTTATTTGTGGTGAGTGCACCCCTGCTCCTACACCGCATTCCATCTTCGACCCATCTGTAAAGATTGAAATGTTAAAATCACTCTGAAAGGTGTTCTCTTTCCATTCCATCCTGGTAGGAAATTTTACCTTGAATTCAAAGCTATTGTGCGACACTATATAGTCTGTCGTTCTCTTGAACATAGGATTATTAACCACTCCTAGTATTTTACTATGTCCATATGGTCGTTCTGCCCAGCAGCCGGTTTCTTTTAACCTTACCGCGCTGTTGCAGACCATGTTTTTGATATGAAGATCAATTGGGAGCAGATATAGCAGTACATCCAGTCCTGCCGTGGGGCACGTGCGCATGGCTCCTGTGATTCCTACACTTACCGACCTCTGCACACCGCTAAGTTTGTGCACTATATAGCTCTTTCCTAGAGCTGGCCACCAAACAATTGCACCGTATGTTAATATCGGACCAACAATTGCGATACACATCCATGCTGTTATATTATGGCGTAAACACCATCTCTTGCATTATAACCTTTTGCAAGAGTAAAAGGCCATACAGTCTTTCTTTGCCCGTAACTCTTTATTGGATTTCCAATTGAGTTTTGCGTCCAGCATAATTCCTAAGTATTTGGCCTTATCCGAAAGATGAAGCTGTTGTCCGTTCAGAGTAAGAAGGCGGAAAGTCGGTATTTTCGTCTTTTTGTGGAAAGTATCAGTTCTGTCTTGCTCGGGTTAACGTTTAGTCCACATCCTGTAGCCCATTTTGACAGTTTTCCCAGAGCTCCTTGCATGATATTGTTTATCACGCTAGGAAACAGTCCTGATACCATGATCATAACGTCGTCTGCATACGCAACTACCTTAGCCCCCGTCCTCTCTAATACATGTAGAATGTTGTCTATGACTAAAAGCCACAACAGAGGAGAGATTACCCCGCCCTGTGGTGTCCCTCTACTGACATATCTCGTAAGAGTCGAGTTACCTAACTCTGACCGTACTATTCTAGTCTTCAGCATGTTTACTATCCATTCTACAATTCCTTCCTCGACGCCAATCCTAGCTAGAGAATCCTGGATAGCACGTGTACTAACGTTATTGAAAGCACCCTCTATATCTAAGAATGTTGCGAGAGAGTATTTTTTATAGTAAATCGCCACCTCTGCCGTGCGTACAACCTCATGTAAAACCGTTTCAGTGGATCTACCCTTGAGGTATGCGTGTTGGCAAGTCGAGATGGGAAATTTATCAATAATAGATCGAAGATGGAGCTCCAATACCTTTTCCATCGTCTTCAAGAGAAACGATGTTAGGCTGATTGGCCTGAAATCTTTTACGGATTCATGACCAATCTTAACTGCCTTAGGAATGAAGACTACCTTAACTCTTCTCCAGCTAAATGGTATGTGGTTAAGGAGAATACATGCTCTAAAAATCGATCTTAGCCAAGGGACTACCTTGTCCTGAAGCTTCTGCAGCATTATCGGGAGAACCGCGTCCATGCCAGGCGATTTATAGGGTGAGAATGTACTAATGGAATGCAAAATCTTAAGATCTGTAAAGATCGAATCTAGATCCTGCGAAGGTTGCCGGAACCGTGCGGATACCATAGAATCAGTTGTCACATCTTTGCAGTCAGGGAAGTGAGTTTTTAGTACAAGATCAAGTGTTTCAGCGGACGAATCCGTCCATGTACCGTCTTCCTTTTTAAGGAAGCAGGGGTCCACCTGTTCCTTGGACAGCACTTTATTAAGTCTTGCTGAGACAGAAATAGACTCAACCGACTCATAAAACTTTTTCCAACCGTCGTTTTTGGCGGTCCTGATCGCTTTTTTGTAAGTCTTGAGGCACTCTTTGTATATTTTCCAGTTGTTATTCTTACAACACTGGTTGAAGCACCTCCTCGTCGTCTCCCTGAGCTTAGAGAGGAAGTTCTTTTGACTCCTTCTAATTGGACAGGATATCTTGTAAGCTTTACCGAAAGCTTCCTCAAGATGTTTAACCTTCTTCTCAATTTCGTCCCTAGAGTCAATATTTAAACCTCTGACCGAGTTCAGTTTTGATTTAGCTACCCTCGTAAAAACATCCCATTTTATTTTGCGTGGGTTTCTAAATGGAGCAAAATCTTTTATCTTCAAATTCAGGTTGTAGGGTATCCAGCTATGATCCGAGAAAGACCTTTTGTTGGACACCCTCCAATTTTCAACCTGAACCTCTGAATTCTCCGACAAAAGAGTTATGTCTAGTACCTCCTCCCAACCCGGGAAGTCTACTGTACTAGGGAAGGTAAAGGTGAATGTAGTTCCTCTATTGCACTCTAACAGATTTGAGCTACCAATGAAATTGAAAAGTGACTCAACCCTTTCGTTGTCCTCGGTGCTTCCCCATAGCGTGTGGCGCGCATTGGCGTCGCATCCCAGGAGTAGGGTAGTGTTGGTGGATGTTGCACTGGCGGACAACTGCACAATCTCGTCCGGAGGTGCCTCCCTATTGTGCGCCATGTAGACGGATGTTACCAGCATGTCTTTTTTATCTGCCACTTCGACTTTTACCACTGTCAAATCACCTGTGCAGAATTGAGGACAAAGGAAAGCATTGATAATGTTTTTTACTACAATACATGTTCTAGGCTTGCCACATACCTTAGTGTACAGAAGTTTGTACCTTTTGTTTTTGAGCCCTAGAATGATGACCCAGGGCTCTTGAACGATGCAGATGTCAACGTCATCCTCAGCTAGGAAGACGGCAAGATTATCCGAGGCATTCTAAAAATGCTTAAGATTGATCTGCACGACTTTCAGCATCGGGAGGTCTATTCGGTGTACTGGTGGGTTCCTCCTGAAGCACCAGGTCGTCCATCAGCCTGTTAGCAACCTGCATGTCGTCAGGTTCTTCGTCTGACGGCCGGAAAATCGTAAGCTTGGCGTACCTTACGCCAAACCTCATTTTGTAGTCAGACTTCTCCAACTCCTTAACAGAATCTTCGTTGATGGAGAGGAGCAGAGACATGCTGCTCTTTTGCTGACCTTCGTCTTTAATTACAGCCCAATCACTCATGGGAATTTAGTAGTTTGATGTAATTTTTTCATCCATACATATTTTTTTTATTTGTCGAAATCATATCCTTTTGCCGTTATATTTGATTGTGAAAATTTCCTTTTTAATTAATTGTATACAGTACTGGAGCGAGTACGCTGCCATGGGGCACCCCTATCATAATTTGTCGGATAGTAGAAGTCTCGTCATTGATCGTCACTATGAAAGTCCTGTGCTCGAGAAAGGATTTCAGGATTATGTAGAACGTAGCTGGACATAGTAGTTTACATTTGTGGAAAATACCTTCATGTCATACCCTGACAAATGTCTGCTGGATATCGAGAAATACTGCATTGCAGAACTCTTTCTTCTCAAAGACTTCGAGGATTTTCTGCATTATTCTGTGGACCTGCTTTGGGGTAACATGCTTTTTTCTAAAGCCAAACTGATGATGTGGTATCATTGTAATCAAAGCTCACTTCCATTCTATGGGGAAGTGGCCGATACGAAGCATTGTGTTGTAAATTGTGACTAGAGACAGGATCATGTCATTGATTTGAGTAGATTTGTATGTGGGCAGTTTTGATATATGCTGCCATGTTCGCAAGTTGATAAGTACGTTGAAACTGCCTTCGAAGATCTCGTTTTTCTGATACAAGTTGAATAACTCGCGGAGAAGATTTTGGCAGCGTACGCAGATTGGCTGTTGGATGCAAGGAAGTAAACAGCAATGCCGCTTGCTGAATTTTTTTGGTAAGCAGTTCCACCGCATCATTAATGTCTTCAACTAAGTTAAGATCTATGTTTATTCGAGTTTTTGCTCTAGTAACATTTGGAAATGAGACAGATCAGCACCTGGGGGAAGTAGCCCAGTCTTCGTTGAGTACTTAAGTGCCCACCCTTCTAGTTTAATTATCAGCGGCAGATGATCCGAACAGAGATCAATGCTACCATGGATAGATAGTTGACTTTCGCAAAACCTCCGTAGACTGCAAAGTCAATTGTACTTGGTGTCCTTGTGTTGTCGTAGGGGTAGCAAGTCTGAGATCCTGTGCACAGAATATCCCAGCTACTATTTATGACATATTTTAGAAGTTATTTTCTCTAGGGCAGTTTTTTTCAAAGTGTGGGTTACGAGTCCTTGGGGTCGCGAAGCCTCTACCAGAGGATCGCGCAGGGTCGAGAAGTCTCAGTAAAAAAAAAACAATGTTCAAAAAGACATTTTTTTTAAGGAAATTTTAAGGGATATTTATTAACAAAATTTTAGTTTCTTTAATTATTAGTTTCTTGTAATTTCTTCTTGACAATTGCCATTTTATTTTTTTGTTTACAAACAAAAAACATTGAATGGAAATCCACTGAGTTAAAAGTGAAGAATTTTTATGTTGAATTTTTAGTCAGCGCAATCACTACTAGTTGTTGTGTGTGTACGGTTGGCAGTCACTATGACAGTCAAGTAATCGGCTGTGATGCCATTATTGAAAACTGTGACAGGCAAAATGAAGGTGTTTTTGTTAGTCAATTGGGCGAAACCATGACATCAAGTTGCCCATTGGTTAAAATGGCCATGAAAATATGTATGATATGTATGATACCTAACTATGAAATTAAATAAAAATGTTGAACGGATTTGATATTTGTAATATAATAAAAAACACTGGAATCGTCAGGAGCAGCGGAGGGTAGGGTGTCACGAAATATTTTTACACAATAAGGAGGTCGCGACAAGAAAAATATTGAAAAACACTGCTCTAGGCCATGCCCGAAGTTTGCCCCATTGACGATGCTCGGTATACCAGCAGCTATAAAGTTTGGACCAAGTTGGTTAAAAACAGAAGTGAATATACCACTGTCCCAGGAAAATCTGGGAGGGCAGTATACAGCTGATATCGTGATGTTTCCTTCTTGTCTACGTAGTTGACATTTCATCCTATTGTTGCGTTTATAGAAGTTTTGAGGTCGTAAGGACGGTAAGGATTTGCAAAATTTGTTTTTGCATGTTCGATTATACCCCCGAAATTATTGTCCGAGATGTGATTTGTATAGTTTCCATTAGTGTTTCGAGTCTGCTGAAGCTGTTCTTGTTGTGCTCTATTTTCTGGGAGTCTGTGAGTCCTGGTGGCATCCGCATAGGATATTCCTTGGTAATGTTATTTATTTGTTATAAAAATTCTGCCTAGAGATCTTCTCTTTTTTGATTTTGTTGATAGACGTGTCGTCCCTTGTAGTTAGCAGTATGTGATCGTTGACAAAGTACACAAATAGCTGGCAGATTTGCTGATTTTTCCCACTTAGTAGTAAAATGATCATCTCCACATTTTACACATCTGATATTTTTCCGGCAGTACTTCTTTGTGCGCCCAAATTCTTGGCATCTATGGCATTGCACAAGGTCATAGTTCTTACACTGTAACTCGTTGTCTGCACAGTAATTTAATATTAAATACGTGCTTATTATTGTCGTTGGGTTCGAGGTCCACGAAGAAAATGTCTAACATTTTATTGTTTCTGCTTGTGGGATTATGCGCATTCCTGATTTTGGGGCCATGTTTACCAAGGTGATTGGTGATGAGATCTTTGGAGATAGTGTGGTGGAGTTCATTGATCACCACTTTAAAAGATCTTTCATCAGTTAGCTAAAAGGTATGAAACTCTTCACGAACATTAGGTTTTTTGACAGACGTTTTGTCGTCAGAAACAGGTTGGGTTATAACTGTGTCGTTGTTTTCCTCCATTTCGTTTCCATTGTCCACATCTAGTATTTGGAAACCATTGCTAGTTGCAGGTCTAGTACTAATTTTCTTAATAAGACCTTTTTTGAGGTATACGCTCAGTTTTTAGACAATTGTATACTCGCGGTATCCGATTTTTGATGGGGTTGACTTCCTTTTGTTAGAGGGGCTTGCCACGAGCAAGACGCAGCAGTGCTAACATTAACCGAGAGAGAAATCCATTTCCACTTCTATTTCATGACTTGTAGTCCTATCAACAGTTGAGGGGCTCATACTTGAGCTGGATTTTACGAACACCCCTCGGTTTATCGTATTTCTCATTATACTCTTCACGGGAGTGAATAGTATTATAAGTTTGTCATGAAGTTTGTAACACACAGAAGGAGACATCGCAGACCACATAAGGTATATATATTTGTGATCAGCTCGATGAGACGAGTTGATTTAGCCATATCCGTCTGTTAGTACTCCTAATCCTTCAGTTTTTGAGCTAGAGAGCTGAAATTTTGTACATAGGTTTCTTTTTACCAAACGCCGATCAAGTTCGTGAATCATCATCATGGGGTACCTCCCATACAAACCCCCTTTTTTAGAGTTCCGTACCCATTGGGAGTAGTATAATTTTAAGCTATTAATTGTAGTATACTTTTAGGCTGTGAAATATATATGAGTCCGACTCACACTTGGCTGATTTTTAAATTAATGTTCTTATTTTTGTTTTTTTACGCATCGAACTGAAATTTGGACACTATAAGATTTTGGTCCATATCCACCAACCATATAATTTTAATCCTAGGGTTACCAGGAGGGGTACCTCCCATACAAACCGGGATCCAAATGAAAGTTTTTATTAGATAAAGTTTTTTTTTTTTACTTATTGAACTGAAATTTGGACACTATAAGTGTCTGAACCATAGCCACCAACCTTATAAATTTCAAGACCCTCGGACGTGAAGAGTATTACAACTTCGGCATAGCCAAAGTTAGTCTTTTTTTATATTTTTTTAAATAATGTTTTTCACAACTAACTGCACACTAAATTCACGATCACTGGATATAGCGAAAAAATTTGAAATAAAAAAACGAAAGTCATATTATAAATATGGAGGTTCTAATTTATAGTTTCTATATAAAAATATTCAAAAAAATTAAAAAAAAAAATAACGGCACAGCTAGTATTGCTATACTGCTGTAAAATTTTTTGCGTAAAAAACATTCTCGTGAATCATCAGGTATATATACATTTTTATGCATGTATTTCTTTATACTTTTTCCTGTGAACCTTAAAATGATATTACATTTATCTAGTGTAAATAAATATTAACTTTTCTTTATTTTAAATATTATACATTTAAAAGAGGGTAGTGAAATGAGAAATACGACATGTATGGTTTGAAAATCAATGTCACGCGCGTAGGTCAAATGCAGGCAGAGAGGTGCCGGTTCAAGTCGGAATTGTGTTTAGGTATTCTTTCATTTTCTCCTAATTTGGAAAATTACGAACACACAACGAAAACAACAAACATCATTTCATCATTTTCGACCCCCTCATTCTCCCTTGAAGACGTAAGACGCACAATGGAATAAGCAACGGACACTTGTCTATTTTTAGAATATATATACTAATTGGCGCTACAGCCTTTGAGTCACGAGATATATTAAAATTTTTTAAGACACCAAAGCGTTTGAGTGTAACGCTATGTTTTACGGGACATTGGTATAGGAATCTTTTTAACAGATTTTATGTTAAAAAATTTTCCATGCTAATAAATAAATACAGTATTTTTTTTACAGTGTACGAATACATTTTCTGACAAGTGTATGGATGTGTGTATGCGTTGTTTACATGCATACTCCTATTTATAAATATAACGAAATAATGTTGAGATAGCGAAAGTGTGCGCATGTTTTTACAAGCAACGGACATAGTGTTTCAAGTGAGTCTTAACAATTTGTAGCAACTAATGCACGTGTTTTCTATAGTTGCCTTACCATACAAGCTAACAATCAAGTCAGTCGTATGGTGACTTTCGCAGCTATTCGTCGAAAATCAAACGAACCAATTTGTCGCCATTCACCAGATGATGTGTTAGCAGTTGGTGTAATTCAAATTCATTTGCTCGTGTGTGAATGTGATTTTCTGTAAATGTATGCGTGTAATAATGTTAACCATAAATTTCTATATAAAAAGTGGTTTTTGTTTAATGATAAATTTTGTAATTAAAAAATAATAAATCAGCTTTTCAAAATATGATTTTTCAATTATTTCATCGATTAATTGTTTAAAAATGGTCAAGTGAAATGATTTTAACTGTGTTTCGTTGTATATCAAAAAAAAAACAAGTCAGACACAAAAAATATACTAATTCATCTGGAGCGCAAATGGTAAATAACGAACCCATGTCGGTATGCTACAATAAGTGTAAATCACTAATGCGTAAAGAAATTTAACTGGACTACTAAAAAATTGCGCTTTCACAACACGTATGTATGTGTGTATATAAATCTGACATCAACTTTTTGTTGTAGAAAAGGAGCAATTTCAGAACATACTGCCATTTTTAATTTATGCTGTCTGTTGCCATAAGCAAGGATTTGTTCGTTTATTTATTGTTTGAGGGTTATACGTATCGTTTTTTTAACTCATACAAGCTTTTACTTTAAGTGGATATAAGAAAAATGGAGAAATAAGGCGAAGTTAATTTTTTTTCTTAATAAATGTGTCACATGCAATTTGGGCTCTGCCTTATTAGAATTAAAAGGTGGGTCAAGTGTAATAAGGCCATTTAACTGATATCCTACACATACTTCCAAATTTATACACGCTTGTACATAGGTACATAAATACTTATGCATATAAGTGGGTACCCATATGTAATAACTATATTATTTTGTTTATTTGCAAAAATAATATAAGAAAAAAAGTTTTTTTGCATGTGCGGGCGGCATACGTACACATCTTTCTATAATAGTTACACTCAATATGTTAAAAATAGCGCATGCTCATTCAAGAAAATGGCAAAGTATAGTATATAAAGTTACTTTATTATTTACTTTCTACTTTCTTTTATATACATATGTTATTTATTCATACAGAACATGTACACATATATAGGTTCTTACATATTGAAACACAAATGTTCAAAATTAAAATAATTTAACATGTGATTTTATAATCCATTCAAATTGTAATTATAAAGAAAAAAATATGTATTCGGACAAAAATCATCAATAAGCTTTCATATAAAAAGTTAACGAGAGAGCGTTTACACAACAATTTGGTACTGCTAAATGTGCTACTGTATTTGTCAATCTATATAGAAATACAAACGTGATACATGTTTTCTACATGACAGTAAAAATATCACTACTGAAATCCAGTTTGGAGGTTATTTCACTTACCTGAAATACTAGCTTAGTAAAGACATTGTCACACCATGTATAGATTCACATGTACGCTGTCGAGTGTTAGTATGTGTTTGTGGTGAAAAGCTTTACACAAGTCAGAGAAAATAAAGGATAAATATTTCGAGTTACTAAGTATACGTTTCTTCTTTCTCGTTATATTCTTTTTATATCGTGAATAGTTTATCTTGTTACTTTGACTCGCACACGGAGGGTTCCGTACCATACGAGATTTTTTGCTTAAAATATTAAATTATGTGCATATTTAACAGCCTAAAAGTATACTACAATTAACAGCTTAGAAGTATACTAAAAAAAACAAAATTGTTAAACCAAAGGTTAAATTAAAGAAGAATGCTTCTAAAAATGTGTATTTTTAGTATTTTTCTTTCTACACACAAGTGAATTATACACGGTTCATGAGATAGAGCAGGAGACGAACGGACGGACATCGTAAGCTTAGTAATAGGGTCCAGTTAGCTCCCTATGGGTACGGAACCCTAAAAAAAAGATTTTTTTTGATGATCATTGTGTATTGTTTTTTAATATAAATTTAAAAATTTGGTATTGTGACACTTTAGTTAAACATGTGCGACATATTGTTCTTCATCTGGAATTTGAGAATCTACTGGACATGGTTCTTTTAGTTCTTCTAACCTGGCTGAACTTGAGCGCAGATGAATGTAAACACATCACTCGGTCTTATGATTTGAATCAGTTAAGAGAAAAAAATTCTGGAAGCGTCTTGGTGAGAGGATTGCAAAGCTTCGTGGCTAGTCGACTCTCAAATTCCAGATGAAGATATAGTGACGGATACAAGGATATTGACAGCGCCGGACCTTCTCAGAGTCATCATTTCAGTAAAAGGAGTAGCAGGCCCAAAGGCCAGACCTCAATATGTGCCATTCCCAGTACAAGGGATTTTGGACTAAAACAAAAAGAAAAAGTTCATATTGAACAAAACTTGCATTATTCTTCATTATTCTCTTTTAGTTTTTTGTTACTTTTTTTTCTGAAAATTCATATTTTCTTTGTTTTTATCGTCTTGATTATACTATCAGTTGGTTTTGAATGTTTCACATTTTTAGCTACTATTCTAAAAACCCTCTCTTCTCTGACCATCTTGCTAAGATTTATAGTTAAAATCTTGTTTGTCCATTTTGGCGCATTAGACCATTGATGTCATTAATATCAAACAAAAATATAGGCAGCAGTTAGAAGTATCCCAATGTATCCACAGTAATATTATTACCATTGTTGTTACATTTGTTCTACCATAATCATCTGTATCACTTAGCAAGCAAATTTGTTCTTGCTTTTAGAAGTGCCGTGCTTTTCTTTTGATATTTGGTGAGCTCAAATTTTATCTTTTGTTTGGTCTTGCTTTAACAATCATCCTTTGCTACTCCGGCGCTATTGTCACTTCGTCATCGCATATGTTTTTGCTGTGCTTAAAAGTAACGGCTGCCTGCCTATCAGCACTGAAGTTCGCAAGCAGTTTAACGAACGCAAGTTGTTGTTGCTCAATTGTTTTTATAAAAAATTTAATCAAGGTGTTTGCTCAGCAAAAACCTACTCCACTTATTTATGCAAAGATAATGAGATATGTATATACGGGTCGTTCAAATATTACGTAAGCAAAATTTTGCTTTTGGACGACAACACATGCATGCTTTATTCCGAGTAACTAATACAATGCATTTTATTCATAATACTGTCCATCATTAGCTACGACTTTTCCCATCTTTCAGGCAGCATACGGATTTCGCGTTGGAAAAATTCATCTTCTTTTGAAGCTATCCAAAACTCGACCCATATTAAGAACTAATTTGTACAGCCAATATTTATTATCTATATCATTGTTTCTCAAACTGTTGTACGCGTACCACAACTGGTACGTGAGGCCTCCAAAGGTGGTTCGTGAACTGATAATAGATATTATGTACTTGCCTTCAAATAAAATTATCGTTAGCTTTGTAAATGCAACACTGCTGTTGGTGTTTATTCAACGGGGAATCCCCAGCTCGTTTTAAAATCGTGACGAGTCATGCGTATTTTGTTTTGTTCAGTGTCGTGCATGGTGTAAGAAATAGAGGTGACGCCAATAGTTTACAGTTATGTGTCGTTCTCTCAAAAATAATCTTGCGCTCTTTTGATTTGTAAATGTTTATGCTACACAACACTATCATATGTTGGCAAGTCGAAATTCAGTTGTGAGTTCATGAATTTCATTATTTGTATATGTATTCATAACACTAATTTTTAGGGTTCCGTACCCATAGTATACTTTTAGGCTGTTAAATATCCACATAATTTATATTTTAAGCAAAAATTATTGTACGATGGTACGGAACCCTCCGTGTGCGAGTCCGATTCACACTTGGCTGATTTTTAATTTTTAATTTTTTAAAAGGATTTCCGCTCTCACAATTGAGAGCGAGAAATTTTTGAGTGCGTAACAGGGCAAGTTGATGCAACCTTGTATTCTTGTTGAGTGTCGTGATTGTCTTCTAGTAAAGCAAACGTATTTACTTCTGTTTTTATCGCAAATTAACTCGTGGAAGATATGAATAAGTGGCTTAAAAGATACTTAAAAACGTTGAAAAATTCTATTCCAACAAGTTCTACTTCAGAATCAGAATGTGTTGTTACTGAACATGAAGAAAATTCTTCCAAACAACGGAAAGTAATAAGAAAACATGATCCCGAATACATTATTTTCACGTTCACAAACGTAAATGATGAGCATAGGCCGCAATGTGTGATTTGTTTAGAAATTTTCTCAAATCAAAGCATGAAACCGTCATTATTGAAGCGCCACTTTAATACCAAACATTCAACATTACAAAATAAAAGTAAAGATTTCGTCCGTAAATTAACTGGGATTAAAGACCCAAAAAACATTGTGTCTTCCTTTGTTGGTAGTTGTCAAAAGGCGACAGAGGCATCCTTCCTAGTGAGTTTAAGAATTGCAAATTGTGGAAAAGCTCATACTATTGGTGCTACCTGTTGCAAAAGATATAGTTACATGTATTTTAGGGAGAAACGTCTGCTAAAAAACTAGATACAGTTCCATTGTCAAATGATACCGTCCGTCGTAGGATTGAAATGATGGCATCGAACATTAAAGAACAATTAATAGTACGAGTTAAAAATAGTGATTTTTTTACCATACAACTCGACGAGAGCACAGATATAACAAATTACGGCCAACTTATGGTTTATGTGCGGTATACAATTCAAAGTAAAGTGGAAGAAGATTATTTATTTTGTGAGGCACTCCCAACACGAACAACTGACGATGCCAAGATGGATTTGTCCGAATTTTGGTCGACAGTTAAAAATGAGTATCCAACTTTGTTTGCTCTTACAGCACAACTTGTTTTATTTAGTTCGGTGGTACTTGATTAATCCACATTGCACATGAATGATACGTGAAAAAAAAGTTCAGAACCGCTGAGTTATATAATTAAACGGTGAACACAAATTTTGTGTACTTTTTCCTGAACCAATTTTTTTTTTTAAAGAAATATACCATTTTTTTTTTTTTTTTAAAGACTAGGACTATAACAATAAAATTATAACCTGGATATTTTATGAACAATAGCGACAAAAGCCTTCAGCTCGGAAAACTGTTTATATAAGGAAATTAATGTAACTAATATTAAAAACTGATAATAACCAAAAAAATTAACAAAGCTATATATACTTATAATTAGGTACTTAAAGATTAGAAATAATACAAAAAAAAAAAATACATTGGGTGATTTAGATTAGATTGTAGAGATTATATTTTTTTAAGAATAGCAAAATGAGTTTAATATTATGTGACGAAGGATTGGAAAGAATAGGAAGGGGATCTGTGTTTAAATCTCTTTCAAGTTCTAGGATAGCAAATCCAAAAATCGGCAAATCTTAATTATGTTTACTTAAGAGAAATATTTTTACGAGTGAAAGTAAGGTTGAGGTATTACAGTTTAGTTTGGGATTAGCACTTAATGACATTAAGTTGATAAGTTTCTACGGTGGATAGACACTGTATATGAGAGTTCCAACGGAATTTATTATTAAATTGAATGCCTAATATGTGTAAGGAAGTAACTTCTTGGAGTTGATTATGTGGAACAACTATTGTGCAAGAGCAGTTTTTCTTTCTGCAAAAGTGCTGTTAAGTTTAATTTGGGATTTTTTACTTTGTTGGATTTAATAATTATATTGAAATCGTCAGCGTATGCCAAGAAGTCTATTTCTTTATGAAGCATGAGCATAGAACACAGCTTATAATATGCAATTACGAAGAGGATTACCGAGAGGGGGATCCTTGGGGAATCCCATTATGAAGCGGGTATGGAGATGAATAATTAGATGCAACACCAACTATTATTTTACGATTGGAGTGATATTATATATCTTATAATTCTGGGGCCGACTCCCCACTCTAACAATTGATCAACAACACTTTGCCCAATTTTATCGAAAGCTTTTTCAAAATCTAAAGACACGATTGTAATATGTTTTTTAAGGGAGATGCTATCTGCAATTGCGTGGTCTACATATAATAGAGCATCGATTGTAGATTTCCCTTGTTACAAACCACCAAAGTCGATTAGCTATTATTTTATCTAGAACTTTTGCTAAGCACGGGATAAGAGATATTGGTCTGTATGATTGGGGCAGGTGTTTAGGGGATTTTTGTTTTGCTCTAGGTAAAACCGTGCTTGTTTTATACTGTTCCGGGAGCTGCTTGTTAAGAATGTTGTTATAGAAGTTTAATATTCGACGTATAATTGGGGAGTGTTTTTGATGATTGCATAAGTGATTCGGTCTAAGCCCGGGGTTTTACCTTTTAACTTGTTGACTGCTGCAGCAAGTTCTAGGCCATTAATGTCAGATTCTATAGGCATGGCTTTTGGGTTATTACAGAAGGTGGGGAGGTTGTTTAACGCGTTCTGTTTGTGTAGACCAAACTTACTTGGGAAGTTCGTATCTTCTGATAGGTTAGACCAAAAATTGGCAAGATCATTGGAGATATCTAAACCGTCAGTTAAAAACTGAGGAGAATTGTTTGAGGATGTCATGGAATGAATATTGAAATTAGATTTATAGCCAGAGAAGCGTTTTATATTTCTAAATATTATATCAACTGGGGTGCGAGGACTAATGGTAGAAGTAAATTTAGTAATCGATTGCTCTTTAGCATGCTTGATTTCTCTTTTCAGAAGAGCATTCGCTCTTTTGTAGTTCAGAATATTATTTTGCGTGATGTTATTTTTAAAGAGATTCCAGTATTTATTTTTATTCTTTTTAAGTTCATTAAGTTCCACAAAGGAAAGTTTTGACGATGAAAACTGGTTGCTGTTTGTGGGATAGTTGGGTTAGCTGCAAGGGATAGAATAATTGGGAAGTGATCCCCAGTGGATAGAGAGGTATCTGTGTTCCAATGAGTGTGAACGGCTAGTTCAGGTGTGCAAAAAGAAAGGTCAATGTTAGTTAGAGTATTATGCGTGCTAAGATGGCGATGATGGGCGATCCATTATTTAGTAGCATAAAATTGGATTTAGTGATAAATTTGTCAATCAGTATACATTTACGGTTATTTTTAACAGATCCCCAGCTAGTATGCAACGAGTTAAAGTCGCCAGTGACTAACATGGGAGTGTTGGAGCAACTTAATGCATTTTCCAAATCTTTTAATGAAAAGTTTTTTCTGGAGGATAATATGTGCAGTTGATTTTGAATTTAATCTTTGATAATAACTCAATAATTGTTGGTAGGAGCAGTGGTAATAAATTTGTTGCTAGGTGAGGTAGGGGAGGTGATAATCGACTTGGCCGAATCATTCAGCACAGCAATGCGAATTTGCAATGATTGCGTAGGTAACGGGATTATGCTGATGTCTGTTACTGTAAATGCCATTTGCTGTTTTTCTGTCTACTTTTTCGAGTGAAATAATAGCTTGTATTTAATTTTCTCTCAGAAAAGTAGGCACTTTTTATCAGTAGCTGAGTGATCACATTGTGGTGTTTTATTTCTATTGCAGTTTACTCATGCTTTTGGTAAATTGCAGATTTATTTTTCTTCGCTGTTGAGGTGATAGTTATTTGCGCAGAAAGGACAGATTTTAATGTCTTCGCAAATCTTTGCAGTGTGCCCATGGCGGAGGCAATTGTGATATACGGACGAAGTTATACCTTTTCATAGCCAATGTTGATATGTTCTGGAATAGTTGTGGATTCAAAAGTCAGTCTCAACCATTAAATCACCAGATTTCTTAAGAATTTTTTTTGCAACCGTTAATTTTTGAGATTTAAGTTCTTCTTTAATCTCTTCTTCCGCGACGCCTCTAAGATCATAGCAGTAAACTACTGCTTTTATAAAGTTCAGCGAAGCATGTTCCGTTACATCTAATTCTATGGTTGAAGATAGGGAGCGAAGTTGAATTAGTTTCCTTGCTTGCAATACGTTTTTGGTTTTAATTAGAATTGAACCGTTTCTTAATTTTTTGCAAGTGTCAACCTCGCTAGGACGAATTCCATCTATCACCTTTTTTTTATGAGGAATGGAGACACATTGGTTAAAGATTCCGTACTATTTATACGTGTCGAATAATAAGAGAGAGTTGCGAAAGAGTGAAGGTGCTCTGCTGTGCAGTGCTATCAAAAAATATAAATAAAAGAAAATACAAAAGATAAAAAGTCAAAAAGTGAACCAAAATTTGAATAGAACACAAGGTGTAAAACTTACATAAAAAAATCAATTAAAATATAAAAGAAAAAAATAAATACAACAATAATTTTTTTTTTTTTTTTGGGAGCTCAAAACATAAAAATATCCTCAGTGAAAGTAAAAGCAGAGTAAAGTGAGAAGTGGAAGAAGTGGAAGCAACAACAAAGAACAGCAGCATCAAAAATTCGAAAAAAGCATAACAGACTAGTTAGCTGTTTCCGAGCTTTGGACTTGCCCCGTGTTTTTGGAAGCTGTAATTTGCATCGCATAGTTGTAAATTAGAGATAAGCCCAAAAGTACACCCTAAACTAGTAATACTAGTAACCGTTTACAATGCAACGTACACCAAGATGTGGGCACATCAGGAAAGAGATCCCGAGGAGCGCTTTCGCCAGAAGTGAGACTGAAGGATGTCTTTGATGCGATCAAATCGGTAGAAGTTAAGTTAGAAGCGAAAATTGAGGCAGTAGAAACTAAAAATCCAAGCGCCGAAGATATCAAGGCCATTGTAAGAGAAACCAATAAGGAGACAAATAAAGAGGTTCTTGATAAAATATCGAGTATGGAAGAAGATGTAGCTGAACTGAAAAAACAAAATATGGAAATGAAAGTCGAGTTAGAGCAACTAAAAACGGAAAAGAAAGCTGACTGAAAACGGATTGCGTAGATGGAACAACATATCAAAGGCAAGAACTTGATATTCAAAGGGCTGCCAGCAACAAAGGCAGTTCATGACGAAGTGAAGAGGGTGTGTAAAGAGTGCTTACAATTGCCATCGGCCTCAGTGGTGAAAGCACTGACTGCGTTGGCTGAGTTTGACTCGGAAGAGGGATTGCTTTCGGTTTTGAAACGCAGAAATAAGCTGGCAGGTTCATCTATCTACATAGAGCGCGACCTCAATGCAGACCGCCAACTAAACAAAAGGGTGATGCTGTAACTTAAATCGGCGATATTGGCTACAAACAAAAAACATCCGATTATGGTGAGGGATGACAACATAAAAATCGGGAATAAATGGTTTAGGTGGAACCGTGAAAAAAAGTTGATGCAAGACCAGCAGGAAGGTGGAAATGCTCTCAGGGAGCTTTATGGAAACGACGCAAAATTAATTTCCATAGATTATAAGTACTCGTTCGACAAGCTACAAAAAAACTAATAAAAACGCCCTGCCAATATACAAAAATTAGTCTTATCTCCTACAACGTTCATGGCTTGCAAAGTAAATTTTTATATCCTGACTTTTTCCAATATTTGCGGCAAAGTGATGTGTTCGCATTAATTGAAACACACATCACTGATGATAGAGTAGTACAGGCTACTAAATATTTTAATGGATTTGATACGTATTGGAAACCAGCAACAAGAAATAGCCAATACGGAAGAGCTAGCGGTGGAATGGTCATTGGAATTAAAAAGAACCTAAGCAATAGGGGAATAAGGCATGTGTACCGTACTGTAAATGGAATTGGATATATTACATTATACGCTCACGATAAAGAAATAACTTTGATTCCAGTATACATAAGAGGAGGGCGAGTTCTCATTGCTCAAAAAAACAACTGAAAGAAATTTAATAATTATGGGCGATTTTAATGTACGAATTGGACAATTACAACAACAAACGGATCTAAATAGACTAAGTTTTAATGCACTTTACGAAAATAGGAGCTTAAAAGACATGGTAATAAATTGACATGGAAAGGTACTCATTAAATTCTTCACAGACTATGGATTATTGATACTGAATGGAAGGACGCAAGGTGATCAAACTGGTGATTTTACTTTTATAAATGCGATCGGAAGCTATGTAAACGACCTATGCGCAATATCAGTGGAGTGCCTTCATTTGATCAATAATTTCGAAGTCGGTCATCAAATATGGTCAGATCACATGCCAATCAAGCTTACTATGGAGTTTGAAAATATTAACAGCCAAACAAAAAAACAGAATTTAATACCGAAACTGTGCAGGATAGAGTCGAAGAACAAAAATTAAATGAGAACCTACAGACCTTAAAGGAAGAAAATAACACACCGACCTTACCCCAGCTGGTTGAAGTTATCAGAAACTCAGTGGAGATACAGATTGGCACAAAAGTAATTTTTAAACAGAAGTGGTATAATTTTAATTGTCATAAAGCGCGCATAAAATCCTTTGAAGCTCTAAACAAATTTAAAGGATCAAATAATGAAAGTGACAAGTCTTACTATTTAAGAGCCATGCAAGTCTATAGAAATGTGTGTGAGCAGGCCAAACTTGAATATCTTAAAAGGATGGAACAGAAGATAAACCATATAAAAAACTCCACAGATTGGTGGAGAGTTGCAAATGAAATAAGAGAGCAAACTTTTAAAACTGGAGCAACTTTATCGACGGAACAGTTTAAACATTACTTTGCAACCCTCTTAAATCCTACCCAAGAATTCGTTGAAATCCATTATTGCCAACGGTACAAATATCCGATATTCATCAGGTTTTAAAAAAGTCAAAAAATAACAAGGCCCCTGGAGTAGATAGGTTATCTTATGAATTTGTCAAAAATGCAACCAGCGAGTTCGTAGAAGATTTAACCAGTGCTTACAACGTTATACTCGAAACAGGAAAAGTGGACAAAACATTTGTAAACACAATTCTGTTCCCGATATTTAAAAAAGGAGACCCAAATATGGTAAATAACTATAGAGGAATACAATGAATACAATCTCAAAAATGTGCACGGGTGTACTAAATGAGCGAATCTACAAATGGGCAGAACAGTATAACGTCATTAACGAATTCCAAGCAGGCTTTAGAAGGAGATACTCAACGGTGGGTAACATATACAACCTGTCAAGTATTGTGCACATAAAATTAGCAGAAAACAAAAAAGTTTACGCCTTCTTTGTGGACTTCAAGGCTGCTTTTGATAAGGTGCCCAGAAACCCTCTAATATACAAGTTTTCAACAAAAATATTAAGATTAATAGAAGATATTTACAAAGACACCAAGTACGCGGTATGGACGGGTGAGGAAATGTCAAATGCCTTCGAAACTTATTCTGGGGTAAAACAAGGTTGTCTACTGTCGCCGTTGCTGTTTATTCTATATCTAAATGATATCCACAACAATTTGGAAGGTGGTCTAAATATTGATGGGACAAACATAAGGGTGTTAATGTACGCGGATGATATAGTACTACCAGCTGATGATGGGAATGTACTCCAATCAAAGATACATAAGTTAGAGGATTATTGTTTAAAATGGAGTATAGAAGTAAACCTAACGAAATCACAAAAAATGGTGTTCAGAAAGGGAGGTCGACTTTCGGCCCAAGAAATGTGGACTTACAAGCAAGTACGAGTGAAGATCACATCAGAGTACTGTTACCTTGGTGTAAATCTCACACCAAAGATGTCTTTCACCAAGCACATCAACAACAGAATTGAGCAAGCAAAAAACAGCATTAACTCGACATGGCGTAACTTCCTAGGCAAAAGCGAAATCACAGTGGCATCAAAATGGAGGCTATTTTTGGCAGTTTGCTTGTCAATCCAAGCATATGCGGCGCAAGTTTGGGGATACACAATGCCGGAAGAGGTAAACAAGTTCCAGTGGTATTTCTTGAAAAGAGTGCTGAGGTACTGAAGACAGTAAATTCTATACATTAGATCTGCATATGAAATACATCACAAAGACTTTACTATCATATAACGCAGATAGATTGCCTCATAAGTTGTCCAAAGCTACTCTAAGAAAAAACGTTGTGTGGGCAAATAAATTTAATCAGCTGGGAGCAGAACACAACATAAGTAAGCGTAATTCCAATCAGCTCATTGAGGCATTAAAAGCGGCTTCGTGGAGTACAATGCTGGAAAAAGTAGCAGGTAGCACAAACCGCTTTTATAAATACCTGCAACCAGCAGCTCGAGAAAATATTTTTAAAGCAAACTTAACTCAACGTGAAATAACTATGATAATAAAAGCAAGCTGTGACATAATACAACTGAATGCAAATCGTTTTACGCCAGACTTGTCAACCATTTGTACACTATGCAACATGAATGAGCAGGAAACACTGGAGCACTGTGTTAAATGAATTTAGGGTGTCACATTTTAAGAAAACTTCAATTGAGCAAAATGAGCTGATAAATATATTAAACGGTGACCATGAAATCAGTTGGAAGACTCTAGCAAGCTATATATGCACAATATTAAACTATAGAAAATTTCTAATTTCAGAATTCTGCTAACGGGTAACAGCCATGCTGTAAAATCACCCCTCGTTTCTTTTTTTTTCTTTCTTTCCAAAAAATGTATAAATTAAATTCATTTTATCTGTACCTATGTATAAACGAAAAATTGAATAAAAATAAGTATACTACTACTAATATTTATACGTGTCATGACCAAGTATTTATGCCCAGTGGAGAGGGAGTTGAGTCCAATTGACTTATCCAAAATAATGGATGGCCCGGGAGGGGGGCCACCACCGCGGTCTGGAGGCACTTCTGCGCCCATAACGGTAAAAGTTAATCAACAATAACAGAAATTGTAACAAAAATCAAAAAAGAAAGACCAACGGTCGAGGTTTGATATTGTTATTGATATTGCTGTTTTTGTTTTTGCTTTGGCAAGTAATCGACAAAAGGAGCGAAAGTTAAAGACACAACCGTTCTCAATGAGAGTTAGTTTTTGACTGAAATATACCAATAGTATTCTTCGCTAAACTTGTACAATTAATTTATTTATTATTATTTTTTATCAAAATAGATCCAGAGGTTACCGATAACCGTTTTATAACAGCAATAACAACGTATTCAGTTCAATTACTCAACGTTCATTGGTTGCGTAAAAGTGTCAAATATGTTTACAAGTATGTTTGTAAAGAGTATGATTGGAGGATAATTGAATTCCCAATGCATTATCAGTCTCATACGATTGTACGACTTGATTGCCATCTGCCTAGACGGCAAAATATTTACTTTAGAGAAGGAAATATGGAAAAAACCATAGCTAACCTTCCAAGAACCAATAATTTTAAAATTTTTTGAATTGAATAGAAACGTTGCTTCTGCAAATTAATTTTTGTATATTAAAAATCCAGAACATTTCGTGTAAGATGGCAAAGAAAAAAGTGGAAAGTTAGAAAACGTGGGGCAGAGTAAGTTATTATATTTTCCATTTACGATTACTTCTATTACACGTTTGTGGTGCTAAGTGTTTTGAGTATTTACGATATTATAATGGGATTGTGTTTTGTCGAAGCTTGTCATGCGCGAGGGATTGCGTTGAATGACAATGAATGACGTGTATGTTTGAATGAAGTGAAAAAAACTAATTCTCCAAGGCAATTGCGAGAGTTATTTGGGTTTATTTGAGATTTGAAAGTTCCTGCGAATGTGTTAGTTTTATGGAATTAATTCAAAGATGATACGAGTGAAGATTTTCTTAAAGACTGCAGTCAGGACATTCCTTATAATCGAACTATTGTAATAGTCGATAATATACTTCAGACTCATAATATTTCATGTCAAGAACTTTTGTATCATAATGCTGGTAGCAATGAACATATTTTGTTTAACGGCTCACACAGGTTGCAGGTTGTAATCGGTGGGAGAATTCTGCGTCACTGATTATAATCGACGAAATGTCATTGTGTCCTCTTTATGCTTTGAAATTAATTGATAAATTGCTGAGAGATATGAGTTTGGAAAAAAATAGAGACAAATTATGTGGGAATTTTCTTAAAAAAAATGATGATTGTTCAATTATAAATTTAGAAGTCTTAAAACGAATGCCTGGAGAAGAACAACTACTACAACTTTGCAGCACCGAATCTAGGAGGGGGCAAACCGAGGCACCCACCCCGGGCGGTGATTTGGTGGACGCCGAAATCATAATATAAAATTATTGAAAATTAAAAAACTTGCTCCACAAAACGCCTAACATACGGAAGCCTGGTTGGCTCATCGTCGACTTGTAAGAAAAAGGCGTCATTCAGGCCCACTTTTGGACTCGAGATGCCGAATTCAGATTTGCCTTGTCAACAATTGATGTCTTTTTAATGAAATTGATGTCATTTAGCTATTAAAAAATTAATGTCGAACATTTTATTAAAACTAATTTCTCTATTTTAATTAAAAATTAATTCGAATCTTTATACACAATCAAATACTGGTACACAAGTTTGAAAACATTTGAAATTGTGTTTTGAGTTTTCTGTTGCAGTACACATGGGTACCAGCCTTTAAAGTTCGCAGATTATTGGCAACATCTAATGGCGGGAATTTTAATTTAAACTTATTGTTTGCAAACTTATTTTTTTAACTCCTCAGAGTAGAACTAATTTAAAAAAAGGTGGGAGTCCCGTTTCTACGAAATTTCCAAAAAGAAAAAGCAACACGACGAAATCTGCGAGGACGAATCAAGAACGCTAGATCCGACTAGTTTATTTTCTAAAGATATAAAAGTAGTGTTCGACAAAATTTTAAAAGAAATTGAAACAAGAAATCGCAAAGAGTCTACGTGAAAATTTCGCTTTCCTTAATGGCCAGGCGTTTTTAAATATGTCAACTGAGGATCTGCAAAAATGGATCCGATCTAGCTCAAAAATATTCGAAAGACTTGACTCCAGTGGATTTTTGCTAGGAATTTACAGTCTTCAAAGAGCTAGTAAACGAAATTGATGAAAAATCAAGTGCATTCGATCAGCTGTGCAAGCATAACCTGCAAGAAGCGTTTCCTAATGTTAATGTAGCTTTAAGAATGTACTGTACATTACCTATCACATCTGCAAGCTGCAGAGAGGGGCGCCACTAGCAAGTTTCTGCCTCGGTTCGAAAAAATCGTAGATCTGGGGCTGCAACTTTGATGTACGTGAACATAATAATTTTTTTTTGTATACTGTATCAGTAAGTGGTCTGCCTCCCCATAAATTGTTTTTAAAAGAAAACTGTATTGTATTATTAATACGAAATTTAAATACAAGAAAAGCATTAGTTAACGAAACTCAAATGAGGTAAAATCGAATTCAATTTCCAGTCATTCCAGCTTTTGCGATGACTATAAATAAATCCCAAGGTCAAACGTTTCAAACAGTAGGAATATTGAGACAGCCAGTAATAATCACGGACAATTGTTTAGATGTATTTAGTAATCAAACAGTTCGATTCCTTGTTTTCTTGTATTTAGCTAACGAAAATAAAGCATCAGTACAGAGTGGTGTGGACATGACCTAGGTTTGGCTTATTTATTTCGGATTAAAAACAAAATCTGTGCACAAGATTTGGTGATGTGGGTCAACCCCCGTAGCGGGAGATGCAACAACCCCAACGTTATATACCGTCTGTATCTGATTTATATGGAACGGACGAGATAGAACTACTTTTGGACGAAATACGCGAGTTGGAGTTCGAACCGGTCTGCTGTCAGCTGGACGAGGAACAAGACTTTGAAATTGCTGGCAGCAGAGCTGGTGAATTATCATTATCGCTGGAATCACCTTTGGGTACCTGTACGTCGTGGGACTCACACGCGAACTATAAACAGCGCAGCGGTGAAACACAACTGCCATGGGGAGTCGCCCTACACTGTGATACGCAACACTTAAAAACGCCTACAGGAATTGTGCGAATACTTTTGGTGGTGAGTATTGACATTAGTACCCATATTTCATTAATGCAAATCGCTAAATTTTCAGTTATCCTCTGCTGCTTGCCTGGCATGCGAATGTTCCGCTGGCACGGTGCAAGTCGGTCTTTTTTTGCTACCACTCATTGGACGTTTAAGGCTGATGGTCTTTTGTGCGCTTTTTTCATTACTTATTACATGTCTTATGTTGTTTCTCGATATATCGCACATAGCTCTCATATTTCCATTTAACTGGACTAAAGTTGTGAGTAACCAATGTTAATTAAGCTCATTAATATAAATGCTGCATTTTATTGTATTCTCCAATAGAATACGTGGATGTACCTGAGTATTGGTTTAATATTTATTTTGAGCTCTACGTTGGTTGTACATATGGTACTTTACGCGGCAGAGTACACTTGGGTGTCGAAGCATTCTAAGGATACTTTATTTGCATCAGCGGTACGTAGATTTAGAGTCAATTTTTAATTTTTGTCTTCAAATAGGTACGTTTTTTTTAAAGCAGATAATAGGCTACCTATGTGGTTTGGAATCGTTAATACTCTCAGGAATCGCCAGCTGGCCCTGGTCGCAGTACCGTGAACACGTGCCTGATGATGTGAGTGAACTTTATATAGAGGATCGTGAAATGACACCATTGAGTCCGATCAATAGTACTGATATAGCGCCAAATAATCAGCAACAAAATAATCACCATATGTCGATGTCCCATAATCAGAAGCCTTATATACCTGGTAGGTGGTACTATCTCAAGTATTGCTTTTGTATTTGAATAATTGAATTAATTACAGCCAAACGACCCAATGAAATAAATAACAAAAGACCAACACTAGGCCACTCTCAGAGTGCACGAACATCAAATCAACGTTATCGCGAAGGCTATCATTATCAACCTGTTGCGTCAACGTCCCGCCACAGCCCTACATTTGTCCTAGGCTACGACACAGGGGCCGGTCCATCCACATCTCAATCCAATGGTAATTCAAGTGCGTGATAGTTTTTATTCCTTAAATAATAAAGTTATTTTATGTCCACAAAATGAAAGTAAAAAAGGTTGCAATAAATAATAATAAATAGTAAAAACTACAATAAAAAACCTTAACTTTGGTCTCACCAAAGCTTTTGTACGCTTCACATAAATATTTTGAAACAAAACTATGATTAAACATTTCGTTTAAATTGCTTGTACTAGTTCATATTTTTTGATAGTTGATATTAATGAACTACCGAAAAATTTAAGTTCTAACTTTAAAAACTAGAAAATACCAGAATTTGAGAACTCGTTTTATAATAATATATATTATCCGGTGTGATGGAAACCGCTTTCGTCTCAATTTCGCCCTAATTCCATTCCACGGTGTGATGGAATCCGCTTTTGACGTTCTTGAAATCACCTAAATTTTTACACGCGATTTGGTTTAAATTCTCTCTTATATTAAATTATTAAAGAAAAAAGTACCAAGAACTGTAGTTTATTGTTTTTCTCGCTTAATTTGAAGAATTCAACATTGCATTTTACTGAAATCACTTTTTCATTGAAATAAAATAGACGAAAGTAGCATAGTCCGGCGCGCGTTGCTGCGGCCCCGTCGTGATGTTAGTGTGCGATTTTTATACATGCTAACTTTCATGCTGATTGGTCAAACGTTGTTGGAGTGAAAAGACGTTAAACAGTTTTTCTAGTCCTATTTATGTATACACACGGTATTATTCACTAGATGTCGAAAACGTCGAAAATCGTCTACGTAGTAAAATCAAAGCAACCCTGGGTCTATAAAAAAAAATTTCGACGGATAGTAAATTTGCTGACCAATTGAGTATCGAAAACTTTCGACGACCCTAGTAAAGTGAGGGTTGCCAATATTGTGAATTTATTATGAATGGACAAGTCTGAACAAAAATGAAATATTTTATCATATATTGAAATAACAATTGACTTACAGGAAATAGAAGTACGTATAATAAATAATTTATTTCAATTTATGTACTTTTTTCAATATATTCACTTTTTAAATTTTTTCGGCATTTTCATTTGTTTGTTTACATTCCACTGGCAGTTGTATTTGTGAGAACAGCTGATTTGCTAAGTGTGCAAGCAAAATTTATCGTTCACGAGATTGAGGTAGTAAATTTGCTACCGTAGACAATTTTCGACGTTTTCGACATCTCGTGAATACCTCGATAGATTTTATATATATAGATAAGCAAAACCAACCAATGCTGAATATGCTAACTTGCTTGCATATAAATTTTAACATTTTAGAAGATTCCAATTTGACTTTAATTCAAATAATTTATATGTCAAAATAAACTATATTTTTTGGTAATGAAGCTGTGATGTTTTAATTTTGTTTAATAAATGCGTATAAAGTGATTAGTTTAATGAGAACTTTTAATAATCTCATGTTTGCATGTGTGTTAACGCAGGGGACGACTATACACGATTTTTGTTTGTTGAGAAATGAAGTGTTTTTGTTTTTGATTGGTTTTTGTAGAGTGAGTAATGTGAAAGGGAGTGAGCAATGTCAAAATATTTGCTTGGCATCACTGGCTTAGTGTAAATACTACCAAAAGGATCCAAGGAAAAATAAACGATAAGTGTCGGCGCAAATTCGATACGTTGCCGACGGCCCTAAAAAAACCAGTATTTAATCAGCAGTTCGTTCGAACATCTTTGTTCGAAAAATGAAATTGTCACGGTTTCTATCACACCTACGTTTTTTTTGGATGAAATTGAAAACGCCCGACATCAAAAACGTCGGTGTTTTCTATCACACCCCGGTATACCTTTTAGTGGTCGGATTATTAAGATTATACAATTGATGTGACTTAAGCAAACAGCCACCCTGTACAAACTGTCAGCTATCAACATCGAAATCTGTGTATCTAGTTAGAATTTGAAATGTTTTCTCCAGTGGTTATGTATTCTAGTTGTTAGGGCGTCAGAAAAAAATCATCCATATGGAATGAGTAGACCTAGAAAATAATTAATAAATCGGCTGCACCGTGAATGAGCCCTATATGTGACTAGATTTCGTATAGACTAACAATAAATATCGGAAGAAACCATTAATAAATTCTCACTAATGTGAAGTGTATAAAAAAAATGTAAAATGAAAAATGCATTTGAGTATATATACGAAAAATAATTGATAAATAGATAAAAACGCAAATAAAATTCTTTTAATATCTGTAATAAAAAGAAAATTAAACAAAATAAAACAGAAAGATATCATCTTTTTTAGAATGAAGTTCTTTTAGGCGGCTGCTAGAGTAAATTTTCAGAAATCGTCACGTAAGGAAAAATCGTTATGCCTATGTTGCTACTGTTCTCGCTCTCAAATTTACTGTTGTGAGCGAGGTGAAGAGAGCGGGCGCATAATACAAAATATTTCAAAAAATAAACAAAACAACAAATCAAGTTCAAGTGATCTGAACTACATTTTTTTTGCATATTGTATTGCCACCAGAACTGAAGTTGTATGCAAAATTTCAGCTCAATCAGATGCCAAGAAGTGGTTCTATTTAATTTAGTTTACAAGATTTAGTTAACAAACTAACATCCTTAACAAGCTGCATAAAAGAATTTAAAAAACCTAATACCAATGTACAAAGGTATAAAAGAATATCAGAAGATACAGAAAATAATGAAACAAATTGAATTACAGCAGAAAAACAAACTTCGTTCCAACCGGGTGTCCCACGACACCTCTGTGATTTTTTTTGTTTAACTGTTCCATATGGGCGTTCCGATCAATACGTAAAGACAGGTAGCGTTACTGAGGGAAGTTGGCATTACTGTCATGTGCTGCGAATTGCCACACGACCCCATTCTAAAATTCAGACCGATTCACTGGTTACATTGTATTCGGCAGCCAGTTGTATCAAACGAATTTTGTGTTTCACGATAAAATGAAAAAATAAGCCAAGTGTGAGTCGGACTCGCACACGGAGGGTTCCGTACCATCGTACAAGATTTTTTGCTTAAAATATTAAATTATGTGCATATTTAACAGCCTAAAAGTATACTACAATGAACAGCTTAAAAGTATACTACAAAAAAAAAGGTTAAAGAAAAGGTTAAATTAAAGAACAATGCTTCTAAAAATGTGTATTTTTAGTATTTGTCGTTCTACACACAAGTGAATTACACAACTCTCTACCTATTACGGTTCATGAGATAGAGCAGGAGACGGACGGACGGACGGATAGTGTAAGCTTACTATTACCGTTAGCTCCCTATGGGTGCGGAACCCTAAAAATTACAATACCGATCCGTAATTCGCTTTTTGTTTTGACTTGAAGCCACTGCCTTATATTTTGAACTGCCATGGTTTTCGCGTCTGTTGGAAATCTTCGACATCTTCAACTTAGTACTTATCATTGTTCAGAACCTTAGATATCTTGTAAGGATTTTGGTATCAATTTACTTGAATTACCTACTGTTAAGTCAAAATTTTGTATCATAACATTTTTCATTCTCTTAGGAAACCAGCAACTTTTGCTTATTACCTCTATTACTTTGTCTGTCGCTAAATGACCTATTTCATCATGATATTTATAGAGTACATTTTTGTCCATTAACTCTCGGACATAAAATACCAAGTTTTTTATACAACGCCATTTTGCATTACGCAATATTAATGCTCAGATTTACTCATTTTATTTTAATTTCCGTATTTTATCGCCTTTACTTTAGGAAATTACTATATTGTCATCAAACGTGTCCGCTACTATTTCCAAAATTGTATTGCACCTGCTCAGAGCGTCTACGTTTTGCATCCTTTTACCTTCTCATAGTTTTGCAATTCGAGTGCCCACCTGACTATTCGTGGTTCAAATTCTTTCTTGCTTAAGGTTAACTTCAACGAATTGCAATCTGTAAATATCTTAAACACTATGCCTTGTAAATAAATTCTATACCTTTTTAAAGCGTATATTATCGCTAACGTTTCTAATTCGAAACTGTAGTATCTACATTCAGTATCAGTTGTTTTCTTTGAATAATAAAATACTGGATGAAATTTTCCGTCATTTTTCTTTTGTAGTAGTATTGCTCCAAAACCTATTGATCTGGCATCGCAATGTAATTCTGTTTCGTCTCTTAGGTCGTGTATTGTTAGGAAGGGTACCTGTATCATCTTCTCTTTCAAAATGTTAGGTTAGGTTAACCTGGCAGCCCTCAGACGAGAGGCTCACTTAGGCACAAAAAACATTATGGCCCATTGTGATACCAGCAAAGAGTTGGCACGGCATCCCTTAGTCCGGTGCGGAGAACCACTTGGATTCTGAAATGTCCTTAATTGGTAGGAGTGATAGTTCGGTTGAGGTGGAGAGGAACATAGAGCCTAAGTGGTTCTGTCTTCTTCATGCCATCTGTGTAGATGTCAATGGAATTAGGTTTTAGAACTTTACCGTCCAGCCAATCCTCTCTACTGGGAATGTGGGTGGAGAACTTCCGGTAGGGATCCGCTTCTGCTATATAGCTATGAGAGAAAAAACTTTAATAAACCTACGGAAGTAAGAGCACATCCCCAAAAATCTTTGAACATGGTGTACCTTACATAGTACTGGAAAGTTTCTTATCGTTTCCAGCCCATCTTCGTCAGCCCTTACTACTTATCTTGTTGTTGGAAAAACTTTTGGTTTCCGTCGCTTACCATCTAAATAAATCACTGCTCTTCCGTCCTTTACCATATCAGCAAATACTTTATTTGTAAACAATTGTAATACTGCTGGAGATTTTTAAAATTCATTCTTAGGAATTTGAATTGTCCCAGCGGAGTTATAAAGGACTCATATTTTACTGACGTGCGTGTATACTTGATAATAGCTGTTTTTTAAATATAACTTTGTGAAACTACTTTTTTTTGCTAGCCTGTCTAAAAGATCATCTATTAACGGTATGGGAAAATCGTCTGAAATCTACACACATTCTTAAATCTCCTGAGTTCTTCCTTACTAAGACGATTGGTAAAGCATATTCAGACTCACTTGGCCGTATAAACCCTTTTGACAAATATTCATCTTTGATTTGTTGTAATTTTGCTTTCTGTGTATAAGATAATCGCAGTGGTAGGCAAGTAAACGCTTTCGTATTATCTACAGTTTTTTCATTTCACACTTTATGTTTGGTTCACTAGGTTGCTTTGATTTCACATAGTGCAAATTAGATATTTCTTCGAATGTTTTCCGTTGTTTATTATTATTTAGCTGTTCTCCTAATTTCTATTCAAAATTTCCAGGATCGTAGGCAATAGCTAATATTACCATTTCAAAATTTTTATCGAATTGTAAAGCACTGTCTGGTCACCCTTATGTATTGTACAATACCACTCCTTCTATTTTTGTAACGATTCTCGCTCTTCTTTCTATCATTACTTTGTCGATCATTGACCCAGTTTACATTTCCGTCTGTAACAGACCTTGTTATTGTGTCGTCAACGACAACCAGTTTTGTTTTACTTTGTTTTAAGAAATCTCTGCCTTTAGTAGTGGTCTGAAACAATCGACGGCACTATCGATACTATCGTATCACCATCGATAGTATGGACTATCGTATCACCATCGATAGTTTTTGATAGTTTTATTTTAGATACACAAACGACTTCAACGATAAGCTGCATTGTCGACAAACGCAGCAGCGAAATCTGCCATCAAATTTAACATAAATACTTGCAAAGAAATTGCTAATTGACGGGACCTTCTTAAAAGATTCGATCCCAACCTGGAAAGAAATATGGATGAAACAACTAATATTCATGTCAATTATCCAAGCACTTCTACCTCAAATTCGAGCAGCGCACAAGGAAGTATGAGATCCTTTGACTCAAATTTTAAACGAGCAATCTAGTATGACAGCAATTCCTGACGCAAAGAGGACATTGATGGTGCTTTGATTAATATGATAACTACAGACATACGACCCTTAAATATAGTTAAGAATGTGGGCTTTATCAATTACAAAATGTTTAGATCCACGCTATGTGCTTCCGAAAATTGAAGAGACGTGCTATTGAAAAATAGATTTGATCAAGGGAAGTGCAAGCTGATGAGCATATTGTCTACAGTCTCTCACATTGCTATTACGTGTGACGGTTGGACAAGCATTGCAAATCAAGGAGACTTATCTATCACTTGTCATGTTGTCGTTAATGATATGAAATTGCGGTCAGCAGTTTTATCAACAGAACCACTGTTAGAAGTGACAAATCACTCAGCCGCCAATATCGCGGATACTTTGCGAAGTTCCCTAACAGAATGGAGTGTGTTTGATAAAGTTTGCTGCGTGGTGAAGGACAATGCTCCTGTTATGATTAGTGCATGTAACATTTTCCAAAAAAAAAATATCTCCCGTGCTATGCTCACTCCTTGAACCTAGTTGTGAAAGACGGCTTATCACAAAGTGAGCATTCACAAAATTTAAGAAAAAAATGTAGGGGCATTGTCCAATTTTTAGGGTTCTTTATCCATGGGAGCTAACGGAATCCTATTACTAAGCTTACACTGTCCATCCGTCCGTCTCCTGCTCTATCTCATGAACCGTAATAGGTAGAGTTGAAATTTTCACAGAGTGTGTAATTCACTTGTGTGTAGAACTACAAATACTAAAAATACACATTTTTAGAAGCATTTGTTCTTTAATTTAATCTTTTGTTAAAATTTTTTTTTTGTAGTATACTTTTAAGCTGTTAATTGTAGTATACTTTTAGGCTGTTAAATATGCACATAATTTAATATTTGAAGCAAGAAATCTTGTACGAATGTACGGAACCCTCCGTGTGCGAGTCCGACTCACACTTGTCTGATTTTTTTTTTAAATCAAGCGTCTTTGCCTATGAAAAATTTAAACTGGAACAAAATAGCGACATTCCGTATTGCCTTATTCAGGAAGTTCCAACAAGGTGGAACAGCACATACGCAACGAATTGAAACAAATCAATATATTTCAAACGTTTTGCTGTCAACATCAAAAGCGCCTACACCACTTACCGCAGATGAAGTCAATGCATGAAAAGAAGTTACATCAGTACTTGCAATTTTTCAAACTGCAACAGAACAGATAAAAAGTTTATATCCAAATTTGTCTATAATATAAGTACAGTACCTTATTAACGTGATATATTTTGGTTTTTAAGGTTTCTGGCAATAACTCATATGGAATATATGAACAACTCTATCACAAACAAAAAAAAATTGAACACATCTGATACTGTGCAAAAGAAAATGAATTTAAAAATATTGCAGATGTTGACAACAATACTTCTTCCGAAAATCCCCCATCATTTCTGGAGCACAAAATCAATTCCAAAAATAAATCCTCCAGATCCGACGCAATCATTACAATTCAGCAATACATAGAAATGGTGAACATTGCTTCCGATGCTGATCCTCTTCCTTATTGGAAGGTAATCATTTCTAAATTTAATTAGACTCTTCCTGTAATACTTGTAATACTTCTTGTATGTACATAGGTCAGCAGATGACTTTAAGCCGTTAAGGATGTGCATGTTGAAATATATTTGTATACCGGAAACTTCAATGGAATCTGAAAGAACCTTCAGTAAAACTGGGCTGATCATTTCAGATAAGAGAAGCAGTTTAAAGCCGCGGAACGTAAACATGCTGGTTGTTTTGCACAAAAATGACTGGACTTTGAATAATTAAATTAATATATTGTAACAAAATAAATGCATTAAATTAGAATAAAAACAAGTTATGCATTTTTATAAATGTGTGAAGTCTTATTTGTTCTAAGTCTCTTACTGATTTTGTAAGAAATATTTTTGTTTACAAATATGCCAAGCGCAATATATATCAAAGTTTAACAGACTATCGAAAACTATCGATAGTTATCGATGGCTTATAAAAAAATATCGCATACTATCGGTAGTGTCAACTATGGATAGCTTCAGACTACTACTTTCAGCCTTACTGCGCTGTTGCAGACAATGTTTTTAATATGGAGATCAATGGGGAGAAGAAATAGCAGTACGTTCAGCGCTGCTGTGGCTCCTGTGATTCCTACACAGGCCGTTCTTTGCACACTGCTTAGTTTGTGCACTATATAGACCTTTCCTAAAGCTGGCTACCAAACAATTGCATCATATGTTAATATCGGACGTATAATTGCAGTCTACATCCATGCTGTTATGTTATGGCGTATACCCCATCTCTTGACAAACAATCTTTTGCAAGAGTAAAAGGCAACACAGGCTTTCTTTGCCCGTAATTCTATATTGGATTTCCAATTTAGTTTTGCGTCCAGCATAACTCCTAAGTATTTGACCTTATCTGAAAGATGAAGCTGTTGTTTGTTCAATGTAAGAAGGCGGAAAGTCGGTATTTTCGTCTTTTTGTGAAAAGTATCAGTTCTGTCTTGCTCGGGTTAACGTTTACTCCACATCCTGTAGCCCACTTTAACAGTTTCCCCAGAGCTCCTTGCATGATGTTGCTTATCAAGCTAGGAAAAAGCCCTGATACCATAATCACAACGTAGTCTGCATACGCAACTTCCCTTGCCCCCATCCTCTCCAATACATTTAGAATGTTATCTATAACCAAACGCCACAACGGAGGAGAGATTACCCCGCCCTGTGGTGTCCCTCTACTGACATATCTAGTTAGAGGCGAGTTACCTAGCTCTGACCGTACTATTCTAGTTTTCAGTATATTTACTATCCATTCTACAATGTTTTCTTCTACGCCAATCCTGGCTAGAGAATCCTGGATAGCACTCGTGCTTACATTATTGGAATCGCCCTATATATCTAAGAACGCTGCCAGCGAGTATTGTTTCTAGTGAATCACTCTCTCTGCCGTGCGGACTATCTCGTGTAGAGCCGTTTCTAACTTTGAGGTACGCAAGTTGGCAGGTTGAGATCAATAGCAGATCGAAGATGGAGCTCTAATACTCTTTCCATCGTCTTCAAGAGGAACAACGTTAGGCGAAAAAATCTGAAAACTTTTGCGGATTCATGGCCAATCTTCCCTGCCTTTTGTATGAAGAGTATCTTTCCATCCGTCATTTTGGGCATTCCTGATGGCATATTTGTAAGTCTTGAGGCATTCTTTGTATGCTTTCCAGTTGTTATCCTTATAAGACCGTCTCGTCGTCTCTTAGCTTAGAGAGTTCCTCATTCCACCTCTGTAGGAAGCTTTTTCGACTCCTTCTAATTAAACAGGATATCTTGTATGCTTTACCGGAAGCTTTCTCTTTCCTTCTTCTCAACTTCATCCCTGGAGTCAATATTTAAACATCTAACAGAGTTATGTTTCGATTTAGATAAAAACATTCTATTTTATATTGCGTGTGTTTCTAAATGGGACAATATCCTTTATCTTCTAATTCAGATTGTAGAGTATCCAGCTATGATCAGAGAAAGATCTTTTGTTGGACACCATCGAATTTTCAACCTGAACATCTGAATTCTCCGACAGAAGAGTTATGTCTAGTATCTCTTCCCAGCCCGTAAAGGTAGGTGTAGTTCCTCTATTGCAAACTAACAAATTTGAACTACTAATAAAATCAAAATCACCCCTTTCATTATCCTCGGTGCTTCCCCAAGGCGTGTGGCGTGCATTGGCGTCACATCCCACGACTTTCAGCATCGGAAAGTTTTCTCAGTGTGCTAGTTGCTTCTTCCTGAAGCACCAGGTCATCCATCAGCTTATCAGGAACTTCAGAGACGGTCGATCGTCGCATTTGATCACCCTGCAACCACGGATAACCTCAGAAGAGTCGACACCTGGTGGAGAAGATCCCAGATCAGAGAGGAGGTGTTCCATCACATACTCTGTTAACCTGGGTTCAATCTACCCCTATTTCAAATACACCTTCTTACCTCCGTTGGTGGCTTCGTCAATAAGTACCACTGTAAGCTCATTCCGAGAGTCGTTCCTCTTGGCACTTATTGAGGGACCTTCCTTGCTTGTTGTTTTGGCACGTTTGCTTTTCCTCGCACTTGTAATGGTCTTGTCGTGTGACCGATTACGCTTGGTCACCTTTATTGGTGTCTTTACAGGTTTCACGTGAGTGGACATGTACTCCTCGTACTCGTCCACTTTGGCTTTGCCTGCGAGTTCAAACTCGTGTACTGTCCCACTCTCCTCATTCTTCGCAATCTTGCTTAGAATGAATCGAGCTTTTTGGTACTGGTTCTTCTTGACCATCGCTTCCGATTTGCCCTTTTTGTCTTGGATATGCCGTTATCCTTTGCCGCCTTTGCTGACGTTGTCGACTTTTCGCTAAAATTTATAGCTACCGACGTTGTTGTTGATGCTGTTGTAGACGCTGCAGCTTGCCCGCTATCAGCGGCGACCGGTTCCTGGCTTGAAGCCAGCAACTCGTCCTCGGAGCTCACACCGAGCTCCATTTCGTCCTGTTTTGTATCTTTTATTTTTGTGTTTTTATAATTTGAGTTCATGTTTTGGTCCCACGAGTGTAGAGGAGAGTAGGTCCACCGGGGCATAGCCCTCTGTACACCGGCAAGGCTAAAATAAAATCGGAGGTCGCCAGGTATTCGGAGTCCACCGTTATAAGACACACTCACACAGAGCCATTCATCCCGTGGGCACGGTCGTTAGACACCCGCGGTTGCGGGTTGTATCGAGTATACCTCTCTAGATCCGCAATATTTAGTTAAAACAGCAGGGACACCTCTTGCAGGATGTGGCTCCTCACCACGTGTGGACGGTCTTGAGCGTAAAACTCCTGGCTCGTTTACCAGAACCTTGCTCAAGAATCATTATAAGAACGGATATTATATAATTATATATTATAAGTAATTCTTGGAGCATTGTTTAATGACATTGTCATTTGCAGTCAAATTTTGAAATAAATTCATAAAAGAATATTCTGTATGAGGGGTGGTAATGCAACTTTTCCCTTATGACAAAACAAAGTAGTTGTTACGCTAGTGTTACGTAAAGTTACTTCAGATTGAAAATGTTTTGCTGAACAGAAATCACAACGTAATATTAATGACCCACAGCTAAAAGAGTCGAAATTACGGGGAACTCAATTCAATGCGATTTTATACGTTCCATTCAATGAATCAATATATTGATAGTTTGAAGTACTTGCGATTACATTTCTAACTGATCTCATGTAATTTCTGTGGCGTGTACGCTGAATTCTACCAGTTAAAATAGGTCAGGAAGGCATATTGAAATAACAGCAATATTAAAACTATGCATAAATTTAAATTTATAGCGTAAAAAATCACCGGCCGGCGTCAAAGCTTCTTATTACCAATTTTGGTATATCCGACAAAAATTGTATGAACGAAAAAACGAAGTCTTCTTTGCACATCTCTGACACACAGTCAGATACAGTCGTTGATGTTGTGAGCGCAGTATCACTTCAAATCTCTGCAACGAAAATATAACAACAACAATAACACGACTGATAAGCGTACTGCAATATAACAGAAGAGAGAAGACAGAGGCACACAAACATCTCTATTCTCCCATTCTACTGCGCACACACATCAACGGCTGTATGTTGCTGTTGTTGGAAAAAGGTTATCTTTACCATCTTTTTACACCTAAATGTATGGACCTATTTTGATAAAAATAAAAGGGGTTCCAATATATCGGAAAGTACCTTTCAATTGGTATATTTCTTTAAAAAATCGGTTCAGTGGTTTAAGCAAAAAAGCAAGAAATGAAACTATAGTAGATTGCAAACGAAAAAGGAAGAGAGAGAGATAGAGGGAGTGCACGAAGCAAGCAATTGTCAAAGCAGACGGACATACAAATGCATCCAATGACCTTTTCAATATGAATTTGTGTAGACAAATGACAACATGACAAACTAGACAAAACAATGCTAACTAGCAATAGAAACACAAACGAACCAAATGAGCATCAAATGAAGAAAACGAGCAAAACAAAGAAATCCAGAGTGAAGAAAATGAAACTGAAGTATCACTTTCATCATTTCCACTATCAATTTTGTGAATGAGTGCGAGCTAGCACGTTATCAGTCTGCATGAATGCTCGACTAGTTCAGGCTCATTTATTTACGGAGTGTTCATGAGCCTGTTTTTTCTTCATTGCACATTGGTGTGCAAGACAACGCAAAAACAACAATACAAAATCAACCAATATCAACGAACCTTACAAAAAAAAAAAACAAAAGAAAAGAAAGATGTTCATATGGCATCTTTCTCATCACTTACCGTCATCATCATATAATAGTACAGTACGAAGTACAGCAATGGCGCAGCGAAGCAGCAACAGCAGCACGTCACTATCAACAACAGCGAAGCAACGTTACCTAGGAAAAAAGCAACTGCAATGTATCAGCAACAGTAACACAATGTGACTCAAAAATTGCAGCACATTATCATTAACAACAGCCACCAGAGAAAGCAGAGCAGCAGCAGCAGCACTTCATTAGCAATAACAGCAAGGCAACGTAACTTTGGAAAACCAGCAACGATAACGTATCATCATTAAGCACAGTAATACAACGTTTATTAAAATATTGCGACAACAACTCATCACTATCAAAGGCATAAAAATAACATCACTTAAAAAATTTAAGTAGAGTGCTCAAAATCTAAATAAATTTGAATAGAACAAGAGTGGAATAAAATAAATGTGTGTTAAAAATGATATAGAAATTAAATAATAATTATAAATAATTACCTTAAAAGTTTTGCGGAGCATCATGTTAATTGAATAGGCATTTAAAAAAAAAAACAATTTCTAGAATTACAAATTGCTAAATTAAAACATAAACATTAAACACAACAGACAATAATTAAGGCATAAATATCAGCAAAAAAAACAGCAATTTTTAAAAATTGCAATACATTTACTAAATTAAAACATAAACATTAAACATAATAGTCAATAATTGAGGTATAAGGATCAGCATAAAAAAATATCTAAGTACCGACACACATAATTAGTGAAATCCCTACTCGATTTTAATGGCACGCCATCAAAATTTGTGTCCTGGAGGCAGGCAGCACATACTGGCTACCAGTCCTTTCGGAATGACAGCAATAGCCTAAGGAATTTCCAAGCGATAGGGGTTATAAGAAACAAGATAACAGGTTCTGCAGACGCGACATTGTCATATTTTAATACGGTCTTAATCTTTAATGCCATTATTCCGAGGTTAGATTTTATTTACGCTGATATACGTCCTATGTGTCTTGTCGAGCAGCAATTGTCCACACTTCACACACCATCCGACCTCCCAACCACCCTGGCCTTGGCTCAAGAGGTATAAGCCAATCAGGAACGGTACCATTTTGCCACAGGTTTCGCAACACGTGGCGATGAAAGAATGTATAATATAACAATAAGGGTTTTGAGAAAAATAAGCCACAAAACCAGGCTAACCCACAACAAATAAAATCCTTTACTACAGCAAACAATCAATAAATGGAGAAAATTCACAGAGGACAGCCAAATCCAACAACGTTTCAATTGACAGGTAAACCGAAAGTGGCAACCTAACAATAGCCCCGGAGTCGGATAGGGCCAGACCAGCAAAATTCCAAGAGGTTAACTGCTTCGATCAGCATGCTGAACGGGTCAAGCGTAAGACACCCAGTCTGGACAGGAGGTTGAGGACATCGACCAACTCAATTTTTTAGGAGCGGATCCCTGCTTCCGTGGGTTAGAACTTTAGGGCACGCAGGGAAAGAACTTTTTTTTTTTTTTTTAATTTCCCAATTGCTTTTGTATTTTTTATCTATTAATATTAGACACTTTATACATGTTTCTGAAAGGGTTGACAATAATTTTTTAAAGAAATCTAGACAAAAAATTTTTAGATTTTAGAAATTTGTTTATTAGAAACTTTATAGTGCCAGATCTACTGGCCTTGTCCTTTTAAGCCGTCTGGTTCTTGTGAGCTCGTCAATCGGAAGATTACTAATATCGTCGTTTATATGGTTTGCTAGTTTTAATTGGTGTTTTCTGCTCATTTGTTTAATTACTTCATTCTCTGGTGGATGTCACGATGAATGTCGTCATTTCGGATATACCATTCAGCATTAACATTCTTAATATTTTTGATTGTTGTCTTTGTATAAGTGATATGTTTGTTGACTTTGCTGTGCCCCATAGCTGAATTCCATAAGTCCAGGTGGGTTTGATAATGGTCTTATATATTAGCACTTTGTTGTCAGTTGATAAGGCTGAATTTTTTGAGAGAAGCCAAATATAATTGTCTGAATTTTATTTTGACTTGGTCTCTTTTCTTTTGAATGTGGAATTTCCAGTTTAATTTGTTGTCTATATGCATTCCTAGATATTTTGCCACGTTTTCAGTGGGAATATCCGTCTGGTTGATTTGGAGCTTCTGTGGTTGGTATCTTGTCCTCGTTGTGTAAATGACATGGACAGTTTTTTGTTCATTTATTTTGATTTTCCATTTATTGAACCAGGTTACCATTGTATCTACTATGAGTTGCATATCTGATGAAGCTTTCGTCAAGTCTTTGTTGGAATGCAAAAGAACGGTGTCATCTGCAAATGTAGCGATCATTGATGATTCGTCTGCGGGGGTGGGTATGTCTGCTGTATATATACTGTATAGTAGTGACCCTAGAACGGTTCTTTGTGGAATTCCAGCTTTGATTTGTCCTAACGATGATCGGCAGTCTTTGTATTTAACATAAAAGTATCGTCCAGTTATATAACTTTTTACTATGTTATATAGAGGTTGTAGTAACTGGTGTTGTAGTTTGTGTAATAAGCCTTCATGCCAAACTTTGTCGAACGCCTTTTCTACATCAAGAAAAACACCTACGCAGTATTTTTTGTCGTCTAGATCTGATAATATTTTTTGAGTCACCCTATGGACTTGCTGTATCGTCGAGTGTTGTTGTCTGAATCCGAATTGATGATCTGGAATTGCAATATTGGGTTTATTCTGTCGTGTAGTAGCTTTTCAAATATTTTGCTCAGAATCGGAAGTAAGCTAATGGGTCTGTAAGATAATGGTAGTACTGGATCTTTACCCGGTTTATGTATAGCGATTACTACTGCGATTTTCCAAAGTAATGGAAAGTGTTGAGTTTTTAATATAAAATTAAATAGTTTGCAAAGGAGACTTATAGGTTTGCTGGGTAGCTCTTTTATTATATTACCAGTCAGTTGATGATATCCGGGTGATTTTTTTACAGTTGACTCGATTTTTTATGCAGAGGAGTATTTCTCGTGGTGTGATGTTTCTTATTATATAATTCGTCGATATAATTTCATTAAAAGTTGGCAAGCTAGTGTTGGTTGGAATATTCAATAAAAATGTGTCTTCAAAGTGGTCAGGTAAGGTGTTGGCTTTCTCGATATCGGTTCGTACCCAAGAACCATTCGTTTTCTTCAGCGGAGGTTGGTGCGGTGTTTTTGATATTAGCGATTTAGTTGCCTTCCATAATGAGTAGTTCGTTTCAGATGTGGGAGTAAGGGTTTGAAGGTAATTTCTTATCTGATTGTTTTTTTCTTTAAGAAGTGTGGTTGTAAGTATTTTTCTCGCTCTGTTTAGTTTTTTTTTTGTCTTCGGGGTATCTGGTAGTCTGCCATATTTTCCGGAGTCTTTTTTTTCCTCTACAAGTTTCCTTACTCTTGGGGATGTGTAATTTCTATGTATTGTTTTTATTAATGGTGGTGTCGATTTATATAGTGCTTCATTTATTATGTCGTTTATATGGATTATAGTTTGTTCGATGGTTTCTGTTGTATTGTCGTGTTTTTATTGTACATTTTGTTATTGATATTTTGTCTAGTGATTTTGGAATTATAGTCAATTTGTATTGGAGAGTGATGGGGGTGGGGCAAAAGGTAACAATTATATAATGCTATTCAGCATATTAAAGCTAGACACCTAAGCACTATACCACTATACGTGGAGAAAACTATTCAAGCTGATTTAGGAACAGTCGTGCTTATTAACGGTAGGGAAAACCACAAGGATAATACAAAATAACCATTTAATTTTGTTCTAGATGTCTCACTTTGTTATGAACTGTTGACCTTCATCAACTATAGCTTGACAGGACATTGATACTAGTAATTTTTGTGAGAACTTACTGGCCAGAAATGTAGTTATAATAACAAATAGTCAATATAGTAAATCCACTCATCTTAGGTAATAGTGGTATAAATCAAATAATAAATAAGCACTCTACAAAGTAAGGAATATATGTTGTTGTTTGTTTATTTTTGTATATTGTATTTGTAATATGTATATTATTTTTTTTAGAGTTCCGTACCCATAGGGAGCTAACGGGACCCTATCACTATCCGTCCATCCGTCCGTCCGATGAACCTGAGACTGTTAAATATACACATAATTTAATATTTTGAGCAAAAAATCTTGTACGATGGTACGGAGCTCTCCGTGTGCGAGTCCGACTCACACTTGGCTGTTTTTTTTTTTTGTATGTTGTTTTTAATTATTGTAACTCTAAACTTATGTTAGTTAGTAATAAATTAGCATTTTACAAAGTACCGCTCGCTTGAAGATCCCTACACTTCACCCATTGCAACACCGTCGCCGAAAAACTAAGGACTAACATACGAACGATTATTGCCAGTTGCTTGTATGTTTTCTTATTCAAGAAAAATAAGAAATAAAATGGTATCGAAACGCAATGATTGTAGAACCAGCATACTACATAAAATCTATCACAAAAGTCTATGGGCAATGGGTACGTTCAAGTTCAATGGATGATCACCGGTTTGAGTATCTTGCCCGTCCAATGGATGGGAAATGGTCTTTATGGCGCCCAAATATTAGAATGTTTCCAGATTTTTTAGCCCTTGACTTGTTTATTCGGGCCGTAACCATGGGCGAGGACGCCCTTCTTTTAGAAGGGGAGCAGTTAACACTATAAACTGTAAAAGTATGGAATGGGTAGCATTAATAATCTATTCTAGTATTGCATGGCTGTTAAATATTATAAAGTCTAAATTACATCAATCCACGACTGCCTAGCAGACGACGAGGTTTGACTTGGAGAAACATGTCAACGTTATGTTCAGTTAAAATTTCGATCTCTTTGTGAACGTTGCCCATCGCTAACCCGATGAGTCTGGCTCAGACATATTAATACACAGGTACGTTTTCAATCTTGTCAGCAGAGATAAAGACCGTTCAGCTGTTGCCGAAGTGACAGGGACTGTCGAAAACAATTGCAGCAATATTGCAACGTTCGGGAACAAATAATTAAATTTCTTCGATTTGTTCATTTTAAGGGCGTCTTACACGTATCGAGTTTATGGTGGAACTTATCGTTGAAATTTCTTTGAAGCCTCTTTCTACTATTTACACTCAGCCACAAATACCATGGTGTATGAAATAGAAGTGACGCCAATTTTTTACAATTATGTGTCGCTCTTTCAAAAAGTCCTTACGCTCTTCTTCTTGTAAATATTTCCGCTGCACAGCACTATCATATGTTGCTTATATATGTGATATGCATATTTAAGTGCATGAAATTAGTAAAAAAAATAGAAAAATTGCTGTTTTGTTTATTAACATGTTATTTTATAAATTTTTTTGTGTGTCTTGCATTGGGTATGCATTATTTGACGATTAATAGCCATTTCACACTGACCATCCAATGCAGCATTCACAGAATGTGTTCACACTGCATTTTGCATTTTCGGAACATCCGTTTTTTGATTTGGTTATACATACAAACGGAACGTTGTGGCTAATTGCGAAAAATTAAAATTGTGTGAAAAACACATTATTAAAAACAATTCGCAGTGTATGCAAATAATTCTTGCAGCTTCCTTTTTCATTCCTGCTACGTATTTTATTAAAATTAAAAAAAAAAAAAAATCAGCCAAGTGTGAGTCGGACTCGCACACGGAGGGTTCCGTACCATCGATCAAGATTTTTTGCTTAAAATATTAAACTAAAAGTATACTACAATTAACAGCTTAAAAGTATACTAAAAAAAAAATTGTTAAACAAAGGGTTAAATTAAAGCACACTGCTTCTAAAAATGTGCATTTTTAGTATTTATCGTTCTACACACAAGTAAATTACACACTCTACCTATTACGGAGACGGACGGACATCGTAAGCTTAGTAATAGGGTCCCGTTAGCTTCCTATGGGTACGGAACGCTAAAAATTACAATTAAAAATTTACTTCAAATTGTTTTGTTGTTTTGTGCAATGATAGCTGTTTTGTGTTGGCGCGCAACAAAAAAAAAAAGAGAAAGAAAATCGAAAATGACCTAAAAAAAGGCAACAATTAACCAGCACTGGGTAGAGTAACCAGTTTCACAAACAGCATTTTAGTTGCATTCTTATTGAATGTACATTTTCTACTGCAACAACAACTACAAATTTACGTCACTTTTCCCTGTTGTTGTTGTTGTTGAAAAATGTAGCATTCAATGTAGCATTCGATAAATGTACATTGGATGCTCAGTGTGAAATGGCTATAATAGTGGCTTTACAGTGAGCTAAGATTCGAATCTATGAAGATGCGACAATGATTCGAGTTTCATTTGACAACAACAACAGGGAAAATGGCAAAAATGAGGGGTTGTTGTTCTAGAGTGATTTGATTGAGAGATGCTAATCTCAAATAGATACGCTAAGATTCTGTTTTTTTGAATGGTCAGCCTTAACAGGGCTGGGCAATTTTCCCATGTAGGTTGGCAGCATTTTCATAAAATGTTCATTTTAATTATCACAACTAGCCACAACGTTCCATTTGAATGTATAATCAAAACAAACAACAAATGTTCGTGATACTAAAATACCACTGTAAACCACAAAACCGAATCTTCGTGATACGAGCCACTGTAAAGCCACTCTAAATCTCAATGCATTGTTACGTTATGTTCAACACTAATTGCGTGTTTTTCAGCGTTTTAGTACACTGATATCCTTGTTATTTCTGTTTTATTTATTCGGAACATTAAACCACTTAAAGCTGTAAAATATTGTTGTAAGGACTATAAGAAGTAACAGAGATTGATTTAAAATCAATTTAGAAAATGATACATTTTTTAGAATCCTTCGAATCACCGTCCTGGTTAGTGACTCTGCTAGAGGATTTGGGTGGGAGAGAAGTCTGTCATTGTATCGGCTACTGTGAATGTATATTTTTTGGAAAATTGTGGTCATGATGAGGTCGTTGTGAAGCGTTGCTTTCCTGACGAACCATGGGGCAATGGTGATTGTCCTGAGGGGCTTATCTTGAAGGACCTGTATTTTTCTGCGATCTGAAGGGCGTTACCATATTTCGATGAAGGAGCAACTATTTGCTTAATGTATATCACCTCTCCTGAGGGTAAACGAATACAGTTGTGATTTATGTAAGTTTACCTTGATATTCCACTTTGTAAACCAAGTTTCCAATCGATTCATATATGACAGTAAGTTTGAGGCAGCTACTGTTGGCGATTTGTCAGAACAGAGAACCGCAGTGTCATCCGCGTATGTGGCTAAGATCATGGAATTGGAAGTCGGTTGAGGTACATCTGCCATAAAAATGGTAAATAACACAGGAGCTAATTCGCTGCCTTGAGGCCTGAACAGGTCGGATTGAAGACTTTGCAACAACTTTAAAGGAACAGATGGTAGGGTGTTCTTTTATTTGTGTAGCAGTCCTTGAAGTCAGACACGATTAATCACTTGTTTGATGTTCAGAAAAGCGCCAACGCAGTATTGCTTGCCCTCAAGTACAAATAAAATATGGTGCACGACCCGCTGATCTTGCTCCGATGTACCATGGTGCTCCCTAAGCCAAATTGATGATTTGGAATGGCATTCTGGAGCCCAAATATTTTGGAGAACAAATGCAGCAAGCTTATCGGTCTATAAGACGCGATAAGGTTCTCCGGCTTGCTAGGCTTCAGGATCATTAAAATTGTGGCGCACTTCAATTATGTAGGAAAGTGGCCTAAACACAACAACGCATTGAAAAGTAATACCAGGAACAACACTCCCTTATACGGGAGGACCCTTTCCACTCTGCCGTCGATGCCATACCCAGGAGTTTTCTTCAGTTTGAGCGCTTTAAATTGTTTATACACCTCAGTTGGCAAGACAGATTTTATTTGACAAGAGGATACACTTGGGTCTTGCAAGCGAGCCATGGTGCAGGTGACATCGGCAGAAGCTGCAAGCTGATGGGGTGTGAACCTCTGGGAGAGCTCATTCGCGAAATCTGTAGCTTTAGCAAAGTCTGATCGGCACCAGAGATTATTCGCATCCAGAAGGGGTTCAAAACGTGGTGGTTGGTGTTTGACACAACGTATAACTCTCCACAGGTTGAAACCTGAGGATTTACTTGGATCAGCATTTAGCAAGAGTTCATCGATATAACGAGATCTTTTTTCAGCGAGAAGGTTTTTTAGTTGAAGCTCAGCTTTGCGCCAGGCAGCTTTACGCAAGATGTTACGTGTGCGCATATATCTGGGAAAAAGGTTCCTGTCACTGCTTGTGCGGAGGACACAAGAGGAGACCGATTGGAGGATTCAAGAGCAGAAGCAGCGTAAATATTGTGATTAAACAATTCAACAGAATCGTCTAAATCATTTGGGGATGATATTTCCAGGTTTAGATTTGATCGTTCTTCTAGTCCAGTTCTGAAGCGCAGCAAGTCAGCATGTGGAGGAAGTAATCTTTTACTAATTGAGAAGCGATCGGCAGCTACCTTAAACTCAGCAATCAATGTGAGGTGGTCTTAGGAAAGATCAGATGGACAACCGATTTGGTGGAATACAAATACAGCAAAATCCAAAACGTCGGGTAGGGGATTATTGTCGGGATACTGCGTGGGGGATCCCGTATATAAAACTTCTCTCCGTGAGTGTACTAAGGCATTAAAAAGTTGACGACCTCGAGGCGTAGCCAGTCTAGAACCCCAAAAGCGATGTTTGGCACTCCAATCTCCACCGATCCGGAACTTGGGGCAAAGTTTATCGAACAGGTTATTAAACTGACTCTCAAGTATGGTGCAGAGTGGAGGACAGTATAGAGCGGCAATAACCAGTTCACCAAGATCGATGGACACTTTAACAGCTGCACATTGTAACAAAGTGGTACAGGGAATTGGTAAAACTGCGGCTCCTCTATACGCTTGGTTATCGTCTGGACTATTGGTGAGGTGAACTTCAAAGCCCGATAGTTTAAGGAAGGAACGAGATGTAAAATGGGTCTCGCTTATCAGCATAATGTCAATTTTGTGATTCGCAGAAAAAATTTTCGGGGGGGTTTTAGTGATCAAGTCTCTACATAGTGCGGTTCATTCCAGATGCCTATTTGCTCCATTGTTTGGGTACAATTACAGTCGGGAGCTCAATCATTTTGGATTGGGATTCCATCATACGCTCAATTTTAGCAATGAGAGAAATGGGATAAGGATATCGGTTTTGAATATAGGATTCAAAGGAAAAAGTGGATTTTGCAAACAGGTCTGCAATACCCAAATCACTGTGGCCATGTTCATACTTGCGCTTTGAGTTCACAATGTTATAAAACTGCTTACGGTCACGTAAAAATTGCAGTCTACAGCGTAGGAGATAGCTATTGTAACAAAGGTTATTTAATGAAAGAAAATTAGCCCGGGCCACACAAAAATTAGAAAAAGCAATAGAAGGGCCAGAAGTCTTAAATTTTGTATATAGCCTCGTCTTAATGTTCTTCAGATTAGAAAGTCTTCTTGTAAACCAAGGATGGTTTATATGACACTTTCGAAAAAGCGTTATAGGGGACACTGGCATCAAAAATATTGCATATCACCTCATAGAAAAAATTAATAGCAGTAATCATATCACTGCAATTATAAAAAAAATCAGCCAAGTGTGAGTCGGACTCGCACACGGAGGGTTCCGTACCATCGTACAAGATTTTTTGCTTAAAATATTAATTTATGTGCATATATAACAGCCTAAAAGTATACTACAATTAACAGCTTAAAAGTATACTTAAAAAAATGTTAAACGGAGACGGACGGACGGACAGCGTAAGTTTAGTAATAGGGTCCCGTTAGCTCCCTATGGGTACGGAACCCTAAAAAATACCAATCTATTCCTAGAATGACTGTATTTAGTTGGGCAAAGTTCACTTTTCGAAAACAAAATCGACGCTTACAAGTAGATGTGGAGTCTGTAACAGGACGGGATACAGAATGGAATATTTGCAATGGTGGATGGTAAGTATCCTCAGGAATACTTAAAGATTGGCATCTTGACACAAAAGTACCAGCGGAATCATTACTAAACACAAGATCAAGTGATCAATTGTAATGATTTACTACAGAGTTCATTTGAAAAAAGGAATTTTCAAACAGTGTGTCCAAAAAATCATATTGTGCTGAAGGAACTAGATACTTCGAGATACCAAAAAAGGACCATGAAATGAATGGGAGATAAAAATCGCTAGCATGATAAAAGAGTCACGATCCCGAAGAATGTTATTGACTAAGTTAATGGCTCTAGCATGACTCATATAAGTTTCCAAGTTGGAATTACGCGGAATATAAGAACACGATATACAATATAAACAGATTCATCAGGCAAAAATAACCTTACACAAATAAACTCAATATTGGAATGAATGAATTTGAACAGAAAATTGCATTACTAAGAATGCCAGAGTAAAACCATGTCCTATATGTAAGGAAATTTGAACAGAATATTTCATTACTAAAAATGCCAGAGTGAAGCCATGTCTTAGAAAACGTTATAATATCTGCTTCAAAGGAGAAACTATCCCTATACAAATTATTAAGCTTGGACCCTCTATCATTTTGATATATTATAGAGATATGCTGAAGGCAGGAAGCTAGTTTTTTGGAGCCGAGCTTGGAGCCGAAGGTGAACTAGGTTTAAATTCACGAACAACCAAATTTGGAGGCCAGAATTTCGGATTACAAACTTTTGCAAACTAACCTTCACATTAGTCTTGGAAGCAATATACCTATTAATATCGTCACAGGTAGAAAGAAGATAAGAAAGTCTAGATAGGAAAATACGTTTCCGAGGGGCCACTACCGACAAGATAGGTGGTGAAGCCACATTCAAAGTATCGCTATCAAAAGATCCTAGCAAACTACAGAACAGTGTAGACGTGTTTTGCGCTCAATAAATTGTGTCCGCATAATAACCAAACACATTCTCGTAAAGCAAATAAAAAAATAATATATAAAAATCTCCACTAAGATGAGCTTCCCTCATCAAAAACCCAACAACAACGTTAAAAGGCAACCAGGAATGCGTACTTTTCGATCGTATCTCCTGGCCCTAAGAAACAAAATGATGCGTCATTTTTAACCATCAAACCGCCAGAGCGAAGGGCCAGTTCTTGTTCTCCCGCTCTGTGCATTGATACCGTATGCACCACGGAGCCACTACCATGGAGCAGCCAATGTCCATCCCCAAAAACTCCACTGTACACAACACCAGCAACAAACACAAATACAACTGTAACAACACAAAGCACTCCAGCTATATTAACCGCTATATCAGCATCAAACACAACAACAACTTACTCAACAACTGCTTCGATCATGTCATCGCAAGCAGTTTTCTCATCAATAACAACATCAACAGCAATGCATCCAACGATTGAGCCGCTGGACAAATCGGCAACAGTTACGCTTACACCAAACAAAAATACGCAAGTACAAAACACAAATAACACCAATAACAATAGTCCCAGTTCTGAACAGTTAAAACCTTGTAAAAGAAACCGTAAAACGCAATCCCGAGGCAAATCAATAGAAGAAAGCAATAACAAAAAGTACAAAAGAAATTTGCAAAAAAATACACAAACAAAATTAAATGATTACTGGTTGAGCAAACCTAATACTAGCAATATGTTCGCACTGCTAGCAGAAAAAGACGATAACAACTGCAAATATCCTAAGTCCACAAATCGTAATGCACAAAACGAAGCCAAACAGCCTCCTAAAGTTAACAAGCCACCGCCTACTTATGTGCAGGGGGTTGAAGACATTAATACTCTCATTAATGCTATTAATGAAGTTATAGAGGAAAACTATATTCTTAAATCCCTGCCCAATAATGAAGTTCGTATCCAAGTGACAGAATCCCAACAATATAGTACAATAATGAAAATGTTAAAAGCTAGAAATACCAAGTACTATACATTTAAGATTAAAGACGAACGCGGTTTTAAAGTTATGCTGAGACACCTACACCAATCATCTGACACCGACGAAATTAAGCGAGAACTGAAAGAATTAGGCCATTATGTCACGAATGTATTTAATATTCGACAAAGAACCACAAATAAGCCACTTCCCCTGTTCTCAGTCGAACTTAAAGCCAGCCCTAACAACAAAAACATTTATAACATAACTACATTACTTCACACCAAAAGACAATTTGAGGCCCCCATAGTAAGAGAACGATGCAATGTTCTAACTGCCAAAAATACGGACACACACGAAACTACTGCACCAAAGATCCTGTTTGTGTTAAATGTGCGAAAAAACATAGCACGATTAACTGTCAAATTGATTCATCAAATAAAACAAAATGTGTTCTTTGTGGTGGAGCTCATACAGCCAATTATAAAGGTTGCGAAATCTATAAAACATTAAAAATTCAAAGGTTTCCTGCTCTTCGACCCAAAACATTGACTGATGAAACAAAAAAGGAGCAAAAGTCCGTAACCTCTCGAAAAGTGGAGAAAGGAATCAGTTATTCGCAGGTTGCCGCTTCTTCCTCACATATTAAGCCAATCAATCGACCAGCTGAAAAAGATTTAAGTGTTAACCTAACTACTGGCAAAAGTTCTTCCCAGCAAAACAACAATCATACCATCCAAACTGACGATATCTCACAACTTAAAAACATGGTGAAAGAATTAATCCAACAAATGGCTAACATGATGAACATTATAACAATTTTAGTAACAAACTTTGACAAACAAAATGGACAATAAGTTAAGAATAATTGCTTGGAATGCGAACGGACTACACAAACATATCTTAGAACTCCAACTTTTCTTAAATGAGAATTCAATTGACATTGCACTAATTTCGGAAACTCACTTTACAAATCACCACCTAAGCATTCCCGGCTATAAAATATATGGAACAAGTCATCCGGATGGTTCAGGTCGTGGTGGCTCTGCTATTATTATCAAAAATAATATACGACACGTTGAACTGGAAAACTATCAACAAGCACACATACAGTCGACCAAATTGGTGCTGCAAGATATATATGGATCTTTTACAGTAGCAGCTATCTATTGTCCACCAAGACACATAATCACAACAGCTAAATTTAAGGACTATTTTATTGAGCTTGGCCAAAGGTTCATCGCTGCAGGAGACTATAATGCCAAACATGTAAACTGGGGATCAAGGTTGACAAATACTAAAGGAAAAAATTTACAATGTGCAATTCAAATGATTGGAGGAACGCATTTGAGTACTGGAGAGCCTACATATTGGCCAACTGATTGAGCAAAGATACCTGACCTTATTGACTTTTGTGTAATAAAAAATATGAACATGGCACATTTTGAAATTGACTCTCGATTGGAACTTACTTCTGACCATTCTCCGATCCAAATTAATTATAATTGCTCAATAAAAAATGTTTTGCCCCTATGCAAGATGTATAATAAACGAACTGACTGGCACCCTTATAGAAAATTCATTGATATCAACCTAACAATAAATGTACCTCTTAAGGAATATTGAAAAAACAATCATATACTTAAATGACATTATAAACGAAGCAGCTGATAGAGCAACACCCGAACTAAAACCAACAGAGGACAACTATAACATCCCACACTCAATTAAAATCCTTATTGTGAGCAAGAACAAACTGCGTAAGACTTGGTAAAGGACGAGAGCTCCAAATGATAAAGCAAAAGTTAACAAAGCGATTAAAGACCTGAAAGCCAGACTTAAAATTTGGAAAAATGAACAATTTGAAAAATATCTAAAACCACTAACTCAACGTCTGACACTAATTACTCTTTGTGGAAAGCAGCTAAAGACTTAACGAATCGCACCATTCACCAGCCACCATTAAAAAAGTCGGATGGGTCATGGGCTAGGACCAACTCTGACAAAGCTTCCCAACTTGCTGACTATTATGAAAAGGTTTTTACTGATAACCAAACTAATAGCAACGCTAATCTTACAAACAGGACTACTCCACCGCAATACAAATTAAGAAAAATCACTGCTAACGAAATAAGACACTGCATTAAAAAGCGTACTAATCACAAAAAATCTTCAGGATATGACCAAATAACTGGAAAATTACTAAAAGAGCTTCCTCCAAATGCAATTATATACATAAGAAACTTGTTTAACGCAGTACTAAGACTAAGGCACTACCCGACATTATGGAAAATAGCTGAAATAATACCTATACCGAAATCGGGCAAAGATCCAACTTTGACGTCATCTTATAGACCAATGGCTTATTGGTCTGCCTTCATTATCAAAAGTATTTGAACGACTTTTGCTTGACAGAATTCAACCAATACTAGATGTGAACAAAATTATACCTGATCACCAATTCGGATTTAGACAACGTCACTCCACAATACAGCAAGTCCACAGAGTGACACACAAAATACTAACAGATCTAGACGACAAAAAATACTGTATAGGTGTTTTTTTGGACATAGAAAAAGCTTTTGATAAAGTCTGGCACGTCGGACTTCTTAAAAAAATTAAGACTATCCTACCAAATGGTCTTTGTGATGTCATCAGGAGCTACCTTGATAGTCGCTACTTCTATGTAAGGTATAAAGACGAATCCTCTACATTAAGGCAGATAAAAGCTGGAGTCCCACAGGGAAGCGTGCTTGGGCCCTTACTTTATATACATATGACATTCCAATCCCAGAAGACAATTCGTCAATGGTGGCCACCTTTGCTGACGACACTATTCTTATGTACTCAAACAAAAAGCTTGATGTGGCAATAGATAAGCTGCAAGCAATATTGGACGAAACATGCACTTGATTTGATTTATGGAAAATAAAGATAAACGAAATGAAAACATTGCAAGTGATATATACTTTACGGACAGCTTATCAGCCAAGACAAGTAAAAATAAAAGGTACTGACATTCCATTAAGCAACGTGGCCAAGTACCTGGGCATGCATATTGACAGCGAACTGACTTGGAAATATCACATCCAGAAAAAGAAAGACCAACTTGTACTAAAATTCAAGCAGTTATATCCGTTTTTCAACAGACAATCAAAACTTCATACTTATGGGAAATTACTACTTTACACATCTGTAATTAAACCAATATGGACGTATGACATACAACTATGGGGTACTGCCAAGAAAACGTACGTAAATATTATACAAAGACAACAATCTAAAATCCTTAGAGCAATAGTTAATGCTGACTGGTACATAACAAATTATGACATACATAAAGACCTCGTTGTAAAAATGGTGCACGATGAAATCAACAACGCAAGTAGAAGATACCATAACACCTTAGAACGACATTCCAACGTTGAAATGATTGACATTCCTTCAGACGAATTAACAAGACGTAGACGACTAAAAAGGAGCAGACCAGTGGACTTAACCTAGCTGCTATACTTCATACATTATTTCTTTATAATAATTTTTTTTCTTTATATATTAAATATTATACGTACAATAATATGTACATGTGTTGGTCTTGGGGTGTTCAGAGGAACGTTGCGGTATCTCGCGAGAGTGGGGCAGCTGCAAGTAGTACTCAAAAAAATCAAGCACTCCAAACTGACAATTCGAAAATGTTCGCATTTGTCAAATATAAACCCCCCTTTTCAATGTCAAAAAAAGTATTAGTGCTTTTTTTTAAATTTATTGTTATATAATAAGAAACAAATGTACTTCATCTATTGGGAAATAAAAAAAAAAAAATGGGGATATTGGCAAAGGTTCGAAAGTTTTCACAAGTGATATTGATAAATAAGCGGCCTGGTTGGACTCGTCGATTAAAGGTACAATTGTGGTAGGGGGTTTAGCACCATTAACGGCACCATTCCCAGAATTATCCACAATTGAGCTAGATGGGCGAGGAGCAGCAGGTCTTGACCGCTTGGAAGCATTGATGGCAACACTCCTATTTTTATCCACAATGGTGTTCGACGAAGCAGGACAAGAAGCGGGTCTAGACCGTTTGGAGGAATATACTGCAGATAAGGGTGGAATTACCTGTATTACAGGGAGCTTAGGAGTTGAGGTTGGATCGACTGGAGGTGCAATTGTGGCAGGAACAAGAGGAGTGGTGGAAGGTAGTTGGGGGGAAGCATCGTTGCTCATAGGAGAAGGTGACAATAAGAGAAGGGGGGAAGTGAATCGAACTGATATTTAGTGTGTAAATCAGTGCCCGAATCAAAATCAAACGAAAGTTGCTTTACAGCACTATTCACCTTGATAAAATTGTCGCGTATGCTACGATACATTGACAAAAATCAACATACCGTTTAAAACAGGATGGGCAAGACCACGTCAAATTGCCACAATCAGTTTTAGATCTACTGATTATCCTGTCATGGCCACGACCGCTCAGTCCAACACACTTCAACTGTGAAAAATTGTCGTACAGCCAACAATGTACGGCCCGTTGGGAATCAACATCGAATGTATTTTTATTTCTACATGAAGTATTACAACAAATCATTTTCACAGAAAAAAAAAAAAATTAAAAAAGAAAAAAAAAATAATTTAAGTAAAACAAGAAAGAAAAAGTAATAACCATAAATTTCTTAAATTATCAAAAATACAGATACTAAATGTACACACTGCAAGAAAAAACAAACAAACCCAAAGCAAAAACAAATGTTACAGAAATAAACACAAAACGGTACTGATTAATAACAGTTTGATTTCGCAACAACAATGCTCACAAATAATAACTTTGAAATGTTATATACAATAACAAAGGTAAAAATTATGAAACATGTAAAAACAAAACCAAAATTCAAACATCACTCAAAAATGAAATGAAATACCTCAATTAGAAATATTAAAACTTTAAAGACAGTAGTATTATTACAAATTGAAGTAAAAAGAAAGGAATTAAATAAAAACAAAATTTAAATATAAAAAAATACTAACTTAATACTCTTCACGCCCCTGCTAGTAGTCCGAGGGTCTTGAAATTTATAAGGTTCGTGAACATGGGTCAGACACATATAGTTTCCCAATTGCAAGTCGATAGTACAAAAACAATTCTCATAAGAACCAGCATTTGGATCCCGGTTTGTATGAGGGGTATCCCCTCCTAGTGGTCCGAAGGTCGTGGTTGGTGAATATGGGTCAGAATCTTATAATGTCCAAGTTTCAAGTCGATAGTACATAAAACAAAGAGATAATAAGAACTTTCATTTGGATCCCGGTTTGTATGGGGGTACCCCTCCTAGTGATCCGATTCGGTTGATTCCGACAAATGTACTGGGTATGGTAAAAAGAAAGCTTTGTGCAAAAGCTCTCTAGCTCAAAAACTGAAGGACTAGTTTGCATAAATACAGACAGACATACGGACATGGCTCGCGGTGATCAAGAATATATATAGTTTGTGGGGTCTCCGATGTCTCCTTCTGTGTGTTACAATATTCATGACAAACTTATAATACTATTCACTGCGTGAAGACATTTTATATTGTTTTCGACTGAAGGCATTTCAAATATTAAACATAAATCTTAAAATTTTTTGTAACTTGTGGCAAGTTTTTAATTTGTTTGGTTATTTATATTAAATGCAAAATTATTTTAAGCCCAGATCCTTTGCAATTGTGTGTGAACAGACTGTCATCATTTGATTTCGAACACTTTTAAAGTTCTCAACTGCGAGTGGCTTGGCTTCGGGCCATTGCGACAAGTCTCGGTATATTGGACGACAGAATTTCATACGGAAGTTAGAGTTTGCAAATTCCAAAACTTCGCCTATACGTTGGTTTAACTTAGCTCTTATTATTAGGCGCATAAAACGGAAACGTAATTCAGAGTTTTTGGTATGTTTAAGATTGTAAGTTGATTCTAGCAGATCAATCTTTTTTTCGTTTAGTTCAACTATGTCTTTTACTTCGATAAGTTTTCCTAAAAAATCGATAAGTTGATGAATTGAAATGCTCTCCTTTATAGCATCATTTCCTTCTAAATCAACTACTCTCTCTGTGCTCCAATCCACAGCAAGCTTTTTGGAAACATTTGCAAGTGATTCATCATATCTAAAATAAATCTATCGTATTTAAAACTATATGGCTTAAAAACATAGCAATTAATACTTACTTTGGTATAATCGGTGGCATTCCTTCACAATTTAGCCAATTATCCCAGTCAACAATGCTCAGCTTTGTTTCTTTGTCCGTTCCATGGAAGTAATAATGTAAAGCGGTTTTAAAGTCATCGGTGATGACTGACTGGTATGCATATTTATTTAAATACTCGCGTAAAAACGGTTCGAAAACTTGTGGGCCGCCAAGCAAATCTTCGAGGTATCGCAAGAAGGTGGAACCTTTAATATATGGCACTGAAGAGAAAGCATCGTCTGGACCACAATTGCTAAGGTCAACAATTAATTTTGTTAGCTCTGGTGTCTTTGCTAGTTGTGTACGTAACTAAGTGGTTTTTGAAATTGTATTATAAAACACTAATGCGAATGTATTTTTTTTTAATTTTAATTCTTACACATTCTTGCAGATCTGTTAAATTCCGAATCATATGAAAATCCAACTCCTTTTGACCTTGCATGCGTCCAACTATCTTTGCTTCAACAAAGACTGTAAATCCTTCGTTAAGCCAAAAGTGTTCAAAATTCTTATTTGTTACAAGGTTTCCTGTCCAGCTATGTGCAATCTCATGTGCCACAACATCAGCAAGTGATTTATCACCAGCAAGTAATGTTGGTGTAACAAATGTTAAACATGGATTTTCCATGCCACCGAATGGGAAAGAAGGTGGCATGACCAACAAATCATACTGTTTCCACACATATGGCCCACATATGTCTGAAGCTGTTTTAAGCATTTCAGATGTTTGCGAGAATTCTTCTGCACATATATCTATAATTTCTTCTTCAGCCCAGACATTGGAGTTTTGTCCGAGCGGTCGTGATACCAACTTCCCAATGGCAATAGCAAGTAAATATGCCGGTATTGGTACATCTTGTCGAAAGTATGTAACACCGACCTCTCGTTTGTTTATTATAGCGCTCATCAGTACAGTTAATTCATCGGGGTGTTCTATACGAGCATCATAAGTAAACTTAACAGACGGTGTATCCTGACATGGCATTACAGACCGTGCGTGAATAGCCTGGCATTGAGAAAACATATATGGATGACTCTTCCCTAGTGTTTGTTCTTTGGTAAGCCATTGAAGAGCACTCGCATTGCTGGAAGTCTCATAGTCAATGCGCACAATTAATCTAAAGTAATATATACAATATATTTATAAGATTGCTTTTAATTGTAATAAACATAGGATTTATTTTTATACCCTGTAGTGCTAAGATTTTCCAATGAGAATGGGTGATTAACATCTTGAAACTACCTGACTTTGTTGGCCAATTTGGAATTCGATCTTTTCTGAAGAGTAACAACAAAAAATTAAAGAGGGGACTATGGCAGCACACGGTTACAATAGTTAGAAGAATCAATCTAGTAATGTCTGCCCGTCCGGCAACTGCAGCACTTAGTATTTCGACATACTTGGCACGCTAAGTCGGCTGCACCCCACGCCCCATACAGCACAAAAAACTATAACTTTCAATATATACCTTTGACTATCACTTTTCACCGATAGGTGGTGGAACGTACGTGCCTTTTTAAATGTAATGGAACCCCTTCTAAAAATCCCTTTGGCATTTAAATGATTCATTTAAGCTTGAAAATATCTATTGGATATGATTACTAAATCATTTAAATGATATATTGCATATTAAGATCATTTCTACATATTTTACTTTTTTCTCAATAATTACACTGCTTAATAATTTCTCTCTTTAAAATTTGAAATGATAAGGTGCCCTGGGATTTAATATTTCCTTATTTTGCACTTACTTTTCCTTTGCAGAACCTATAGGAAGTTCAAGGGTCAGCTTTTGACCAATGTCCGGCACAGGATCGCTAATGAAGTGGTTGAGAGGTACTAAGTTACCATCAGCCACCAAATTAACATCCTTGACATCTATATCGCGAACGTCAAGTATCTAAGGTTGATTAATATACATATTTATTTTATTTTTAACTATCCATATCGCATACTCACAATTTCTTTCAAATCGTTCTGTAGAACACTAAATTGATGTTCAACATTGCCACGTAGTTTCGTCTGCGCGAAGTCCACAGTCCAGTTAAGCTTACTATGCTTGGTAGTAATGTGCTCCGGCTGAGAGTAAGAGCTCGGGTCAATTTTTCCTAGGCGTCCCATATTGCGTTTGTAAAATGTATAATTTGAACTATTGTGATGTGTACCTAGCAATCGATTAGCAATTGTAACAAATGAAAAAAAAAAATATTTAACGGATTTTCTTCACTTCGGTGATTTAATTGCAGATAATAAATGATTTATATACGAGATAAATTATCAAACGGATAATATTTAGCAAATGTCCGAAAATAAGATTAATGAATATGACGAAATAACAAGAGTCGGACAAAAACAATGCGTTGCCATTCACAGAACAAACAAACAAACAAACAACAAAAAACTACATCGAATATTAAATACCTTTCTCGCAAACAGATACATATGTAAAGGGTGTTGTTTTAGAGGTTCACAACTTTGAGTTGGCAGCACGGTTTTTTTTTGGACAACCGATTTAACAGCTGATCATTCGACAAAACAATTTGAAGAAAAATTTTAAATTGTAATTTTTTCTTTAATTAGAATTATTTGCATATACTGCAAATTGTTCTTAATGATGTATTTTTCACACAATTTCCATTTTAATTTCACACAATTAGCCACAACGTTCCATTTCTATGTGCAACCGAAACAAAAAACTGCTGTTCTAAACTGCGCAAAGTCTGTCTGAACACTTATCGCAGTTTCAGTTAAAAATCGTGATGTAGCTGCTGTCTGAATACTACTACTGAATAATAGAACATGAAAGTGATGGTTTTTATTTGCGACCTCTGCTGAAAATCCAATTCGACACAATACAGTTGCTGAGGCTTTTGTCATTCATGTTTTGAGTGTAACACTTATAAAGGATTTGAATATTTCGAATTTCTTGTATGGCACATACGATAATTTCACCCACAAGATTAAACTGCATTGTAACATACGATAAAAGATGGTCATTTCCACGGACATTCGTACGCCTTTGAAGTTCAAAAAAATAACTAAAACTGAAAACAAAATTTGTCTTGTTTTTATTTTTCGACAGTATTTTAGTAGCACTATGTTTAGTGCAAAAGGGAGGTTTTATCAATTTAAGGTTTCCAATATATTAGCAATAAATATTAGAAATAGAAAACGACAAAAATTGAACAGGTCTTCGACTACATCTAGAAAAATGCGAAAATCTGCGAATTGCTATACTATATAATATTTTAAAGCGATAAATTTTAAACTGGAATAGAATAATTTAGCTTTCATTCATAGGAGCAATGTTGAAATACATACATGGGATTTTTTTTTTAAAAACTTAAGTATAATTTAGGACGTGACATTTGTAACGCCACATATTTTTCCAGCAAGGTTGCAATATCGATTAGTTCAAGTAATTTCAAATACGATCGCATAAACTGCCAAAATAAATGATTATTGGAGGTATTATATATAAATTATTAATTATTTTTTTTTAAGAATATGCCGTTTGAGCTACTGTTTTGTATAAATTTATGTCGCAACCGATCCAATGGAGTATTTGGTATACCCTTCCATGTTTCTAATATACAATATTTGCCGAAGACTTTTCAATTGTTTCTGCACGGCGTCTTCTCAACCCCTCTGCTGCTTTATTTCAGTATTCTCTAAATTTTTCTAGATCTGTTTTAAGTTTTCAAAGTATCGTGTGTGCGATTTACCCATCTTAATAAATATAAATTAACTAAATTAAAACAAAGTTCATTAAACATGAACAGCAGAATTGCTTGATCCAATCTCTGTTCTTAGACAAACCTAACATTGTCATTTCTCAATCTCAACTAGCTTAGTAAATCAATCGAACACGTTTGACGAGCGGTCATAAATAGCTGCTGCTTACTAATGACTTACACCGTAACATGCCGCTACACCTGTTAACCTATGGTAGACGTTCATTCCCTACAGCATTTTGGAATGTTATTTGTATATTTATTTATTTATAACATTGACAAAAAACTTTCAGCTTAAACCAAAAAAAAAAAAAAAAAAAATGTAACAATTACACTTAAAAGTAGGACAAAAATATAAATTGAAATGAAATTAAACTAAAATAAATTAATTACAAAACAAGAAAAACAAATAAAAATAGGAAAAAAAAAAATAATAAATAAGAATACTATGAAATACCAGCCTCTGATCCGATGGGAGAAATTTACTTGCAACAGTAGCGAGCTATGCCCCTACTTACAGACATGTGTTGTCAGAGACATATAAGCTAATAAACTAAAATAATGCAGACGGTATAGATGACCCAAATCAGCGACATCCAGTTCATCCAGCCTGCAGTGTGATCATAGGCAGCGAATGACGATGGTATTAATCGAATTATTGTGATATCTCGGGCGAGAGAACGTGTTGGGGTTTATTATATGACGTGCATAAAACTCGGAATGGATCGTGTAGGGCATAGTTAGTAATGCATCCATTCAAGGCGAAAGAGACAAAATTTCTGGTAGAACACAAAAGTTTAACTGATTTAATAGCTCAGGAGAATCAATTTCCCCGACTATGAGCTTATGAAGAAAGCTAATCCCATGAGCTATCCTACAATGCACCAAAGATGGAAGACTGATAGGAGCCTATCAGAGTAAGATGGCAAACGGGAATTAGGATTCCAGTTTATGCCACGATGGGCAAACAGAAGGAATTGTTTCTGTACTGTCTCAATTCAATCTTGATTATTTACATATTGCGGTGACCAAATGCAAGAGCAATACTCAAGGAGTGGACGCACAAGAGATATAAAAAATCAGCCAAGTGTGAGTTGGACTCGCACACGGAGGGTTCCGTACCATCGTACAAGATTTTTTGCTTAAAATTACACACTCTTTGAAAATTTCAACTCTCTACCTATTACGGTTCATGAGATAGAGCAGGAGTCGGATGGACGGACGGACAGCTTAAGCTTAGTAATAGGGTCCCGTTAGCTCCTTATGGGTACGGAACCCTAAAAAGAGTCTTTGTGCTATAAGGGTCATTAAATTCAATAGACCAACGTTTAATGAAACCAAAACCACTTTTCGTCTTCTTTACGATAGAAGAAATATGTTGGTTAAAACACAGCTTGAGATCAAAAGGGGGCACCGAGGTCATTAAATGTAGAGACTCGCTCGAGTTGGACGTTTTCAATCATGTAAGTAAACAAATGAGGTTTACACCGATGATACGTCATGAACTTACAGTTGGAGATATTTAGATATAAATAATTCGCTGTACACCAAGAATGTAAAGAATCAAGATCCTCTTGTAGTCTGAGATGAGAGGCACCATCATTAAATAAAAGGCACAATTTTACATCATCAGCCTACATGAGCACGCGTGAATGTGAGATGGAGAAAGGGAGATCATTTACAAAAAGGGTAAACAATAATGGTCTTAGATGGCTTCCTTGAGGAACACCAGAAGTGACAAAGACTGGACGCGAAAGAGTGGACTGAATGAAGTGAATGACGTCACTTGTTGTCGATTTTGATACGGATCAGTGCCGCATCACCATTGATTTGAATCATGCCCAGTGTGAGAAGGCTATAAATCATATATACATTTTACTTTACAAGTTTCCCTTTATTAATTTTAGTCCTCTTGGACGTTCTTACTGTAACATTAAATATAATAATAAGATGATATTTTCAATTCTCAAATTTAAAAGATTTTCGTTTGGTTAATATCCTTGCATATGCAAAAACAAAAAGTAATATTGTAGTAGTAAACTCGTGTGTTGTAGTAGTGTTAGTAAGTTAAAGAGTAAGAGCATTAGAATAAGTTAGAGAGTAAGAGCGTGAGAGTAAGTAAAAATGTAAAGTGAGAAAAGAATAAGGGTTAGTCGTTGTACGATCGTCCACAAATTGAGAAGTGGGATACACGCTAAAGAAAAAATCAAAGGCGGCCATCAATGACAAAAAAAAAAAAAAAAAAAATATAACACAACGAAAAATGAAAAGAGGTTGGCGAAAATTAAAATAAAAACAAACAAAAAAATTGATGGGGCGAAGTATAAGCTGTGCGAATTAAAAGAGTGGTGTAAAAAAATTGGCGTGTCGGCAAGTGGTACTAAGGCTGACTTGGTGATACGTTTGGAAGCAATACCACCGCTAGAGAGAGGACAGATTTCGTTGAGCTATATGGAGCTGGATGGTGCCAGTTCATCAGATGAAGTCTTGCAGCCAGTCGACAGCCACACGGCGGTGAGTGTATGCGATGAATATGACGCGATGACAAAGGGCGACGTAAATTATGACGACGCAGTGGTGGCCACGAATGAGAGACACAACGAAACAGACAAAAATGATGACGCGACGATGGGTACACAGAACAGCATAAATACAATGATAAAGTACATACAAAGTAACGAAGATAATGCTGTAAGTGTCAAAAAGAATGAAGTAGAGAAACGATAGAATGATGAAGACGGACAATGTAAACAAGGAATAAATGAATCTCAAGCGTTGCCAGATCAGAACGAAGTTAGTAAATTGCGAGATAAAGTACTATTGCTAAGACAACAACAGCAAATTTGGCAGTTGGAAAGCGATCTGGCAAAACTAAAATTTTCTGCAAACGAACAAAGCAAAAATGTTGGTTGCATTGTACGTAGCGTTTCTTTTGATAATTTAAAAGAATTTCTCCACACGTGTGACGGGGACGGCAATTTCAATGCTTGGATTGTACATATAAAGAGTGTGCGGAAAAACTACAACGTTAGTGACGATGTTCTACGTGCGCTGATCTGCAGTAAATTAAAAGGCAGGGCTCAACAGTGGTTGTTCTCTGACCCGATGTACATTGTAGAGCATAGAACCGGAAAAAGAATGCAGCACGTGGACGCTTTGAGTCGTTGCAATACAATTCTCATAATCGAGACGAACACGTTTGAAGACAATTTAGTTATTTGTCAAAACAAGTATGAAAAGCTAAAAGCAATAAAAGAACTTTTGAGTACGGCAGAGCATGAACACTATGAGATGAGAAATGGCGTTGTCTATCGGAAGGTCAGGGATAACTTAGTTTTCTATGTGCCAGAATCGATGGAAGAACACGTTCTTTATAAATACCATAATGAATTGCGTCACGTAGGTACGGACAAAGTAGTCGATGTGATAAGTAAAAGTTACTGGTTTCCTAAGATTAGGAAAAAGGCAGATGATCACATAAAGAACTGCTTAAAGTGTATTGCATATTCGACAAAAGGGGAAAGCAAGATGGTTTTCTTCATATTGTACCGAAAGGAAATCTTCCGTTTGAAATGGTGCATATAGATCACTATGGTCCTATAAATAGTAGATGTGCTGAGAAAAAACATGTTTTGGTGGTCGTAGACTCATATACAAAATTTGTTTGGTTGTACCCAACAAAAACTAAAAAGTCAAAAGAAGCTATCGAAGCGTTAAAAAACTATTTTAGAGCATATAGCAGACCAAGTTGTATCGTGTCAGATAGGGGAAGTTGTTTCACCTCGAAAGAATTCGAACAGTTCCTACAAACCAACAATGTCGAACATATTAAGATTGCTACGGGGTCCCCACAGGCTAACGGACAAGTAGAGAGGATCAACAGAGACTTAGGGCCAATGATTAGTAAACTAGTTGCTGACGAGGAAAACAAACAATGGTTTGAAAGAAAATGTGATAGACAATGAACAAAAGAAAAATAATAGGAACATACAAGAAATTCGAAGTAAAGCGCAAGAATCCCAATTGCGAGTGCAAAATTATAACAAAATCTATTTTGATTCTAAACGGCAAAGACCACATACTTATTCAAAGGTCTGTATGCCATACAGAAAATTTTAGGCAATGATAGATATTGTGTTGAAGATGTTGAAAATGTTCAGCAATCACAGAAACCGTACCAAGGTATTTGGGCTGCTTGTAATATGAAACCGTGGTTGAAGTGTGAAGGGAAAAACACCAGTGTTGAGTCTCTTGATGAGTTTGAAATTGATGATTTGGCTAATGTAAACGAAAAATGTATCTAGTAATAATGTAAAAGAAAATATGATCACACGAAGTATGTCGGCTAGGATCGGGAGATCCTAAATGTCAGGATAGCCGAGCTGTAGTAGTATACTCGTATGTTGTGTGTTGTAGTAGTGTTAGTAAGTTAGAGAGTGAGGGCATTAGAATAACTTAGAGAGCAAGAACATTAGAATAAGTTAGAGAGTAAGAGCGTGAGAGTAAGTAAAATTGTAAAGTGAGAAAAGAATAAGGGTTAGTCGTTGTACGATCGTCCACAATATGCCTCACCTAGATAAGCACACTATTGAAGTGAAACCGCTGAACAAAATGGTAGGAATGAAGTTTTAAAATAATTACCATAGTTGTGTTATATAATTTTATTCATTTATTTCATTATTTTGTGATACAAAGTTATAAGAGGCTTATGGTCACTGAAATGAGATACAAATAATCGTGTGTCTACCGTGTTTAAGTATCGTGTAATATAGCGTCTATTGTTGTTAATTTGACACGGTCAAATCAAATTTTACTTTAAGAAAATTCAATAGTGTCGCATATAATTTTTTGCCAAAATCTACATTAAAAATCTCCTCCAAGAATTATAGGGATTTTTTCTAATCCAAGATCAAAAATATTAGTTACTTCAAAAGAATATAATAGTAGTGATTTGTAAATGAAGGTAATAATTTTGCCCAATGCTTGATTCAGAGATTTATATGAATATTTAGGTATAAATTGACAAACCCGATGTCTTCGTAATGAAATCCACAAATATGTTTCAAGAGAAGTGTGAATCAGATGTGTTGCTGTTGTTATGTTCTGCACAAAACCAAACAGCAGGAACGACACAAGCAAAGTCAATGTTTGGTTGTTATATTGTGCAAATCACACAATAGCAACAACAACAACAGCATGGTACAATAATAATGTTTTAATCCACTGCTATACTTGTGAAGTCAAAATTGAGAGTGATAAATTTTTGAGAGCGTAACAGGACAAATTGTCATAGTACAATATTTGGTTGTTGTTGTTATACTGTGCTCAAAATCGAACACCAGCAAGAAAGCATCAATGACACAAGCAAGAGAATAAAGTAAAGCATATCTCTCTCTTACTCATTCACAAACACTTATTCTCTACGCTACAGACGCACAAGCAAATGCTTATCTCCTCTACGTTTCTAAAGCATCATCATCTTGATTTCCGTAACGCTTTTTTGGACTTACATCGTTAAAAAAGTTTCACTTCAAAAGCTTCGATCAACATCTGCACACGACACGCGGTAGTATTAAAAAAGAGTCAGCTCTGTTGGGGAAAGTAGAGATCCAAATATATTTTTTTTCAGTTTTGGCTTTTAATTCATTTAAGATATTCTTTTTCCTTCAGTATTGCAAATTAAAAAACAGTTGGTAAAGGGTGTGTTTTTATAGGTTAGGAATAAAACAGGAAGCTGCAAGAATAATTTGCATACAATGCACAACGTTCTGTTTGTATGTATAACCAAAACAAAAAAATATCTGTTCAGAACCCACAAACTCGCAAAAGGCGATTGTGAACAGCTCACCGAAACTCGCACTCTTAACGTACTATTAAAGGTTCACAACTCTGAGTTGGTAGCACTGCTTTATTTGACAACCGGTAGTTGCTTTTTGTTTAGTTTGGTTTGGCATTTCATCCGATACCTTTCGGTTAGTTCAAATGGATCGCTACATGATAGAACAACGTGTTTTCATTATTTAAAACTTAATAATGAAGTTTAATAATCGAGTAATTTCTCTAAGAATAGGCGTAAATTGGCTACCAAGATCGTATGATTTAACCCCACTGGATTATTTTCTTTGGGGTTATGTAGTCACTTGGCTACGTCGATAAACCTGAGACAATTGAACACCTGGAAATCAACATTCGAAGAGTTATTGGCGAAATACGGACACAAATGCTACGAAAAGTGTGATGAATTTGGACTTTCAGATTGCGCCTTGTACGCACCAGCCGGCGGCTACAGCTTTGGTCAAATTCCGAGAATTGGGCGAAAGAAAGAACACAAGTCATTTGATGATTGTATTATTCTGAAGAAGAAACACCTTCTCAGGGTCAAATAAAAAGATTACCCCATATAAAACTTAAGAAATTACCTCTTACGACTGAGATTCTTGATTTTTTGTTAAAAGCTTGGACCCAAACATATTTGTCTCCAAGAATTCTTAGAATGCTGCATTGAGTGCTACATTTTTCAACAACAACAACAGGGAAAAGTGACGTAAATTTGTAGTTGTTGTTGCAGTAGAAAATGTACATTCAATAAGAATGCAACTAAAATGCTGTTTGTGAAACTGGTTACTCTACCCAGTGCTGGTTAATTGTTGCCTTTTTTTAGGTCATTTTCGATTTTCTTTCTCTTTTTTTTGTTGCGCGCCAACACAAAACACTGTGATCATTGCACAAAACAATTTGAAGTACATTTTAAATTGTAATTTTTTTTTTAATTTTAATAAGTAGCAGGAATGA